>CM057449.1:1048290000-1048677500 GCA_016271365.2 Neoceratodus forsteri
AATCTTGAGGAGTAGGAGACATTCCCCATCACCACCCGTTGCTTCCTGGCAGAGAGATAGGACTCAAACCAGCAGATAACAGTGCTGGCAAGCCCACAGTACTCTCTGAGATGATCAAGCAGCACAGAGTGGTCTACAAGTGTCAAATGCTGAGGAGAGATCGAGGAGAATGCAAATTGACCCCTCTCCTCTATTTCTTGCCCTAAGGAGGTCATTGTGCACCCAAAGTAACACAGTTTCGGTGTTATGCTTAGCTTGAAATCCAGACTGGAGTGGCTCATAGATGTCAAAGGTCACCTCAAGCTGTTGCACCACAATCTTTTCTACAACCTTATCCAAAAATGGAAGGTCGGCGATGAGATGGTAATTCACCAAGATGTCTGGGTCAAAAGATGTTTTTTTCAGAAGGGCCTCACCAGAGCCTCTTTCAAGGAATCCAGGAAGACCCCCTCCAATAAAGAGCACTGGACAATCAAGGCAAACACTGGGCCAATGGAACCAATGCATCCCATCAAAAAACACGTCGTAACCAAGTCCAGTTTGCAATATGTGTGCTTCAGCTTTGAAGCAACCTCAATGACCTCAGCCACCTCCACCAGTTTAAACTCTGCCCAGACAGGCGGAGTGCCTCTGCCACATCCAAGATGATCACTGCAAGCTGTAATCTGACTCACTGATGGGATTCTCTGTTGGATGGAGGACACCCTGTCAGTAAAGAACCAAGCAAACTCATCACATAAAGTGTCAGAAAAGGCTATTTTTGGCTGCAGACAGACTGGATGTAAAAGCCTTTTGACAATCTGAAATAGAACAGCTGGTCAGTTTTTCCTTGCAGCAATCTCCCTGGACAGGAACTCTGCCTTCTTATGGTTGATTGCCCCCCCCGGTACTCACCGTAGTGGGCACGCATGGCTATTTTGTCCTCCTCTAGCCTGGTCCTCTGCCAGCAATGCCCTAATTTCCAACCCTTAATCTTCATCACTTTGAACTCCCCATGAAACCAAGGAGACCTCAAGTGAGAAGATTTGGGTCATACACAGACTGGTGCAAGTGCATCGAGTGCTGTGGACATCCCCCTATTATAGGCAGCAACCGCCTCACTCATGCCATTCACACATGCAGCACTTACACTAGACAGATCAGCCACCACCAAAAAACTCTCTGGTTTTTTGGCAGTGGGAGGGGTTTTGTTTTACTTTATATGGGACAGTCAATGGAGAATGGGGATTGGACAGCGCACAAAGGGAGAGAGCGTGAGGGGTTTTCTTCTATGTACAGCACACTCAGCTGGTTGCTGGGCCATCTCTTGTAAATGAAAGCAGTCAGTTACTGTCTGAGTTACTGTATGAGCATCTGAGTCACTTTCAAGTCCAAGAAGTTTCCACCCAGCATGCAGTGAGTGCTGTCATGACAGGCTACTGATGTTGAAAGCCAATCAGCTGTTGCTGACTGGCTTCATGCAAATCACAGGACTGAAGCCCTCTCTGATTGGAGTGGCTTCGGGTATTTTGGAATACATGAAGTTTCTACCCAGCAAGCAGCAAGTGGTATCATGACCACACTGTGTGGTCATTGAGCTAGACTGGCAAGCCCCTGCTATTTTGAACTGCAATGAACTCCGCAGTGATCCCCCCCACCCCGAAAGACCCTTTCGCTGAAAGCAAAATGTTTGGTGAGCAAACGCATCAAATGTAAAAATGAAACAAATGATGACAAGACACAGAAAATGTTAAGTAAATAGAGTTTATTTAACATGGAAACATAACATGAATTATATTAAAGCCACATCTTATTTCCTGTCTCCTATAAGTGGATGGGGTGCCCATCCCTGATACAGCTTCTTTCTCCCCCTGCTTTCCTCCAGGTCACCTGCCCCCCCATTCCCAGAATTGTTTTGCTTTTAATTTTTATTTTTTGTTAATTAGTAAGCAGGTAGGTGGACTGGGGTACCAACCCCTGGTACTGCTTCTCTTGCCCCCCCCCAGTTGCTCATTCCTCTTCCTTAAATTTTATATACATCATGGCACTGGGGTACCACCCCCAGTGCCACTGAAGAGCATCCTGGCACTGGGGTGTCCAAACTCCAGTGTTGGCTATGGTCCCACTAAAATATAGAAAACCATCCCTCATTTATCTTTTTTTCTCTGAAAAAAAAGAAAATGATCCATCAGAAATCTGACCCCTCACACCCCACCCACCTCACTCTGATCCTCCACTCAGCACCCACCACCACATGCCATCACTCACCTGAACATGTCCCATGATGTACATCCACTCTTTAATCAAAGATACATCTTGCTGCTAGAACTGGCGATTGTGATAGGAGAAAATATGGTTAAGTGCAGTTTATGCACTTAATCATATTTTCTCTTATCACAGTCACTGGTTTCAGCAGCAAGATGTGTCTTCAATTAGGAAGTAGATTTATGTCATGAGACATGTTCAGGTGAATGAGGGTGTGTTGGGTATGTGTGAGGTGGTGGGTGCTGAGTGGGGAGGTCAGGGTAGGCTGGGTGGGGGTGTGGAGGAGCAGATCACTGATGGTCTATTTTTTTATTTTCAGGTTAGGAAAAAAAGATCAGTGATTGATGGTTTTCTTTATTGTTTTATTGTAAGGGAACCGTAGCCGATACTGAGGATTGGGCACCCCAAGTGTCAGGATGATCTTTGGTGGCACTGGAGGTGGGCACCGCATTTTTGCCACATATATAAAATTAAGGGAAGGTGAGCAGGTGACTTGGAGGGGAGGTGGGGCAAGAGAAGTGGTAGCAGGAGTGGGCATCCCTGTACACTTACTAATTTAAAAAAAATGGGGATGGGGCAGGCAAACTGAAGGAGAGGGTGGAGAAAGAAGCAATACTTACAGTGGGCACCCAACTGTGCTTAAGCAAAATATAAAGATAGATAGATAGATAGATAGATAGATAGATAGATAGATAGATAGATAGATATTCAGTTAGAGCAGTGAGATGCAGATGCCCTGATATGTCTCTTTCTGTCTTGCAGTATCTGTTCATCTATCTATCTATCTATCTATCTATCTATCTATCTATCTATCTATCTATCTGTCTGTCTGTCTATCTCTATATCTATCTACCTGTCTGGCTGTCTGTCTATCAATCAGCCTGTTCATCTGTCTAATCTATCTATGTTTAAATTTTTCCTAAGCAGACTGCGGTGCCCACCCCCAGTCCAACTTCGTTCTCCCCCTCTCCTCCAGGTTGGCTGCCCCCCTTCCCAGTGTTGTTTTTTTTAAACTAATAAGTGGACCAGTGTGCCCACCTCCAGTGCCACTTCAGCTGCTCTCCATTCAGGTCACCCGCTCTCCTTCCGTTAACTTTATATATGTGGCAGCACTGGGGTGCCCACTCCCGGTGCGCTGAAGATCATCCAGACACTGTGTGCCCAAACCACAGTGTCAGCTATGGTCCCCCTCCAATAAAGAAAACTGTCCCTGGTTGATCTTTTTTTTCTCTAACCTGACAAAAACAGTCCATTGATGATCTGACCCCCCCACACCCACCTCACCCTGACCCCTCACACAGCACCCACCCCCCCACGCTCTCCAAACACACACCCTCACTCACCTAAACTTGTCCCATGATGTCAATCCACTCCCTGATCTAAGACACGTCTTGCTGCTGGAACCAGAGACTGCGATATAAGAAGATGAGGTAAGTGCGGTTTAATGTATTTCAATGGGGTTTGAACTTTTATTCATAAGTTTGTCATTTTGCAAAAGTTTTACACCAGATTTTCAGCATGACTTTTTTGGGACTGCACCTCATGAACAAGGGTGATGAATTTACTCAAATCTGTCCTGAAAGGTGATTTTGTGATTGCTGCATGAAATCGCCTTTCAGGAGGGATTTTAACATTTTCTTCACCCTTGTTCATAACATGGGGGCATTAGAAGGCAGTGTTGAAAATGTGTGGTAAAAACTGTAAAAAAACAACAAAGTTATGAGTGTACATTAATATTTTTCAGTGCACACTCATAACTTTGGTAATTTTCAATATTTTTACCCCAATGGTTTCTCATTACCATTTTTCACACTACCTCATTGATGTGACAGTTTTTTTCAAATCCCAGATGAAACATGTTTTTGTGCTTGTAGCGTGAAATAATGTTTCAGTCAGGATTTGAGAATTTTTACCTACTACTGTAGATTCATGAAGTTGGGCACTAACATGGCTATGTTGAAACATTGGGGTCAAAATATTAAAAAGCAACAAAGTTATACGCCTACTTTGGAATTTTTCTGCGATCATTCATAAGTTTGGTAATTTTCAATATTTTGATCCCAAAATTTCAACATAGCCATTTTTTCTCAGCACCTCATGAATGTAACAGCTTTTATATTTCAAATCTTGGCCAAAATGTGTTTTCAAACATGTATCATGAAATTATGTTTTGGCGAAATTTGAAAATTTGCATCTACCAGGTTCATCAGGTGAGGTCATAAGATGGCTATATTGAAAACTTTGTGTAAAAATATGGTAAAATGACCAAGTTATGACTGAACATTGAAATATTTTTTGTGCTTCTGCAACTTGATGAACTCCACATTTAGGCCCTATGCATCTGTAGCCACACTGAAGCACAGGGACCCTTCCACAGCCAGACGGACTACTCATTTGGTGCAGGGCCCTATGTGAATGCATCTGCTGCCACATGGAAGTACAGGGACCAAAACTCCCTGTGCTTCCACAGCTAGATGGACTTCTCACTTGGAAGGACAGCCCCCAAGGCTCTGCACTTCCATACCCTGATGGACTCTTCACTTGATGCATCTGCATCTGTAGCCACACAGAAGTGCAAGGCCCAGAGGGTCCTGCACTTCTGCAACCTGATGGACTTCATTTGGCCCTGTGTGACGGTAGACACATGGAAGTGCAGGCCTGGAGGGCCCTGCACTTACACAGTTAGATGGATCTGTTCATGCAGTTTTCAAAGGTACCTGCTTTAGTGAAGGTACAATTCCACTATCTCAAAAAGAAAGTAAATTCATTGCAAAAAACTGTTAATGAATCAGTTAGAGTTCAGCTTAAAGCAACAAAAGTAGGAAATATGGTGTTTGGGTTTCCAACCCTAACTCCCCACACCTCCACCATCTAGCAAAAGGACAAACCCACACAACCAACTACAGACAGCCATCATCAAGTAAGACCCAACATACAGCTGTTTCCAGATGACACAAATGCAGTAGCACTGATTTTCTACCTTCATAAATTTCTGTCTGCAGCTGCATAAGAACAGTCCCACAGGGGCATGTGCTTATACAGCCACACCTGTGTGTGTATGTTGTACAGCGTGTTCTGCAGACAGAAAGCCCTGTGGGGCCTGCACTTCTGCAGAAAGAGATACTCATGCACACTGTACAAGATACCTTGCTAGGTAGCATGATCTGCTACTGTACGGTTTTCTGTATGCAGCTGCATACCTGAAAAGCTGCTACCACCTTGAAAAATTTCTAGATCCGCTGCTGAAACCATGATACTCACATTGCTGTCTGCATAGTGACAGGTCCCACAGAGGCTTGCACCTCTGCAGGTGCAAGTCAGTGTGTATGTCTTACACATGTGACTGAAAAGATGTGGTGCAAGCCCCTCAGGGGCCTACGCTTCTGCAGACAGTACTGTTGCAAATTTTGTATCTGAAAACCTGCTACTTCCTTGAACAATTTTTAGATTCACTGCTGAAACCATGATATCCACATTGCAGTAGTACTTCCATCTGTGTACCAGCACAGGGGGTCTGCTCATCTGGAGCCAGAAGTCAATGTGAATGTCTTTCACCTGTGGCTGCAGAGGTGGAGGCCCCTCAGGGACCTGTACTTCTTCAGACAGAAGTACTGTTGCAATTTTGGTAACATGGATCTAGTGGCTCCCATGCTTCTGCAGTCAGAGGTTGGAATGTATGTCTTATTCTTGCAGGTGTAGAAGCACAGGTCTGTCAAGTGTGTATATGTCTTACAGTGTACATGTGTACCTGAGGTTACAGAAGTGCTAGCCTCTTACAGGCCTGTGCTTCAGCAGACAAATCAACTCTTGTAATTTGGGTATCACGGATGTATATCTGTGGCTGCAGGGGCCTATGCTTCTGCACACAGAAGCAGTGTTGTCATTTGAGTACCCTGGATTTCTGTCTGCAATGACAGGTGAGTCTGTATATCTTGTGGTGTGCATGCTGCAGATAAAAATCCACAAAGGTAGCACATCAGTACTACTGCATTTGTGTCATCTGGAAACAGTTATATGTTGTTTGTCTAACCTGATGATGGCTGTCTGTGGTTAGTTGTATGGACTTGTCCTGCTGTGGCTTGGGGGATTAGGGTTGAAAACCCTAATACCATATTTCCCTACTTTTGTTGCTTTAACTGGTTCATTAAAGCAGTCTTTTGATACATGTATACAGTATACTCCACTTTCAACAGACTCAGTGGTAGCAGACATTCGGTTGTAACAGACTGATGTAGCTTTCCAAATGCCATTTCCTGTTGCCCCAATGTTAAATTTAATGGTTTAAACGAACCTGTAATTCCGCTTGTAACAGTCGCCAGAAGCAACAGTAAAGCAGTTAGCACCTTGTCTAATCGAACCCACACAAGCAATCAAGCAATCAAACAGTCATTCTCCCCTACTTAAACACCCTCGTTCTGCCACAATCTAGTTCTGTCCGTCTTTTTATGCTGTGCAGCTGTGTCTTGCTGTTTGGAGAAATGCTGTCAGGTAAGAGAACCTGTCTACCACTAGCTAAGAAAGTTGAGCTCATAAATGCAATTGAAAAACTGCCGAAGCTGAATGTCAGAGATTTAAGCTCACATTTTTCAATCCCCAAGTCTACAATCTCAGACTTACTGAAGAATAAGGATAAATTGCTATCAGACTGGCACAATAACCAGAACCCTGAGCGTAAGCACAAAGGAGATGGTAAAGATACAGATGTGGAGGAGGCACTGCTCAGGTGGTTCAATAATGCTCGTGGCAGGGAGGCATTGATTAGTGGGCCTCTCTTGCTTCAAAAGGCTGATAGCCTTGCTGCTGCCCTTGAAAAAATGGGGTTCAAAGCTACCGGTGGGTGGCTCAGTCAATGGAGTCCATGTGGAAGAGGTACACTAGAGCAAGCTCAAAGCAAACAAGCATTGTAGATTTCTTTAGCCCCTCTCAGTAATCGCAGGTAGAGCAAATTGAAGTGCACAGCGTTACGAGCCAATGAGAGCATGGTACAGTGCACAGCATTTTTTATTTTATCCTGGTTTTTGTTTGAATTACTTTTTTGTGTTTTGCTTTAATAAAGTATCCACTGGTGTGGCTTGCCAGAATAAAAAAAGGCTAGCACTCAAGTCTAAAAAGAACTGTAAATCATTACTATGCATTATGTATTAAGCTGACTGCATCAAGAGACAAATGCTAATGACTTGTGTGTAAATGGATGTAGCGGACGCCGCTTGTAACGGACGAATTGCTAGTGGACAAAGAAGTTTGTTACAAGTGGCATATACTATATATATTGAGAGAGAGAGAGAGAGAGAGAGAGAGAGTGCAAGATGACAATATCTGGCAAATTTAGATATGCCACAGTGGTTACTGACCCAGTCACTGAGGATGTTTCCCAATGCTGATATTCTCACAATAGCCGCATGCAGCACTGAAACCAGCACTTGAAATCACAGAGAAACTGTTAACAGTGCCTTGGAAGCAGTGTAATCAAATGTCAGCACCTTTTATTTCCCGCCTCATGTGAAGGGGCCCTATTCCACCATGTATGACTTAGTAGATGGTGTGTACAGGGCTGCTCTCCAACAAAAGCTGCTCTGCAGTAGGGGTGAGCAGAGGCTGAATATCGTTTTCCCAAATACCAGGAATAGTAGAGCTCTCGAATATCTGGGAGCAGTTCCCAAATAGGGGAACTATTCAGTGGATATTCCTGTTTGAAGCAGCATACCACCCCACCCACCGTTGTAACAGTCTCACCATCTTACCCCAACCATCAAAAATCTCATCCCTCATCTCCCCACCCTTGTTAACAGCTGGTCCATCCTTCTCCTCCCATGTCCCAGCAAAGTTAAATAGAAAATATAAATAAAATCCCATATCCCCTCCTAATGCCTTCCATATCTGATATGTACAAAACCCTCCTTCCTCCCCTGGCCCAATCCAGGTAATGTATTTGATCTATGCCCCGTCCCACTATCCTGTAGCCCCACTACCCTTCTCCCATATCCACTCAACATCAACAAAAGGATATGGTGGGCAACCAGCACGACCCTCTTTCCACCTCAAATGTTTACTGTACCACACATACTCCTATAGTAAACAGCTGGTCAGGGAACACACTGTTCCACTCATTAATCTGATTGATGGTGGCCAGCTGAGGTGGAGGGAGGGAAGGCTGTGTCTGTCATACAGTAGGTTAAACATTCATTGGGTAAGGCAATAGAGTACATTATGCAATGCTTTAGTTACCTACACAAATTTACAGTAGCGTTACATCATACATGTGACAACTTAACACAAAGATGCTTAGAGGGAGAGGTAGTAACAGTAATAAGCAGGTTAAACAGGATAATATAGTCACACCAAAGGTTAAGAAAGTGGGAGCTAATGATTACAGCCACACAGACTAAGCTCCAGCAGGTACACTTTCAAGCCAGACTTAAATCCTTGAAGAGTATGACAGTTTGCCAGGTCCACAGGGAGAGGGCTCCATAAGTGCAGGGCAGCATATCGAAAGGAGCGCATGCCATAGTTTGTTCAGACTCAAGGGATGTCAAGGGGATGGCCTGAGGAGGATCTCAGTTCCTGGTCCTGGACTTTGGGGTTGAGCAGTCCACACAGGTGAGGAAGAGGAGGGCCAGAAATGGTACATTTAAAGGTTAAACACAGAGAGGAGTAAGCCAGTTTATGACGTATAGTAGGCCAGTGAAGATCAGCTAGGACCTCACAGTGATGCCTCCTAGGAGGGGAGTAGGTGACAAAACGAGCAACCCTATGATAGATTATAGTAAGTTTTCTTAGTTTGCCCTCCCTAAGGAACTGCAGCAGGGGAGCTCCGTAGAGAAGGAAGGGGAGTAGGGTGCAGTTGGCTATGGCATACCGTGCCTTGGGAGAGAGTTTCCCAGCCTGTAGAGAAGTCCTAACTTATGGTGGGTAGACTTAGCAACAGAGTCAATGTGAGATTGGTAGGACATCGCCTGATCAAGCAGGATCCCGAGGTACTTGATCTTGTCCGTGACCTCCACTCTCTTCCCTTGGGCTGTGTGAAGCAGAAGCATGCCATGCCTCTCCGTTACAAAGTTTCTAAACCCAAACGTGACTGCCTTCATTTTTTCTTCGTTCAGCACAAGTGAGTTGGAGGAGAACCAGGCCTCAAGAGCAACTAGACTGGTCTGGAAGTTGGCATTGATTACGCTGGGAAGCGGATGGCTGCAGTAGACGACAGTGTCATCTGCATAGAGGATGAAGTTATTCGGCCCACAAACCCCCTCTGTGTCATTAACAAAGATGGTAAATAACAGGGAACCCAGGATAAAACCAAGGGGTACCCTGGAGATTACAGGTTTGGCACTAGACTGGGTTCCCTTCCATAGTACCTTTTGGGTTTGGTTGAGCATGTAGCTCTCAAACCAAGAAATAGAGAGCCCATCCAGTCCTAGCAGGTAAAGTTTGGAGAGGAGTAAATCATGGCTGACCAAGTCAAATGCCTTGGATAGGTCAATAAATAGCACCCACGCCGGGGAGCCCTGGTCCATTGCATCGAGGATGTCCGATGTGAGCTGGATTAGGGCTGTGTTGGTGCCATGGCCTCTCCTAAAGCCATGTTGAATGTCAGCTAGGAGTAGATGCCTCTTGAGGCAGTCCTGTAATTGATTGTAGACCAATCTCTCCTGCACCTTCACGCGAGGACAGAGAATAGAGATGAGCCTGTAGTTCCCCACATTGTCCCGGGCCCCTTTTTTGTGAATGGGGACAATGGTTGTAAGCTTCCATTTATTAAGGACCATTCCTTCAAGGAAGGACCGGTTGATGAGCATGGTGACAGGGCAGGAAACAGCTGGGGCAGTGGTCCACTGAAGTCTAGGTTCAAGCAGGTCATGTCCCGGAGAAGAGTCAGGGTTGATTTTTAGCAGAAGGGGAAGTACCTCAGAGGGTTTGACCAGTTTCAGGTGAAACTGGGGTCTAGAGTGATCCCAGGCAGTATCTCTATTGCTGGGGACACCAGAGGGCATGGGGGGTTTGAGTCCACATGGACTGGAGAAAGTGGCACTAAATGCCTCAGCAACTAGAGAGGGATCATTGGTTAGGGTGTCACCAACCAGGAGCACTCCCTCTTGGGCACTAGTGGCTCCCTTTAACAGCAGATTTATTTGGCCCCAGAATCTCTGGATCCCATAGATGCCTAGACTGGAGATCTCGCAGGTATTTTGATTTAGCCAGTTTGAAGCTTTCTTACATTGATTCCTCAGCTCTCTATACCTCTTCCAGTCGGGTTTTTGGGCAGAGGGTTTGAAATGTCCCCAGGCCCGGTCACGGAGCAGCATGCTACATTTAAGGCTAGGGTTAAGCCATTTATGGTATTTACCCTGTACTTTTAGTTTCTTATGGGGCATGTACATTAGCGCCTCATCCAGGGTAGGGAGGGAGATTAGGGGATCCCAGTTCACAGCACGCAGGTCAGAGCAAAAAGCTTCCGGAGAGAATCTGCTGAAGTTTCTGGCTTCAGTTACCTTGGCAGGCAGTTTAGGAAGCCTACTGGACCAGATACAGAAAACTGATGGGTGATCACTCTAAGAGTCTGCCATGACTCCAGCAGACTGTATGCGGTCCAAGCTTGGTACTAGGGCCCAGTCAAGTAATGAGTGGTTTCCAGTCCTTGCGTTGTACCTTGTGGTCAGGTTGATAACTTGGTCAGATTGGTATCGAGTATGGGGTTCTTACTGTCAGAGGCCTCCAGTGTGGGCCAATTTAGGTTAAAATCCACCAGGAGAATCATCTCTCCCAGGGAGTGTTCTGTCAAGGCATGAGTTAGAGATTCGAGGGAAGATGTAGCCATTTGGGGCGGGAGGTAGACACACCCTATGTACTAGGGTTTAGTGTCCCCAAGAAGCACTTTTGAGAGAATTATCTCATTCACAGTCATAGATGGGAGAGTGGTCCATCTGCATAACATTAAGACTACTCTGGGTATAGATGAGAACCCCCCCCCCGCCTTTCTTCCCTACTCGGTCCATCCCCACTGCATTATAGCCGACTAGGTCAAATTCATGAGGAAGGATGTGTGGTTTGAGCCCGGTCTCAGTCACTGCGAGTATATCAGGTTTGTAGAGCGCAGTCCAGGCTTCAAGACCATGTATTTTATGCCTTAGACTACCAATGTTCATATGCACCACTTTGAGTCCCCTGGCATTGGTCCAGTGAGGGCTAGTGGGGTCACTGAGTACGGAGTTGAAGGGGTGGGGGCCAGAGTTAGGCTCCACATCCCCCCTAAGGCAAGCTTAAGCCAGGCAAGGCATCTGATAAGTCTGGAGGGAGCGGAGAGAAGTCTTCTTATGTCACCCCTTTGAGAGGTGGTAAAATAGATTGTAACAGTTCCCATGTCGAGTTAAGCCATGCATAGATAGTAATAATGCATTGTCCCCCCCAGAGTATCAGGGAATCCAGGGGAGTGGTGACCAGGGTTAATATTTGGATCCGAGGGACTGTAACCCAGGAGCAGAGTTGGTCAGTCCCCAGTATTAGCATCATATAGGTAAGGGCAGACAAGAGTCCCAAACACCGCATGATAGAGCCAGGTCAGTAGATGGGTTCAAAACTTCTCCTCACAGTGGCAGAAGTGTCCCCTGCTCTAGAAATAGGAGGTGGGGAGGGGCTGGTCCTATATCAGATTAAATCCTGCAAATTCAGGTTTATAGATACATTAGGTACAGCAGCAATGGAGCAGGGAAATCTCTGTCCACTGCAGGGTAACGCTATGCAATTAGATCAAACAACATTCGGGTTTAGAGATACATCAGGTACAGTAGCAACGGAGCAGGGGAAAAATCTGTCCACTGCAGGGTAACACTATACCATAGGATAGTTGATAAGTAAAAAAACTCTAGGTTTAATTAGGTGTCTGGATAGCTAAAAGAATTGAACACCAGTCTTATCTAATTTGGGTCAGAGAATTGGGTGCTTTCAGCTAGGTCATACAACTTTGCAGAAACAGAAAGAAACAATATAATGGGCATAAGCTAATTGGTTTGGTTGGTTCAGTTATCTAGCATTGAGGATGGCAGGAGCAATTCAAAAATGATTCAATCCCTAAGCCATTAGTAAAACAGGAGTTATAGTATAGCTTATACAGCTGACCCTCAGACAAACAGCAATGTAGACACAGTGAGCTACAGCATAACTTATACAGCTGTCTATCAAACACCAGTAAAAAATAGACACAGTAAACAGTTATCCTAGATGGCAGGCAACAGTGGGATAGGTCAATACATATTGGTGGGAGGGGTTTAGAAGCATTTAAGGGGAGGAGGTAACTGGGTGGATGGGTGGGAAGAATAGCCCCAGTCCAAAGAATTACGCTCCCGGTGATGCATGCTTTGGGAGATGTCTGCCTGGCCATTTGCCAGCACCTCAACCCCAAGGAGAAGACTTCTGGTGCTGTCCAGGAAGGGGTAGGGGACCCACGGTAGTCAGATGCCCCCTCGAATCCCCGAGAGTCAGAAACAATGCTAGGCAGATTCTGGGGCTGGTGTGGTTCAGAATGGCCTTAAGTCCCCACCGTCCGAGCATCACTGGCAGCTGGGCCAATGAATGCAGGTGCCTCTTTCAAATTTGGCACTTTCCCCAAGTGCAAACAAAGGCTCCCAGTTTTTCAAATAGCACCAGTCCAAAGAATTACGCTCAAGGTGATGTAGGCTTTAGGAGAGGTCTGCCTAGCCATTTGTCAGCACCTTGACCCCGAGGAGAAGACTTCTGGTGCTGTCCGGGAAGGGGGAGGGGACCCACTGCAGTTGGATGCCCCCTTGAACCCCTGAGAGTCAGACAAAATCCTAGGCAGAATTATACATGACATGCAGTATATACAAAATAAACAATATATACAATATTTACAAAGTAACACAATAAATTACCTAGTATACTAGGAGGCTGCCAGACCGAGAATTTGAACACAAAGCCCTAGTGAATAGAAGAGAACGAGGGAATAGAAAAAGGGATCAAGGTGTGATATAACAGGAAAGGTGGGAGTGGGGAGGGTGAGAGAAAGGAGGAGACAGTGGATAAATGGTGTAAGTCAAGCCTTAGGCCAAGCAGCAACTGCATATATCTTTCACATTTCTTGCAGTTAATGCTTTAAGGAAATTAACAGAAACAAGGCTGGAAAGTTTAAGGACAGACTGCAGTTTGTTCCAGGCCACAGGGAGGTCATAGGAGATTGCATGCTTACCAAAGGAGGTAGTGTGTGCATGTGCTGTTTCTTGAATTGTTGTTTATCCCAAACTCAGACAAGACAACCTGCATCCTCTCAGAGAAAGAAAGATAAATCTGTTTGTCTCAAAGACAAGATTAACATCCTGCTGGGTGGGCGCATTCACACAGTACTAGGGCCAAAATCATTAACCCAGTTTGACCCTGGAAGAGATAAATTGCCTGGAGTGACACACTTCAGTACTGGCAATTTTCCCTCATTATTGGCTTTTATATACAGAATCTCAGATCTTGTTGTTTGTGTTGTTGGTTTGTTTTTTAAACTTTTAAAGCAATATTCTTGTTTACTGCAAAACAACGACAGCTGACATTGGCAAGGCTGAAATCTCATAATATTGAAAAAAAAAAAAGGTTAAGTTCAGGACATTCCAGTCTTTATAACTGAAGACATTGGGTGGGGGGACTTCACTCTGTCCATTTTTTGGATGCAAGTGCCGAAATCCATCCCTGCAGTAAGACCATGAAACATTGGTCTAACTCCTGGGACAGAATTCTGCACTTGCATCCGGAAAACGGATGTGATTCCTGCCATTGCAGCAGAAATTGCTGTAAACTGTGTGAAACATATGTCTGATTGTCAAAGGAATTACAGGATACCCGTGGTGGTAGAGTACAGTAGATTGGGTATCCCTATAAATTAGCACAGGCTTATGCAGCATACTTATTCATCCCTAATTATGAAGCAGGGAGGCAGCCTGCTAGCACAGTGGAAGCACTGCCACTCGCTACACCAGCCATCCGAGTTCAGAAATGAATTCGGAACAGGGAAAGGATGATACAGCATCATAAGGGCTGCTTTCCTTCTTCAGAGGGAGGATGGTGTAGCCCACCATTTGACTGCCATCCAGTGGAGGCTGGGGGATAATGCAGCTGGACATACTACAGAGGTGGGTTGTCATATAGCCGATGCCAGCAATGACGGGCACATGCAAATGCATAGGGTCTTACACATCCTGCAAGGTGACATCCCAAAGGATGGAACTAAAAGGAAAAAACTGGACAGCCAGCAAGACAGAGTAAGCCTTGAGCCACCCATTATATGTACAGTTGGGATCTCTCCCCCTGGCTCCTGGGATGACTCCCGGGGTCACTCTACCATGGGTGGCTGGATAAGAGGGTGGACATGCAACAGACCTGAAGGTTGACCCCACTTCAGGTGGCAAGCAGATGGGGCAGAGCAGCAGTATGTCACAGGTGCCCTAGGCATTCCAGGAAACCCAGGGAGGAAGAACCTCAACAGGATGGAAGATGGCACTGACAGTGGTTAAAAAGGTTCCTGCCAGTAGATGCCAAGGGGGCAGAAACAGAATAGAAAAAAGTGAAGCAGAGGGGAACCTGATAGACCTAGAGTCCCTTCCGCCATTAGCTGTTGGTAAATGCGCTGCACTGGCATGAAAACCTACCCTTTGCAGAGCTATATATTGGCCCAGCAGCAGCAGCACATCTCTCTGAAATGCCAGTGACCCAGCTTCAGAGTGGACTGTAGTTGCATGGTGCTAGTGGCCAGACTGCTGGCAGCACTTCCATGCCAGAGATGGGGATGGTGCTGTAGCTTGCACTGCAGCACTCCTGTGGTGGGCCAGAGAGCTCACTTCCTCCAGGGGCTCAGCTGTGGCATTAGGGGCCATCAAGGGGCACATTAGTGCCATCAAGTGGGTGGTGGGCTGAGGTAACCAGGGCAAACAAACACTCCAGGGTCATCTGAATGACACCTGGCACATGGGCCGCATGCCATGGAGCCTGCCACTCACATCCTGGAGGCAGACTAGGGTGGTACCCCTTCCCCCAAGGAAGGCAAAAAGACATGCACTGGAGGGGGGAAAATGTAGATTTTATAAAACAAGATCTTTGTCCCTTGGACTTCATCTGCTCCCCCTACTGTTTCCTGACCTGAAGTCACAGTCCTTTGCTTGTGACATCAGAATAATTTCCAGGGCAGCATGTTGTGATACTGTAAACAGATGATTATGGCTTCATGGTGGGTATAAACACCATGAACAGATGAAGTATAGGTGGCGAACAATTCTGTTTTAATGAAAATGTCTTCAGTAATAAAAAATGGAAGGTCCTGAAATCCATCGAGGGAGAGAGATTTCATATATCTGAGTTCTGTTGATGCCAACTGAGAACTTTGTCCTGAAAAAGGAAAATCTCTCTAAGGAGAAAGAGCAACTGTGATGGGTGGATTGAGCTACATACTATAGGTTTGGTGAGACAAATCGGGAGTGTGTAGCCCATCTTGTGCACCTCTCTGTTAATCCTAACAACTATAACCTGAAATACCTTTTCTCTTCAGGTACGTAACAAACCTAGTCTTGAAACTCTGAACATTATATGCACTTATCATCTCTTCCAGTAATGGGTTCTGCAACCCTCTGAGTGAAAAAAGGTTTTCATATATCCCTCCTGACTCTCTTCAACCTCAGTTTAAAGTCATTTCCCTGGTTCTGCTGTCCTGAATTCTGGTGAACAGGTGCTTATGTATTTCTGTATACTATTTCATGATCTCAGATACCTCAGTCATATCTCCCTCGGTCTTCTTTTCTCTAGAAGGAAACCCCCAGATGCCTCATCCTTTCTTTGTGTGGCATGTTTTCCAGCCCCCTAATCTTAGATCTAGGCTGTATTGTTTTGAAGTGTGCTTAATATAATGGAATGCCGAACTGCAAACAATAAATCAGATGGGGTTTAACTAGTACTTCATGCAATGGCATTATCACATTCTTTACTATTTATCCACCTTTTAAGGTAACTTAACATTGTCCTAGACTTGCTGGCTGTGGATGTGCACTCTCTGGATATGTTCAAAGATGAATTCGCAGTAAATAGCCACCAAGTCCCTCTCCTGCTCTGCCACATCCGATAGTGTACCATTGGATTTGCAAGTGCAGTTTCTGTTTCTAGCCCCTCTTAGCATATTACTTTTCTCCTCCCCAAATTTACTTTGTCTGTCATTTGTCTGACCAACAGCCTAGTTTACCTAAGATCTACTGTAATTTCTCACATGACTTCCTCATAGTTGCCCACTCTTGCTAACTTCATTTTGCTCTCCTTATGGTCCTGATCCTCACACATTAAGATAAACTGTATATTTGGAATCACCCTTGTGTATATCATATATATATATATATATATATATATATATACACAGACACATATTTGTGTGTATATAGAATGCATAATGGGTAAGGAAGGTATACAAGGATGTATGCCCATTGTGGGGACTAACTAGGGCTATAAGACCATGAGCTTGAAGGACGAGTGGCTTTAATAACCTAGTTAGCCCCTGAGATGGGTATACTTTCAAGTACTCCACCCTTACCCATTGTTTGTGGAATATTATACATTAGGATGGTTATTGTTATGGAGGTGACATTTGCGATCACGTAATAGCACCTGAAGGTGTCATGCAGCAATGAGGGAATGGTGTGTAGTAAGTGCAGGTAGGAGTTTTGGGAATTTCTGGGTTTGGGAGGGTTTAGTGTGTTTTTTTTTCCAGGTTCTTTTGCAGCTTGTTACTTGGTTTGGTTAGCTTCCCAATATGCGTTAATTGTGTTATTAGTATTGTCCCATTAATTGCTTAATTAGAGTAGGTATATTGCTTTAATTAGTATAGGTATATACCTGTAATTGTTTTATTACTGCAGGTATATAGCTGTAATTGATTAGTGCAGGTATATACTTTTAATTAATTGAACAGATTAGTCACAGGTATGCAGGGAAATAAATGATGGCCTTTTCTATGGAGTAAAGTTCCTATCCATGTAATATATCCATGTAAGTAAGATAGATAGATAGATAGAGAGATAGATAGATGAGTGGAGTCACGTGGTGCAGGTTTCATGGCGGCTGCCTGATTGCGTTTGTCCCGGCCTCCCGCTCCATTACGAGTTCTATTTACGCAGATTAGAGGGAGCTACAGCACCACTGCAGCGGGCTTTGTGTGTTTGAACCTTACTGGTTTGCCCTGTGAGAATCTCCGGTCCCGATGGACGCCGAGATGAAAAAACTACCGCCGAAGCATACCCCGCCGGGGTCCCCAGCAAAGGCCTTATCCAAAAAAGCCAGAACCTCCCACAGGCAGGCGCTCAGGAGAATGAAGGGGGCAACTTGGATAAAGAGCATTTGACCTTGGCTCAATTTCTTGCCGAGATCAAACCTTTTCGCTCCGAACTCTGCATGGTTACGGAGGAGCTCAAGGCGGTTACCCAGGCTTTAGAGTATCTATCCCGACGAGCAGGAGACATGGAAGTCAGGGTCATCTCTGGAGAGGAAGGTTGAGAAACAAGAGCCTGAAATCACATCATTAAAACAAAAGTTGAACAAATTGGAATTGAAGCTTGAGGATCTGGAAGGAAGAAGCAGGCGTAATAATATGGTTATTGTTGGCCTCCCGGAAAAGGAAGAAGGCCCCAACCCCATCGCGTTCATTCAGAAGCTCCTTCATCGCATTGCAGGCCCAGCCTTTGGGGACAACAACTACGATAGAACGAGCCCATGCGTTGAGAGCCATGCCTCCTCCTGGTTCTCCGCCTCGCATTTTGATTTTTCGTTTTCTGAACTACCAAGAGAGACAACATGTGTTTACTAAAATCAAGGAGCTCAAGGAAGTTCATTGGGAGGGATCCTTGTTAAGAATTGCCCAGGATCTCCCATTAGGAAAAGTATGTCTCTTTGCAGATGACACTAAGATCTGCAACAGAGTTGATGCACAGGGTGGGGTGGAAAGGATGAGAAGGGACTTGGCAAGGTTAGAGGAATGGTCAAATGTATGGCAGCTTAGATTCAATGCTAAGAAGTGCAAGGTAATGCACCTGGGAAACAAAAACCCAGGGGAAGAGTACACAATGGGGGGTGAGATACTAACAACAACAAAATGGAAAGGGACCTGGGGTAGTCATATCAGATGACCTAAAGGTGGGCAAGCAATGTGAGAAGGCAGCAAGGAGGGCTGGGGGGATACTGGCATGCATAGGGAGAGGCATCACCAGTAGAAAATAGGAAGTTATTATCCCTCTGTACAGACAGCTGGTGAGACCCCATCTGGAGTACTGTGTACAGTTCTGGAGACCCAATCTCCGCAAAGACATAGACAGGATGGAAGCTGTCCAGAGGAGGGCAACTAAAATGGTGCAGGGTCTGCACGGAGGACATATGAAGAGAGACTTAAGGAGCTTAATATGTATAGCCTCGAGGAAAGGAGGGAGAGGGGACATGATAGAAACTTTAAAAGTACCTCAAGGAATCAACAAAGTCCAAGAGGGTAGCATCTTTCAAAAAAAGAGGTGTGCAAGAACAAAAGGGCACAATTTGAAGTAGAGGGGGGGGTCTCAGAGGTAATTTAAGGAAGTATTTTTTCACAGAGAGGGTTGTGGATGCATGGAATGGCCTTCCGGAGGAGATTGTGGAGTCAAAATCAGTGGTGGAATTCAAGCATGCATGGGATAGTCATAAGGCAATTCTGGGGGGTGGGGGTAGGAAGAAGTAGGCTGCAGGTTAACTAGGATCTGCAGCTTATCCAGTAGGTAGAGAAATGGGCAGACTGGGTGGGCCAAGCGGTCCTTATCTGCCGTCAAATTCTATGTTTCTATGTTTCTCGGTTAGGCAGAGGAGAGCAGAGTATCACCAGGCAGTCACTAAGCTTATTGCTGCAGTCATTCGTTCTCGGATGGGCTATCCAGCGCGCCGATAGGTGGCCTTATCTGGCCAGTGGACCAGCTATGAAAGTGCTCAGGCAGCAGAAAGGGTCTGCAAGAGGCCCTACCAGATCTGTTTAAAAAGAAATAAGGTCTTTATCAGGGTATTGCTGCAGGCTTGTGAAGAAAGGCATGGATACGTTTTGTTGTAGCCGGAAAGGGAAAATTAGTTGCCCTAATTGGGCAGATCGTTGTCCATCCCCGTAATTTGCCAATATTCTGAGACCCCGATCTTGTTTGCCCTACCTATGAGTGGAGGACTGGCCGAATGCATCCTGGGAGAGATTCCTCATGTGGGGTCTTTTCCTGCCTTCTGGTTGTTGGGACAGCGAACTGAGACTAGGAATTGATTGGTCCACGCCTGTGTACCCTGGGTGTGGTGTCCTGATGGCGATGTGGTGTGGGCCTTAACATCCTAGGATGCTTCAAACATACATCGAGGGGACTTGCTGAGATCAGTTCTGGTCTTCATAGTGTCATCTTGTAACGCTGCAGACTCACATGGGGATGGCTGACTGCTCTACTGGGGGGTGTATGCCTATTCACGCCACTGGCACTTCCCAATTGCCTGGTTCTTCAGCTGGGAGCCCCAGTTTATGGACATTTGTGGACCGCAGTTTCTCTGAAGGGTTTTATGGGAGGGTGGTTTGGTCGTTTTATCCTGCGGCCACCACAGATGTTCTCAGGATCATGCCTTATTATTGGGTGTCCTCAGTAGGGAATTTTGACACCCCAACAGTCCTGTTTTCTCGGGCTCTTACAAGATACACTTGGGGGCCATACCCCTTTGGGGTCACAGTGTTTCTCCCCATTTTTGGTTCTCTATGGGACTCCATGGACATGAGTTTCTGGACATTTTCCATATGGTTTTTCAATGTTTCAATTGTTATGCGGTTTTGTATTTCGCAGAGCCGATTAAAGGCTTGATAAAGGGACAGTCAGTTAAATACCATGGGGTCGGGTTCTTCCTCGCCTCGGGATGTAGAGTACAGGGGTAGAGTAGGTTAGTTAGCGGGGAGCCCTGCCCCTTCCTGTTTATTGTTGGTAACTTGTCAATGCTGGGAGGGGTTGTATGCTTAAGTCTTCTGCTCAGTGGGGCTTTAGCTCTAGAGTAGGTGGGCCCCAGGGGAGGTATATCCTGGGATGCTGGGCGGCTCTCTTGGGGGGGTGATCAGGTTTTTGGGATCTGGGGGAAATTTTCCTAGATGTGTTGTAGGAGGGTAGTCTCTTTTTTTTTTGCTGTAAGACAGTTTCTTATTGCGGCAGCGGAAGGGGGAGGCTGGACGGTGATCGGGAGCTTTGGAACTTGCGAACTGATGGGCCGGGAGGTGGTTTATTGGGGGTGGGAAGGCAGGTTTTTTGCCAGTTCAAGTTAGTGTGTGGTTTATTTGATGGGGGTGGGGGTGGTAGAGGGGGTTGTGTGGGGTTTAAAGTTGAGGAGTGGGCGAATAGGGGGCCGGGTTGTATCAAGGTTGGTGTGGGGCCTCGGGGATCTGTTTGTGAGGGAAGGCCTAGGGAGGTGGTTGGATTGGGAACCTACTCCACAACGAGGAATCTATCAATAGACTATAGGGACCATGGGAAGTTTTCATGAATTTATCTCATGGAATATTAAAGGGCCAGGAAGGAGTTGAAGGATATCAAGGTTACACATTTGCAACTGCAGAAAGCCCAGATAATATGCCTCCAGGAAACGTGATTATTGGAGAAGGAAGCCAATGTTTTGAGACGTCAATTTGTAGCTCAGGTATATGCAGCAGGAGATAGCACTGTCAGTAAGGGAGTAGCTATTCTAATATCGAGGAACACCCTTTGTCTGTGAGGAAAAGTTGGTGGATCCTGAGGGCCGGTACATATTGGTAGTCGGGCTTGTTAGCCAAACTAGGATGGTGATAGGAAGTATATAGGTCCAAATGGAGACTCGCCTGTTTTTTGCTGATTTACTTAACACTCTGTCCCTTTTATTCATCTCCCAATGTTCTTGGAGGCGATTGAATTTGGTGTTCAATACGGAATTGGATAGAGAAGGTAGGAGGGACAGGGGCCTCTCTCCGGCTCAAAGAGCCCTCAGGGAGTTGGCAGACAATTTAGGTTTGTGCGATCCGTGGAGGGTCTTGTGTCCTTCTAAAAGGGAATACACATTCCTGTCGGAGGTTCATAAGACCCGGTCACGTATTGACTACTTTTTAATGAGTCAGTGCATGCTCCCTGGCTTGATCGATTGTACAATTATGCCGGGGGTTATATCAGACCACTCGATGGTCCGATGCTCCTTAAATCTTTTATCTAACACCCCCAAGCAGACCATCTGGAAGATTAACAACCAGCTCCTCGGGGTACTGCAGATCAGAGATAGTATTAGCCGGACTATAGAGCAATACGAGCAGGAGAACTGTAACTCGACGGGTAAGCATGACATGGAATGGAGTGCATTAAAATGTGTTTTAAGGGGAGAGCTTATTAAGTTAGCTGCTGCCAGAAAGAAAAGTAGAGACTCTTCGGCTAAGCATTTGCTTGCCCAGATCAGGGATATAGAGAATACCCTTTCAAAATCTTCACCATCGGCCTTAAGAGAAAGGTTGGCCAGGCTCCGGCACCAATATGATGACATGTTGAGAGAAAAGGCAGAATATGCCATTAACAAAATGAAGGCCCTATATTTAGACCAGGGGGAGAAGTCGGGACATCTTTTGGCCATGCGCCTCAAAGCAACCGAAACATCTAGAATTATTCAAAGTATTACATCCCTTGCTGATGGGTCGATTAAAACCACCCCACATGAAATAGCCAAAGAATTTGAGGCTTACTATAGGGCTCTATATAGTCCCATGTCTAATAGACCAAGTGATGAGGTAATTAGGGCATATCTCTCGGGGTGTAATTTGCCGCAGATAACGGATGCACAGAAAGCATTGCTAACCGTTCCGGTCTCGGAGTCTGAAATTTTGAATGTGATTCAGCAGCTCCCTGCTGATAAAGCTCCTGGACCGGATGGTTTTTCTCCGGATTTTTATAAATGTTTTAGTAGGCAACTATGTCCTGGTTTAAAACGCCTTTTTCACAGCATTTTTACTTCAGAATATATAGACGGCCATCTTTTCGAATCCCTGATAGTGCTTATCCCCAAAGAGGGGAAGGATAGGGATCACATTTCAAACTATAGGCCTATCGCCCTGATTAACTATGATATTAAAATACTGGTGAAGCTTTTAGCTGTTCGTTTAGCGAAGGTGCTTCCCAGGCTAATCCACCCAGACCAGGTGGGATTCATGTCGAGTAGAATGGCATCAGACCATCTCCGTAAATTATCTCACATTTTTTTCGGTTTCTCGGATCAGCAATATCCCAAGTAGTCTAATGTCTGTCGATGCTGAGAAAGCATTTGACAGGGTGGATTGGAGGTTCCTGTCTTTGGCTATGGAGCCGCTTCGCTTCCTGCTCAGTTTATAGACATGGTTTTGCACTATATAGGTCATGCCTGCCAAAATATATTGTAATGGGGTTTTTTCAGCAAGCTTGCTTTTATTATCCAGGACTAAGCAGGGCTGTCCTTTGTCTCCTCTCCTGTTCAATATTTATCTAGAGCCGCTGCTGTGTAGCATCAGACAGGAACCCAGGATTAAGGGATAAAATTGGTTCTCTGATCTTAAAGTCTCTGCTTTTGCAGACGACATCCTACTTCATGTCAGTGATCCCAGATCCTCTATTCCAGTAGTGCTCGAACTTATTGCTTCTTATGGTAAATTATCCAATTATAAAATCAACATAGGTAAAACCCAGTTTTTCCTGCTTAATGTTAGAACCTATAAGCTAGATATTTCGCAGTTGGGGATTCATTGGACTCCTCGTGTTCTGAAGTATCTTGGCATTATTTTGACTACTTCAGAAGCCAAAATGGTGAGACTTAATTTGGACGCCTCTTAAGGTAACTATTAAGCAGGATCTGGAGAGGTGGAGCAAACTTCTCCTCTCTCTGGGGTAGGGTCAACTTAATAAAATGAATGTGTTGCCAAGGATTTTGTACCCTTTAAATATGCTTAATGTATGGTTACCTTTAAAGTGGCACAGAGCGCTCACTCAATTATCTCGGATTTCATATGGGCAAGGAAGACTCCCGTAGAGCTTACCACAAACTTACGCTCCCAGGAGAGGGCTGGTTTAAGGCTCCACATTTTGGGTTATATCACTGGGCTAGTCACCTTTGCAAATACCTGTGCTGGCTCCTGCCCCTAGGGATCTGGAGCTTTGCCGTATGTCCCTTCATGGGTTAAGTTGGAAATAGAGTTAATAAGGGGGGCCGGAGTGGACCTGAAGGCTCTTCTTTTATCCCATTAAATCCCCTCTGGCCTAGTCGCTACTCAATAAGGCCCTCTTCATGCACAATCAAATATGTGCCTCTCTCCGCTACTCCCCGTGTGAAGATAGTTTTCAGCCTATTTGTCTTAACCCTAATATGAGGATTGGGGTAAGATAAAGGAACCCTGGCTTTTTTTGAGGGATCTAGGTGGCAGATTTAATGCAGGGTGACAGGTGTTTGAAAGTTGCTGAGATACTAACAAAGTACAATTTAGGGCCCAACTATTCCTTCAAATTATTCCAACTCACTCATTTGCTAGGGAGGTTCAAAGCTAAATCAAAAGAGGGAAAGATTAATGGGACCTGGTTTGAATCTCTGATTCGTTGGGTCTGGGAACCGCATGCAATTTCTAAGGTCTATAAAGCCCTCTTTGAGCAGGTTTACATGGACATTGGTAACAAACCATGGTACTGGGCAAAATCCTTAGGGGACCAGGGCCGAAACTGGGACCGTATTTGGCGCCACACGTACCAGTATACCATCAAGATAGACTGCGTATTATGCAATTCCATTTTTTAAATAACTTGTTCTGGACCCCTTCTAAATTATACAGGATTGGGCGAGCTTCTGATGCTCTTTGTTTCCGGTGTCATCAAGCGGTGGGAGACCTCAAGCATATCTTTTGGGATTGTCCACTGGTTAAAGAGTTGTGGGATCAAATAAAACTAGAGGCTGACTCGATACTGGGTATCGATTCTTGTTTCACTCCCGAAATCTGTCTCATAGGGGACTACACTAATATTGCTGTTAAGCCCCGAAGATATTACATGGCTTTAATTTCGTCCTCGGTTAAGAAAGTTGTATTAAGGCATTGGCTAGACAATACCCCACTCGGCTATGTGGAATGGTTACAGGAATTGCTTTTCAATTTGAGCATGGAGAGGTTTGGGGCAGCTAAGAGGGGCAGTCTCATGAAATTTGATCATGTGTGGGGCCCTCTTCAGGCCCTTTACTCGCTTCACTCATAGCTAGTCATTAGGGGGTTTGTAGTTCCTGGCTAGTTCCCTCGTGGGCAGACCCGCTGTAGCCCTTGCAACCCGGGAAGGGGAGGGGTAGGGTAGGTAGGGGGGTGGCTGGGGTAGGGGGTGGTATCACTGGGAAAATCTCTTGGTTGTGCTCTGATGGTATTTGTAAGTGGCACGGTATGGTCACAGATTATCTTATGTAATGTTGGTTGCCTGTCTTATGTGCCAATGTTTGGTTAATAAACTTGAATTAAAAAAAAAAGATAGATAGATAGATAGATAGATAGATAGATAGACAGACAGACAGACAGACAGACAGATAGACAGACAGGTAGGTTTGTTCAACAAGCTGTGAACAAGCCTGGTACATCCATAAGACCTGGGTTTGATTATAACAATCTCTGCTTGCATACTGTGTGACCCTGCACAAGTCACTTAACCTCCCAATGATCCTGGGATGCACCTGGAAGCAAGCTTCAGCTTATTGTCCTTCCTGGCCAAAAATAGTAAAATAAAAGTACAGTATATATTGAACAATATTCCCCACGAGAGTCACAAAACAAGTCTATGACATGGCATCATCGCAAATGTTGGAGCTCACAGAAAAAGAAATTACAGTAAGTATGATAGAACTTCTTTCTGTGTTGCTCCTCAGTGTCAGTGGAAAATGCATACAATATGGGGTTTAAGAAGTAGTACCCATTCCAAATTGGAAGGGGAGAATAAGAATAGTTACCCATATCTGTCCCTGAAAGGACATTTTTGATTTTCTTTGGATAACTGCCTGCAGCTCCTTGTGCTCAAACACTGCATTGGCTGAACTTTGCATGTCAAGACAGTCATATTTGCTGAAGGTTTGGAAGAAGGACCATGTAATTGCCCTGCACTGTTCTGTCATAGATGCTTCTGCTTTCTCGGCCCAAGAGGCTGCCATAACTGGTGGAATATGCACTGATCAATCCAAATATACTACTGCCTTCCCCGCCACACCCTCTACTCATGATATCTCCTCCCCAAAAGGTACGTCAGTGAGACCGCCATTCTACTTTAAAGCCATCTCCAAAACAGATGTACTCAAGATATTCAGTGCCATATAAGACAGCAGTGTGGCTGTTCTGATTGCCTGGAACCTAAGCTCCTCAAGCTGGCTGCCTCCTTCGTTGCAGAGCCACTATCTAAAATCTTCACTATGTCCCTTAATGAAGGACTAGTGCCAGATATATGGAAAATAGCCAGAGTAACTCCGGTCTTTAAAATAGGTGACAAGAAGGATTTAGCGAACTAAAGACCAATAGCAATATTATCTGTCTTAAACAAAATCCTGGAGAAGCTCATCGTAAGACAAGTAACAAAGCATCTCACCAAGTATAACCTCCTGTCCACAAATCAACATGGCTTTAGAAAGGGTCACAGCACCCAAACTGCCCTGCTACAGCTAACCAGTGATACACTACATGCTATGGATCAGGGACTTCTAACAGGAGCAGTTTTTATAGATCTCACGAAGGCGTTTGATCTCATTGATCACCCCCTCCTGCTAGCTAACCTCCTATCCCTGTGTTTCTCAGCACAGTTGCCTGATTGTTCTTTCAGCACAGTACATGAACTGGTTCAATGGCTACCTATCCAACAGGATGCAAGTTGTAAAGATCAACTCTGCAACCTCTAACAAAACAGTCATTGATCTTGGGATACCAAAAGGATCCATTCTAAGACCTCTCCTCTTCTCAGTCTTCATTAATAATATAATGAGAAATGCCTCCTTCAGCTCATCACTGCTGTATGCTGATGACCTCGTTCTCTATACCAGCTCTGATAATGTGCTTACTCTCAACCATAATCTATCAGTGGACTTCCTAAATATACAGTCCTGATTTTACTAGCCATAGGCTGGTTCTCAACGTTAGCAAGACTCAGGCTATGCTTTTTGGCTCGTCTGCCAAACTAAAAAATAGTTATGATCTCTTCAAAATAGTAAGAGTGAATGGTACCCCTTTGGAAGTGGTAAACTAGTTTAAACACCTGGGGGTTCTACTTGATGGATCCCTTAACTATGAGATCCGTATTACTACTGTGTGTAAGGTGGTCAGTACTAAGCTAGGGTTACCTTACAGAACTAGTCACTTTCTCATCCCTTCACAAGGTTGGCCATAGCCACAGGACTTCTTCTTCCATCCCTTGCATATGGAACTTCAGTCTATGGCAATGCATCTAAAACCTCCCTACACAAATTGGACATAGCCTGTAATAACATATGTTGTTATGCCTCTGCATCCCCTAAGTTAAAACATCACTGTCTGCTCTATGCAGACCTTAATTGTCCCTCTCCTATGGTCCACCGGATCCTTGCTCTTGGGGCCCTTCTGGACGGAATCCTGAGGTCCACTATACCTAGCTCTCTTGCTGCTGCACTCACCCCACAGACCACCTCCTATGATCTCCGTTCTGCTGATCTTTCTTTACTCCACATTCCCAGATGTAACACTTTCAAAGGGAAAACAGGTTTTTCCTACGTGGCCCCCAGTTACTGGAACTCGCTGCCCCTTGAAATACGCCAGTCACCTAGCCATGCCTCATTTAAAAAGAGGCATCACTCTCTGCTTATTGAGAGTACACAGTGTAATTGTTTTAAACCACCCTAGATTCCTGACTCCCTGTGCTATTACTGTCTCAGTGTCCTCCTCCAGTACTTATACCTCATAGTTTCTACTTGTCTTACCGCCCTTTTCCTACCCCACCTCTTACACATCTCCACCCCCCACTTTGTACCTGCGAGGTCTTACTACCTCAGTCCTTCCTACCTACTTGCTCCCTCTTTGGTGTCATATTCTTTATGTTATAGCCAGTTTTGTAGAATACAGTTGATGCCTAGATTGATAATCAGCTGTTATATATGCACTTACCTTTGTTGTGCTTTGATATGTGAAATGTCTGTATTGTCTCCTGGTTACACCAATTGTTCAAACCATTATCCATTTTTACTATATCCTTTACTGCTATAGTATAGTATGCACTTACTTTTACTTCTGATATGAAGTACATCGGAATGTTTCTCCAATCACCTCAAATTGCTCAAATTGTTATCTATTTTAATTGTATCCCTAATATGTTGTACTCCTATACTATGCTGTATCATCACTGTTTTTTTCTGTTGATGTTGTAACCTCCCAGGTGGTGCCTGAAAATAGTCACTTTTGTGTCTAGTGCACTTCCCCGGTTATCAAAAACTAAATAAATAAAACAAATAAATGCTGGTGACTTCAGTTTTGCTGGTGCATAAATCCTGTTATACAAGATCTTACCCTCCTTGCCAAGGTAGACTTGGAGGTTTTTGGACCCTTATTTGCTCCCACAAAAGCATGAAAAGATTGTCCGACTGATAGAACTCCAGAGATCGCTTATGATTGGTTTTGACCACTCAGTTGAAACAAGCTTATGTAACTTTTTTCTTTTGGATTAGCTTATTGTTTACACAGCATTGGAAACTGTACCTCTTTGTTCACAGTAAATACAGTGGAAGCTGTGAACTGAGTGGCAGTGGAGGACTAGGGACCACCATACAGCAACTATGGACCATAATTCAACTAGAATAGCATTGCATTGCCTACTCCATGCCAGTTGCTGCACTTCAGGTTAGGTGGTATGGTTGTGATGCAGGTTATCAATTTATTTGAGTTACCCCATGCTAAAAAAATATGGGGAGTGGGCCTAGACTTACACCACCTAACCCTAAAACATAAAAACATAGAAACATAGACTTTGATGGCAGATAAGGACCTCTTGGTCCACCTAGTCTGCTCATTTCCCTACCCATTGGATAAGCTGCAGATTCTAGTTAACCAACAGCCTACTTCCTCCTGTCCCCCCACTATAATTGTCTTATGTCTGTCCCATGCATTCTTGAATTCCCCCACTGTTTTTGACCTCATGACCTCCTCAGGAAGGCTGTTTCATCACCCTCTCCATGAAAAAATACTTCCTCATGTTGCCCCTGAGCTTCCCCTCTCTATCTTTAAATTGTGCTCCCTTGTTCTTGCACATCACTTTTTTTAAAAGATGCTACCCTCTTGGACTTTGTTGATTCCCTTGAGGTACTTGAACATTTCTATCATGTCCCCCTTTTCCTCAAGGGTATACATATTAAGCTCTTTAGACTCTCTTCAGATGGCTTCTGGTGCAGACCCTGCACTATTTCAGTTGCCTCCTTGGACTGCCTCCATCCTGTCTATGTCCTTGTGGAGATGGGGTCTCCAGAATTGCATGCAGTACTCCAGATGTGGTCTTACCAACTGTCTGTACAAAGGGATAACAACTTCCTGATTTCTACTGGTGATGCCTCTCCCTATGTGTCCCAGTGCTCCCCCAGCCCTCATTACAACCTTCTCACATTGTTTGCCTACCTTAAGATCATCTCATATGACTACCCCCAGGTCTCTTTCCATTTTTGTTGTTGTTAGTACCCCCCCCCATATACTCTTCCCCTGGGTTTTTGTTTCCCAGGTGCATTACTATGCACTTCTTTGCATTGAATCTAAGCTGCCATATTTTTGACCATTCCTCCAACCTTGCCAAGTCCCTTCTCATCCTTTCCACTCTTTCTTGTGTATCAACTCTGTTGTAGATCTTTGTGTCATCTGCAAAGAGGCATATTTTCCTTCCAGCCCTTCTGCAATGTCACCTATAAAGACATTAAAGAGGACCGGTCCCAGTACTGAACCCTGCGGTACCCCACTAGTAACCTCCCTTTCTTCAGCCTGTACTCCATTTACTATTACCCTTTGCATCCTATTATCCAACCAATTTGTTACCCTAAGTGGCGTTACTAGTGTAGCATACAGGCTATACTAGTTACACTAGTCTCTAGTCTTCCACCAGTTCCAGGAACTGTAGATAATGCTACCTTGTCCTTATGCGTAATCAGGTACAGCCCCTTACAAGAGAGAGCCTCTGAAACTCATTGATTAATCTGGCAGAGCAGATAGCTAGCAAGAAGCAAACTTTGAAGGAGAGTGTATTTTTAGTTATGGAGAATAAAGGCTCAAAAGGTGTCTTGCAACAAGCTGAGAGAACAACATTTTGGTCCTGTGGGGAACTGGGAAGCAGTGAGAAGGTACAGAATGGCAAATTACTTGAAAAAAGTAAATAACATCAGAATGAATACCTAGGGAGAATCCATCAAAGGACCCAGTATGGCCCCCTAGGTCTGAAACCTGTCCCTGGAGAGTGCTGAGGGCCAAGCCCTTGTCTACTCTTGACTGCAAGAAATCCAGAATCGGAGGGAGGGTGACTTCAGTGGGTATAAGGCCTTGTTTCTGAGCCCAGGACACAAAAAAGTTTCAGGTCCTTCCTGTCATATGCCAAGAAGGCTGACGATTTTCTGGATTACACAAGGGCATACACAACTTTGGGAGAGAAACATTGTTATGGAAGCCTTCTTCTCTCAGAAGCCAGGCTACTAACTAAAGCAAACTTGGCTTTGGATTTAGAACAAGTCCCTGACCTAGAAGATCCCTGAAGCAAAAGAGCTAGAACAGTTCCTGAATTGTGAGATTTATCAGATCTGAGAACTACGTTTTTTGGCCACTTTGGAGCCATCAGTAGAAAGGTTCCTCTTGATTGCTGAATTTTATGATGAACTCTTGAGATCAGTGGGATAGGAGGAAATAGGAAGGCCCTTTAGAAGTCCTACCATTGAGATTGAGCATCCACTGCCTACTTGTGGACATCTAAACTGACTGAAGAATCTGGGAACCTGATCATTTTCCCTGGATGCAAAGAGGTTCATTTGACGGTTCCCAAGCTGACTGCACAAAAGACTGAAAAGTTTCAGATTTAGAGACCATTCCTCCGGAGGACGATCCAGTGGCTGAGCCAAACCACCTAAATGTTTAAATCCCCCCCACTAGATTAATGGCTGGTAGAAGCAGAATATTCTTTTAACCCTTCAAAGAAAATGCTAAGTTTCCAGAATCATACTTTCCCTTTTTATGCCTCCTTGATTGTTGATGTGCGCAACTGTCACTGCATTGTCAAAGCAAATCTTAACCACTTGGAACCTGAGCTGCTCCTGGAAGTGCAGGAGAGCAAAAAAAAAACTGCCTGCATCTCTAAAAAATTCATCTGGATGATTTGTTCCTCTGGACTTCAAACACCCTGGACCAGAATCTGATCCAGAACAGCACCCCATCTCAGGAGGCTGGCATCATTGTTGGAATTCACTCCAGAGGAGAAACCAGGGGTGATCCCTTTGTCAGATTTTTAAAATCTTCCCACCAGGCAAGTGACTGACAAACTGATGGGGAGATCCAAATGAGAATCTGATATTGCTTTGGTGGGGAGACCAAGATGATAGAAGGTGGTATTGAAGAGGCCTCATGTGGAGGCAAGGCAAGCCAATGGATCTATTGCGGATGTCATTAGACCCAAGGTTTGAAGGCAACGGTGAACCAAAACCACATTCTGAGCTTTAGGATGCTAAATGTCTGTGCTGAAGAGATTTAACTCTGGAGGAGGAGGAAAGACCCACTGCAGATCCATTTGAAAACAGGCACCCATGTGTTCCAGTCTTTGAGACAGAATACGGGAACTCTCTCTCTTTCTGTTGACTATCCAACTGTGTTGTTCCAGGACCTTTAATGTTCTGGTTACAGAGGAGTTTGCTGCCTTTTCCAATGAAATTCTAATCAGGAGATCACTTAGATAAGGATAAATGTAGTGACCCTCCTGTCTGAAGGAATCTCTGCCTCGTTGACTTCAGTGACCTCAAAAGCAACAAAAACTACCAAAGAGGATTAGAGGAACTTTGCTGTCCCTTATAACAGGACATATGGCCGTTTTTGTTCTTAATATCCTTAAAATTGTGTCCAACTGTGAACAGAATAAAAAGTCACCAGCAAAAGGAACTCCATACATATGTGCCTTGGAGGTTTTTTCTGCATATCTGTACCAAAACCAGACTTCTGTCGTAGCCAAAACTGTGGCAGAGGAGCACCCAGTAGACAGCTGAAGACTTTCCAAAACCACATCAACCAGGAAGGAGGATGTTAAGTTAATGTGAGACAGAAAGCTAGATACTGGGGAATCCTCTGGAATGAGAGTTCTGAGACCCAGTTACCGGGCAACCTCGAGACTAGGAAGGTGCTATAATCACTAACATTAGACCCTGCTGTCAAAAAAGTTGCTGGTAGACTGCATATACTTCCTTATCATTCCTGTCGGAGAAGGCAGATGTTCCCTCAACTGGGATAGTAAGCTTAAGTATATTAGCCATGAGGCATAAGTGATCAGTGGAATCTCCCACTTTTCAGCATAGTCACCTGAAGGGGATAGTATTTAGTACTGTGCAAATTCCTTTTCCTGAATATTCAGCTGAATAGTCGTTATTTGGCTACCAAATATTCAGTATTCAGCCATTTATGAAATTAATTGGGAACCAGACCCCCTCCCTCGTCTCCCAGTCCATAGGAGCAGCAAAATCCCCAGCCCTCCTACCCTCCCTCAAAAAGCATACTCCCTCTCTCCCCCCCAGCACCCACAGTTTTTTTTTCTTTTTATTAATGCCCCTGAAAAAATATTAATATAGATTGTGGGTGTCAGGTGTCCAATTCTACCTGCCCGCTTCCACAGTCCATTGCAGTCTTGTGAGGCAGTCTTTTGTAGCAAATATACATTATGCCCCCACCCCACCCACAGCACCCGACCCTGGCACCCTCAACATTAATCCAGTAATTCAAATTCAAAGCTGAGAAGGTGCTGGCACAACCCTCCCTCCTCCATGGTCAGCTACCTTCTCATGAATGAAGTGCTTTGCGCTTGCTATAGTAGAACCAGCCAGTCATGTGATCAGCTGGTTTTACTAATGCAAGCGTGAGAGTGCTTTCATTCAGAGACTGTAGCCAGCTGTGGAGGAGGGAGGGTTGTTCCAGCACTTTCTCAGCTTTGAATTTGAATAACTGATAGCTGCTGGACTGGTGGGTGCCAGGGTCAGGTGCTGTGGGCGGTGGGGGGGTCATAATGTACCATTTTTGGCTACAAAAGACTGTTCACAAGACTGCAGTGGACTGCAGAAACAGGCGGTAGAATCGGTCACTTGACAGCCGCAATCGATATTAATATTTTTCAGAGGCATTCTATAAAAGAAAAAAAAATGGTGGGTGCTGGGGGGAGGGAGACAGTATGCTTTTTTGAGGGAGGGTAGAGGGCTGGGGGGGTTTGCTGCTGGCATGGGCTGGGAGAAGAGGGAGAGGGCTAGTTCTTGTCTTTTTTTTTTTTCAAACACTGTTTCCCGAATACCAAACAGTGTATTATTTGCAGTATTCTGGAAATAATATTTGGTTTTGCACAGCCCAGATACCCTCTGGTCCTCTTGCTGTTCTCATTTGAAAGGAACTCCACTCTTGCACCCTGTTTACCTCCATGAGGTACTTGTAGGTCTGTATCACGTCCCCACTCCCTTTCCTCTCTTCCAGGGTGTATGCACATGATGAGATCCCTCAGTCTCTCCTTGTAGGGCTTTTGGTGCAAATCTGCAGCCTTTTATTTCCCTCCTCTGGTCTGCCTCCACCTTGTCTATGTCCTGTCTAAGGTGCAGCCACCAGAACTGGACACAATACTCCAGATAAGGTCTCACCAGCGAGCGATACAGTGGCAACACCACCTCCCTCCTCCTGCTGGTGATATCTGTCCCTATGCATCCACTTGCCCTACCCACTGCTTTTTCACATGGCCCTGCCACTTTGAGGTCATCAGATATGATAACCCCAAGGTCCCTTTGCTGCTTAATGACTGTCAGTAACCCCTCATCCTGTACTCAGCTCCTGAGTTCCTGTGCCCTAGGTGATAGATTTTGCACTTTTTGGCATAAACCCCAACTGCTATGCTCTTCATCTCACCACAAGTTTCCCAAGATCCCTACACATTCTTTCCACCCCTTCCTTATTGTCCACCCTATTACAGATTTTGGTATAAACTGCAAAAATGCATACCTTCCCTTCTAGTTTATCTGCAGTGTCACTTATGAAGACATTGAAGAGGGACAGTCCCAGTACTGAGCCCTGTGGCATCCTGCTGGTAACTCTCCCATCATTAGAGTGAATGCCATTAACTACCACCCTCTGTTGCCTGCTAACCAGTTTCTAGTCCAACTCAGCACTTTGGATCCCAACCCTAAACTGCTCAATTTCTTTATCAGTCTCCTGTGTGGAACAGTGTTAAACCTTGCTAATGTCCAGATAGGTCATGTCCAATTGCCATTGGTCTAGTAGCCTATTTGCTTCAAGATGCTGTGCCATCCTTTCCTTTAACAGTGATTCCATTAATTTCCCCACCACTGAGGTGAGACTGACTCACCTACAGTATAGTTCCTGGCCTCTGCCCTACAGTCTTATGTAGAGGGACCACATTTGCTCTCCTCTAGTCCTCTGGAAGCACAGCTGATTCCAGCAAGCTGTTGAATAAGGCTGTCAGTGGGGCATCTAGCACCTCCCTGAGTTCCTTTAGTACCTTTGGGTGTATCCCATCTGGTCCCATAGCCTTGTCCACTTTCAGAGCTGCAAGTCCCTTCAGGACTCTTTCCTCTGAAGATAGGCTTGAGTCTGCCTCCTCCGCCATTCCTGCTGCTTCCTGATGGTCTGTCCCCACCTCACTCAACTGTTAAGACTGAGCAGAAGTACCTGTTCAGGGCTGCTTGTTCTTGGTCCTCTTCTGTGCAGTTTTCCTCTGCCGCCCCCCATTATCCTCACTATCCCTCCCCTTGCTTTCCTCAGCTTAGTTATGTTACGTACCTGAAGAAAGTCTTATCCCCGTTAGCTATCCCTGTGGCTATCTTTTCCTCCATCTGTGCCTTTGTGCCCCTCATTGCCTTATCTGCTTCCATCTGTTTTACCTGGTACATCTCCTTGTCTTCCTCCCTCTGCCATCTTTTTTACATTTGCTGCTGTGGCCACTTCCCTAAAATACCATCACAGTCTCTTTTTCCTTCTGCTTCCACTCACTTCCTTCGCACAGAGTTTAGTTGCCTTAATTATGCTCTCCCTTATTTTTCCCCACTGTGCCTCTACCCATCCCTGGCAAATCCCCCCAACTAGGCAGTTACTGAGGCAGTCTCTCATTTCTTTAAAATCTGTCCTCCTAAAGTCCAGGACCCTCGTCCTCATGTGCTTTGCCTCTGCTCTCATCTTCATGTTAAACCACACTGTATGGTGATCACTGGTACCTGGGGACTGCCCACTATGATGTTTATAATGCTGTCCCTGTTTTGTAAGTACCAGGTCCTGCACCTTGTGCAAGTCACTTCACCTCTCTAGGTGCTTAAGTTTCTGGCTTTTGGGTTACTTTCCCGTGTTCTGTCATGAGCTCGCCTAATGGTTGATGAGCTACTCATGGATTATGAAGCGCTTTAGAATGCAGCGTGTACGAATTACACTATGCAAAATGAAACTACATTGCTTTCCTTTTCCTGAACTACCATACAATATTTTGTAGACTAGCTTTCGAGAAGTATTCTCCCTTCATCAGGTCGTTGAAATAAACAAATTAATTTCACTGAGAGATACAATCAAATGTTGCTTCAGACTGCATGCAGAATGTTGAGTACCCCCTTTTAACATCAAAAGAAGACAGAGAAGTGCACTGTAATTATCAGATGCATAAAGGCATTGAGTAGACATAACTGTCTTTTATGACTATGGTGCCCTTGAGGGAGAGGGGGTAAAGGTGTTTTCCTCCTCAGAAGAAAGAAACAATTTTTCTTATCATGAGTACAGTGTATGAATTAAGCACTTATTTTGGTAATGTCACAGCAAACCAATGTCTTTTGGAATCCTCTTCCATGTCAACAGCTGTACTATTTTCATTTGAAATATCCTTCACTCCTAGTCGGTTTTGAAGTTCCCTTTAAAATTCTTAATGGCGAGGTCACACTGATGGAGTTGTTTGCTCTTGAAAAATATTTCCCCTTGGCGTTCTTTCAACCATGTGTGTTATGATGTATCTAAGAGATTCATTCTGGTTATTACAGTAGCTTGTTTTTTATCCATTTTTCCAAAATAGCAGTCATCCCCACATTCCTGGCACTATATCACAAATACCATCAACAAATTAAAATTACTTAAGTTTATATTATATTTTTTAAAAAGTTGCAAAGAAGAAATGTAAAAGGGAAGGAGGAACAGGGACCACCCTATCATTAAAGAATGGTGGTAGCAGCAGCATGGAATAAGTAGGGGTGGGTGCATTACAGTTTTGTGGCTTTTTTTTTCCTATATTTCTATCCTGTGTTTATCTCCTTCACTGCCAACCTTCCCCCATCAGGCCATCTCACAGCCCTATCACCCACTTTCTCTTAAGTACTTACCCCATCCTCCCCCATGGCATGCCCCCCATGGTGGAGTCCTGGGGGAGTGCAGCTTCCCCCCAGCAGGGTCTGGATCCATTTGAGAGGTGGGTGCCTAGTTGACTGTATGAGTCCTACAGGGGGATGAATGTCATCTTACTGGTTGGGGCTTTAGTACCAGTTTTTCTCCCAGGGTTGCCGGTGGGCAGTGATGCATGCATGTGTGTGCCTTGTGGTAGTGGCATCTTGCAGTGGTCCATTCCCTAGTGTGCGTCTCCCCTGTGCTACCATCTGGCTTCCATCAAGTGGCAGGCAAGCAGTGGAAAATTAATGCCCCCCTCCCACCCCAAAGCAGGAGAGCTGTCCTATGGAATGCTTGTTGTTTCTTTTCTTGGATGGCCTCCAGCACCCCAAGTCCATTTCTGAACCTGGGTCGATGGAGTAGTGAGCGGAAGGGCTACCACTGTGCTTCTTGGCCAGGCTGGCTATTGGTCTTAACAGAAAGGCCTAAGCATGATACAACAACAATCATACAGCATCAGCGAGAGTTAGAAAAAGACTTACTTCTACCTAGGCATCCGCCCCCCCCACCCAAAAATATAACATCTGTACTCCAGGAGCTTCCTACTGCTGGCCAGTGTGGTTAATCCCCATTGACATTGAGTTGCCACATACACATTACAATGTTTATTTATTAGAATTTTGGATAAATACCTTTGAGTCAATGGCTCTTTTACAAAGGTTCCACGTCAGTATACAAAGAATAGAGGTACAGTTTATGTGAGATTACCAGGCAAGCAGTTTAAATACAAAATTCAGTACAGGGTATACATGGTCTAAAAGCTACAGGTAATATAAATAATAGTTCGAACAACACAATCAAGCATACATTTAAGAATGATGAGTCACAACAAACAATATTTACATGAATTAAAGCTGCCAGAAGGGCATTGTCAAAGGGAAAGGCGGAGTGAAAAACATGATTTGCTGCCAGTTGTGCTAGGTAGTGTAGGAAAGTGGAAGAGAGAGTGGGTGTAGAGGGGTAACTGGGAGGGAGGTAGAAGAAGAGGTGGGTAGGAGGCAAGGATCGGGGAACAAGTGCAACAGTGGGTGGGATGAGCAGATTAGAAAAGGGAGAGAGAAAGAGAGTTGAAAGAGGGTAAGAGAGGAAGGTGGTGGACCAGGGCTAGGGAGACAGGCAAGGGTATATATGGGGAGGGTGGTGGCAGGCAGAGGTGGTGATAGTAGAGAGGTGTGAAAAACAGGAGCGACTACCAGGGAGGTTAGGAGAAACAGTCACAGGTGGCTCTGGACACAAACATTTGATGTAGCTTGTGTTTGAACGAGCAGAGGGTGCCTAAGTTGGTGAGTTCGCTGCCCAGGGAGTTAAAAATTTTAGGGTGCTCTACCTGCAAAAGACTGCTTTCCTTGGGTGGTGCAACAGCAGGGAACAGGTAGAGAATAGTTGGCAGAGCTTCTTGTGTAATGGGAGCAGTTGGCTGGGCTTAAGAGAGACTGAACCTCAGGGGGCATGAGTCCCATCAATGACTTTTTTGCTAGTAGACAGGTTTGGAAAGTAATCCTTCCCTGAAGTTGTAGCCAGTTTGACTGTTCATAGAGGTCACAGGTATGCGTGTGATTGGCAGCACCAGTAAGGAATCTGCAGGCCCTATTCAGCCCTGTAGTGATTCGCCGTAGTGCTGTAGCTGTGGCTGCTCCATAGATAACAAGCCAATAATCAATGCTGGAGACAATAGAGTTGTGTATTGCTAGCTTAAGGGTGTCAGGTGTCAGGCAGTGTCTATGTTTATAGAGAAGGCCTATATGGATATTTATGGATTTCGCAACTGAATTGATATGGCTGGAGAAGGACAGAGTAGGGTCCAGGGTTATACCACAGTATCTGCAAGTCTGCATCTGGTTCAGGGTCACAACCGCACTGTCTTTGATAGCCAACTGTTGGTGTTTATGTTTGTTATGTGTGCCGTGGAACAGCATAGTCTTTGTTTTTTTGTAATTTAGCACTAGTTTCTGTAAGACAAACCAGGCCTCAACTTGCGTGAAACTTTCCTGCAGTTGTTTCTCCAAGAGGGAGGGGTCAGAATTCTTGGAGAAAATCACTGTGTCATCAGAATACAGAATAATGTTTTCATCACAGGTAGAAGGGAGATTGTTCAGGAAGATGTTGAAAATAAGGGGCCCCAATATTGATCCTGGGGGAACACCAGCCCAAGCAGGTAGTTTGGAGGAGAGGGAGTCACCAGTCTTAACTTGTTGTGACCAGGTGGAGAGATAACTGTTGAACCATTGTAGAGTATCATGAGAAAGAGCCCTAAGTTGCCAAGTTGTTCCAGTAGTAATGGATGGCTGACTGTATTGAAGGCCTTCGAGAGGTCTATAAAGGAGGTACTGGCAAGCTGTCCTTGGTCTAGTCCTAGATGAATGTGGCCTGTAAATTCAAGGAAGGCAGAGGTGGTGCTATATCCTTTGTGAAAGCTGTGTTGCTGTGGGCATTGCAAGTTGTATTTCTCCAAGTACTCCACCAATTGGTCTGTGATGATTTTTTCAAGAGCTTTGGATAAAGGGGGTAGGATGGAGATGGGCCTGTAGTTACAGTGTAATGCCCTATCCACAGACTTGTGTATTGGGGTCACCAGGTTGAACTTCTACTTGAGTGGAAACTGGGAGAGCATGAGGGACCAGTTAATAATCTTGGTAAGAGGGTGCAGGACATGATTTGACCATATACACTGGACTGGAGAATGGTCACTAATGGTATCAGGGAGAACTATAGTGTAGCTAATATGGTCAGGGCGATTTGAGAGTACACAGTCCAGTAAGGTTCTGCTCCCTGTTCTATAGTTGATCTTAGTGGGTGAGATAACTAGCTATGTAAAATTTGCAGCTGCCAAGGCGTCCTTCTAGTTGCTTGCACTGGGGGCAAGCCAGTTGACATTAAAGTCCCCTAGCAATATAACTTCCGAGTTAAGCTTTAGACTACTGATGCAGGTAAGGAATGGGTTCAGGCTTGTTGTAAGTTTGGGTGGTATATATACAGAGCTTATCATCAGAGCTTTGTTATGGGCCCCAAGAAAGACTTTAATAGCAAGGACCTGAAGCTCATCTCCATTAATGGGTAGGGTCAGGGCATGCCCTGTCACTGAATCTTTAAGACAAAAGGCACAGCTGCCCCCTCTTTTGGATAGTCGATCCTGCTGAAAGATAGTATACCCAGGTATTGCCACAGCAGTGTCATGGATAATTGGAGACAACAAAGTTTCAACTACATATAGTACATCTGGGCTGTACTGTGCTGTCCAGGCAGTGAGGGCATCTAATTTTTTGGTAAGGCTGCAGATGCTGATGCTAGCTAGCAAGAGGATCCCTGTTCTTTGTTGCTTCCTAGGGGTAGCTAGGGGTAGTCTAGGGTGGGGGTGAATGTTGCCCGATATTAGCAGGTGTAGTAGTAGTATTAGTCTTTTTGGGAGTTCCTCAAGATATCGGCCGTGACCGCTACGTGCACTTTTTCCCTTATACTTATTCTTAGATGTTGTCTGTAGTGACCTGACTGCCAATAGAATGAACAAGGAGAAATACTTTGATGGTAGGGTCGACAATGGGCACAGTAGCATGTTCGTGTATCCTAGTATTTGGGAGAAGAGATGAGTGCTGTTGCAGCTGAGACTACTGGTAACCATTCCACTTCTGTGCAAGGAGCTATCAACCAGGTGATCAGAGGTTGGTTGCAGTGGGCATTTAAATATATTGGTAGTGTGGGATGCCAGTAGGGTCAGAAGGACCAGGTGTAGCAGGAACAGGTTAGGTTGCATTCTTGATGTAGTAATATTAAACCATGCAGATAGTTATGTTCAGGGATATGTAATATAGTAATCTTGTCCAAGGTACCAGGAGTCAAAAGATGAAAAATAATCAAATCCACAGGAAATGGTGAACTACTGGGGACCAGTAAACTGTTGTTACTGTAGATCAAAGACCCAGCATGTGTTAAATTCCTGAAGGGGATGAACATTGCCTGGGGCATATGCAGGATGTAAAAATGCTTTGTTAGTGTCTTCTCTTTCTTCTCCCAAATGGTTGTGAATATACCTCAACGACAAACACAGATCCTTTAGGAACAAGTCAGACAGAAATGTGGATTCAATGTAGCACTCCACAACTCAGAGCTTGTGTAACAGAATTGCTGACCTTACTTTTGCTTTTGATGGCTTCCCAAAAAGTTGATTTATGATGAGAATGCCAATACTTGGTGGTGATATTTTGCAGTTTCTTAGTCCAGGAAACAATCTAGATGTCACGTCCAGGAACAGTCCAGTTCATCCAAACAGAAACACATGAAAATCCACAAAACCTATGTAAGTATGTTTGAAAACTCCCCGTGCAACAAAACAGCAGCAGTGTTTTTTCCCTTCCCTCTCGACAATAACAACAATAGTGCCACCAGAGGCTCTTTACTGGTAGGTGTGTTAGAGCTAATGGTTGCAGATGGCTTGACTGCCTCCGTCTTTGCTTGCCCATTCAAAAAAAATCAGTTTTTTCTATCAACAGCTATTTTTCCTTCTCCTACAAGCAGATGTTCTCTACTGCCATGTGGTCACTTGTAGGGCTTGGTCACAGTATGCTGCCCCTAAGTGAACCCTACCCTGGCACTCAACACTCTCTTCCTGGGATACCTCACAGCTAAGACACTCAAGCATGCGTCACACATTCCCCTTCTGAAATGGAAATCAGCCATTCTGGCAAGAGGGAAGGGACTACAGATACCACAAATTTTGTAACATAGTAACAGTCATTTATAATCAAGAAGGAGCACCAGGTCTCTCATATTCCCCCTGAGGAAGGCCCTGTGTTGGGCTGAAGCACTGGGGATGTAGAGCGCTTTTCTTTTGGGTATCCATATCACGAAATAAAGGTTTTTATTATTTGACTAACTGCTGTTTAGAGTGAGTGCTGGCATTTCTTTGTCGTTTGTAGTCTTGGGCTGGTAGCCCTTCTTCTTCAGCACCACAGATCTCCTTTGCACGTTTTCTACCACAGTCTAGTCTCTCATATTCACCCTCCTGCTTCATAAGCAGGTAAGAATAGGTATGTTTTGTGAACATGTACCGATTTAAAGGGGTTCCCTATTAACTCTACCGTGCAAGGTAGCCAGGGATTCCATTGATTTGCAGACATTTTTCAGGGTTTCCTAGCAAGTCTGTACTGATTTTGTGTCCACTGTCTCTGCAGGAACACTGCTCCAGTGGTTCACCACCCTCTAGGAGGAGGACTTCCTAACATTACCTTTGCCTGTACCGCTCTTTCTTCAGGGTATGTCCCTGAGAGGACACCAGGTCAAACAACTCTGTTTTACTGTGTCGATCCCTTTGAGCATACCAAATACTGAGATCATGTCCTTCAGCCTTCTTTTCTCCAACATGGATACATAAGAGCCAACAGCCTCTCCTGCTAGATTTAGTCTTCCATTTACTGAAAAACAACCTGTTGAAAAGCTTAGTGGGGGACTAAGGCAAAGTACGTTAAGTGAAAAAAGGGAATGGTGGACAGCTGAGGGGAGGTCTGTGCTAGAAACAGAATCAGGTTTCTAGTAGTCCACTATATAACTTCTAGTGGTCCTAGTAACTACTCATGTAACTGTTCACAGAGAAGGAGGACAGCATCTGCACGAGTGTCCATGGGTCCGCACACAGCTCTCTTAACTGGGGACTCTACAAGAGGCAATATCCTGGTTCCTCCCATCAAGGAGACTCTTGCTTTCTGTTGTAAGTGGGACTAAACTGTGAAAGGTTTCCACCTTGATCCTGAAAAAGCAGGCTCCTGTCTAAACCTTATCTAGAGTTCCCTAATAAAGAAGTACCTGGGGGATAGGAAAAGTCTAACTGAAAGAAGGGTTAGAGGTCAACAGCTAAAATTATTGCTGTGAAAAGTACTGTTACTGAAAGGTAAAGTACTGAAACTGAGGGGGGATGAGGAACATTGAAAGGTGGTAGGGTAGTCAGGGTGGGGAGGCAGCCTAGTCTGCTGCAATGGCTGGGCGGCAGTCATCCTGGGAGGGACATACTGGAATACAGGCTACTGCCCAGTGTACAGTAGATTAGGCACATGGAGGCTGGAATATGCGGCTGCTGCCCTGCTTCACCAATAGACACCAAGGATCTGAACTGGGTTCTGGAGAGTAGTTAACAGGGTGAGAAGTGAGGAGGGAGGTTCCTATGGGGGGGGGCTTAGACTCCATCGATAGTCATAGGGAATTGTTTTGTTCCCCTTAGCAACACAATTCATCCAGTATCTCCCCAGGGAGCAATGATACATGTTGCCACACAGGCACCCAAGGACTGCCCCTAGAGTGGCACCTGGAATGTCAGTAACATCCAAGGGCAGGAAGAACACAAGGATGCTACTAGTAGTAGATGGCTTCATCATATGGGGGATGTAGAAAGACATATGTGCAAGTGAGAAGTGGGGTCAGGTGCCTCTCAGGAGCACTGGCAGGAAGGGGTAGGTGTAGAATTAAAAGGACTGTTAGGGGGTGGGGTGGTGGAGAGGCTGGACATAATTGTCCACATCAAATAGTCTAGCTGTCATCCCTTTAGGAGATGGGCAGGACAGATTTAGGGAGTGGGATAGAAGACTCAAACTGACTGCCACCTCAGTTACTTTTTCTGAAGTCCTGCTAGTGTGGTCCATTGGAGAGGCTACGCTTCCTCTGATCATTCTTTTTATCCAGTGGATGAAGGCTTGATGCAGAAAACAGGAATTTAGCATAGTGGATGACTGGGAGCAGTTCTGGACGGACAAGAGGTCATTCCAGCAAGACAGCCGCCACCCTACAGCAGAGGGTACCATGGCCCTGACCCAAAGGTTTGATTACTTCAGCACTACTCATTTAAACTGAAGAGGCTAAAACTGGGAGTAACCAGGGTATTATTATACCAGCTGATGGGAGGGCAAGCAGGTACTCCCCCTTTAAGCAGTAACATGCAGGGTCCTATTGAGGTGAAGGGTTAATGACAATAACGGAGTGGGGGGCATGGTCCTGTGGGTGAAAAAGAGGGCAGATGGGGAGGCACACCACCACCTTCCTGGGGAAGGTGACTAATGGGAATGACAGGAGTCTGGGAAAAGAGTATAGCAGCAGGAGGGGAGAGGGTGTCTGAAATTTATCTTACTCATTTTGGCCACAATGAGCATACTCAGAAATTTATTCTCACATGTGAGATGCCATTTATTTTTTTGACAGAGCAGAAGATTATTGAATGGCTGCTCTGATTATGAATGCAGAAAGATATGATTTACATTTTGTACTTTCTTAATTTTTTACCTTTTATATCACAAAACCCCTATTCCGTTTACATATTTCTGCATTTACCCAGAACAATTAAAGTATGAGTGGTGAGTGTCCAAGTCTTTATTCTAGAATTTTGAGTTATCAGACACACATTTGTAGTATTAGTTTGTGCACATATTTCCTCTGAAAATTAGCAACGCTCTTGATTTTAGATTGCTGTGTGACAGACCTTTACAGATAAATGCACTGGTCCTGGGTAATCCAAGAGCATGTAGTACTACAGGGGGAAAAAACAACAAAAACATTTTTCTAATAGTTATTCTTGCAGATACTCTGCAGTTTTGAAGCTCTAATTAACTAAGGGACCTGGGAACTTTATAAAACTAATATATTTTAGAATTCTAAAGAGTTAATACTTATAGTAACAGAGGTAATAGTAACCGCATATACTGTATCCATGTAACACTGCCTCTTAATAATCTTTTAGGTATCTTGCATCCATGTAGGCATCAAGTTTTCATTTAAAGTGTTGCAAAGGTACCATATGTTTTTGTAAGGCTATGCCTGTAGTTCAATGGGTGGAGCAACTACTCATGCCCCTGATCAGGCCTTAAAAGACCGCTCCTCCTGGTTGCTCCAGGATCACTTTCTTGTTGCAGTCAGAGGCTCGACCCTCCACACTACCCCTCCCGTTTCTCCATTTGAGCTCCATCTTCCAGTTTCTTTTTTTGTTTGTTGGTCCTCACTTCATTCGTCTTCCCTGCAACCCCTCCCTTTTGTTTCTCTCTATTTGCCCCTGTTTCATGTTCTGTCAACTTCCCATCTTATTTGTGTCTCCTCGGCGCCCACATTCCAGCCACCAGCTCCACTCCATGTTCCCCTGGTGCTTCCTGAGTGTGCCATCATCCACACACCTGCCTTTCCCGTTCTCCCCTCCTACCCTCCTCCATTGCACTTCGCCCTCTCCACCTTTCTCACATTTGGTTCTGGCTCCTTGTGGAGCATTCCTCCCTGCCCTTGCATTGCTTCCTGGAGCTGGTACTACCACTGGTCCCTCTGGCTGCAGTATAGCATCAGTTTTGCCTCCGACTCGCTGGCTCGCCATCTCACTCGGCCACTGTGGACTGCTTGTTGCCCTTCCCTCTCCAACACATCTTTTCTCTCTGTGGCGGTGGCTCTCTTCAGCTCCTCGCCTGACTCCTTTCAATGATCCATTGGTTGACGTTCACAGTGGGCACTGCACTTCTAGCTGCCGCAGCGAGACACTTTCAAAGTTCACCCTTTATTGCTACAGTGCTCCTCTATTCATTGTTGCTGTATTCCCTTATATCTGATCTTCCCTTTCCTACACCTGCCTCCTTATGCATTCTTACTATTGACCCTGACAATGCTTGTCCCTCTCTACCTACCGCTCTTCCTGGTCTGGGCTCCATTTGACTCTTTTAGGGTTTCCTGCTCCCCTATTGCTTTCCCTTCCTCTAATTTGTCATCTTCCTAGTCCGCTTGCTGTGCTCTTTGAGATGTTGACTCTTAGACATTTGACATCCTCGTACATTTGAACCCGCTTTCCTTGCTTACCAATCAGTACCTCCTATGGTAGGTTACTTTGTAGCATGTCAGCCCAGCTACTCTATCCATGTCAGCCAGCTTCTGCCGCTGGCATTACCTCAGTTATTTATCTCACATCTTATTCAGCTGTTTGGTGTCCCAGTGCCTCATTTGTGGCTTCCTTGTTTTCCCACGGCAGGGGACTATGTTGCCACAGTGGGCACCATGGCTCTGGACAGCGGGAGCAGCTTTTTCATCCCCATATTGTTAATCAGCTTTGACTTGCCCCACTTTCCCATGCTCCACACCAGCCTTCAGAGCTTTATCTGCATCTCTAGTCTATTCATTCTTGTACCTTCTCTCTTCCCATACCAATTTAGTAGCTCCTCTCTCACCGTCGGCTGCAGGCTTTGCCCACCTGTTCTCATATCTCTCACTCATCCCATTTAATCTCTCCTGATTTGGCTCCTAATCCCCACTCGGACATGGTTGGCATGCACTCCTGTGGTTTCTAATTGCTATCTGCCTTATGAACCCACGTGAGGGTCTCCTTTATTCCGTCAGATCTCATGCAGGTCTACTCATGTGACTCGATTATCCGAGCACAGCCCTCATGGGTCCTGTGCTAACTCAACTCTACCCACTCCCCACTCGGAAACATGCCTTCCATGTCCATTACTCCATGACTTGGGGCTAGCCTGTAGCTGACGGTCTTGCTCTGCACCCATGAAGTCTGCATCTAGAGCATGCGAAGCTCGGAATGGGGTCCTTCTCCTGGCCCATAGTGAGAATGTCTTCTCTCTGGGTGAACCTTCAGTCATCCCTTATTCCGGCGAAACCTCTGGATGTAGAATTTATGACTTCAGCTGCGAGTGGTGGAGCACTACTGGGCAGAGCCCCTTTGGCTGCACGAGTGGATTCAGAGGCACCCTTTATGCTATTCTCCCTCTGATCACCTCTGGTTCACGTGGTCTGTTTGTAGGCTCATGTAGGCCAGCTGAGTGCCTCAACGGTCATTTCTCTCCGCCTTGCTTTTGGGTGCCTAGTTGCAGAGATGTCACTCGCAATCTTTAAAAGCATTCCTGTTAGAAGGACAGAGCTAGAGTTTACTCCAAATTGAAATCTTTTCCTCTTCCCTCGATCTTGACTCTAAATTGCAGTAGCTGAGCCATCACTAACCAAGATGTCCTTCAGCCTGGAGGGAAGGCAACCTAGGCCTTGGATTCCTAGAGATTTCTTCCTCAAAGGGGGGGGGTTCCTTTCCTCTGTGCCAATGGTCATAATACTTAGGATTAGTGCTTTCATAGGTTCCGTAGTTAAGTTCCGCTGTTGGATGGTGGCCCCCTGGCTGTTCCTTCTTTCCTTAGGTAATCCTGCCCTCCTGCCTCATATCAACTTCCAACCAGTAGTCATCCTTCATTAGCTACTATTCCTCTCAGTCCTACCCTCTACACCTATTGACCTCCGCTCATTTCCTCGATCCTGTTCCGAATCCCTCGCCTCCTTCATGATGCTAGACACCTTTTTGGGTATTCCTTTTGGGCTCCTTCCTAAGATACCTATAGCCAAGGGAATCATTTCCGTGGCAGCTTTGGAAGTGCAGGATGGTGGGCAGTTTCAAGCAGGCACGCAAGACTTTTTTATGGGGGAAGGCATTTCCAATATTATCTTGATTTGATATTGCATGTATTTGCACGTGTTTTGTTTTATGTATATTGTACAGTGCTTTGAAAGTTGAAAGGCGCTTAATCAAATACATTTTATTATTATTATTATTATCTCTAGGGGTGAAACCCTCCTATAGGGTTCCTTGGCATCGTATCCCTATAGGGTGGTATATCCTATGGATAGAGAGTCGAAAAGCCACAACGTGTCTAAGTCACACAAGCATAGCATCATATCAAGTTGCATAAGCACATTGAATTGTAAGGCCATACTTGTGGTTCAATGGGTGGAGCAACTTCACCCCTGGTCAGGCCTTAAAAGGCCGCTCCTCCTGGTTGCTCCAGGATCATTTTCTCATTGCCCCACCATCCTCCCCTCTCTTCCAGTGACTCATATCTCTTCTGTGGGCTCCTTCCTAAGCTACCGTCAACCAAGGGAATAATTCCCACAGCACCTCTAGGGGTGGAACCCTCCTCTAGGGTTTCTTTGCCATTGTACCCCTACAGGGTTATATTCCATGGATAAAGAGGTGAACAGCCACAATGTATGTAAGTCACACAAGCATAGCATCATACCAAGTCGCGTAAGCATATGAAGTACATTCACCACTGCATTCCAGTAGCAATAAACCTTAATTACATAGGGTAGCATAGGACAGCATATTGGACACTTTTGCAGTGTGTAAACAGGGTTTGTCCCTGCAAAATGTAGTAGTAGTATACTTTTATTCATAAACCATGAAAGGGAAATAACTCAATTGAGCAGAGCTCATTTTCAATGAGATCCCATAATACGTTCATACATGTTACCATACAACTCATCATAGCTAATAGGATATCAATAAATTACTATGTACACAGTACATACATTATTAAAGAACCTATTCACTTAAAAAATAGGAAAACACATTAAGCTACAATATCTCTTACACAATTCAACTGTACACATATGAATCACTGTTAACAGAACTTCTTATGAATGAGTCACACACTCCGGTAACACCTATAAGGCAACAAGGCAAGGGACTAGTGCCTAGCTCTGTATACCATTTTTTGGGTGGCATTTCATTGTCATACTATTGGCACCCTGCAGCCCCATAGGGATTGAATTCCAGGTATCTGTGCCCCTATATGGAATTGAGGACCTCCCTATCTGTAGCCTTTAATTTATGACATTGAACTCTATTCCTCGTGCAGATCTTAAACATTGTTTAACTGGTCTAATTTTGAGCTGTTCCAAGATGTATTTAGGGATATTGCCTTTACATTTTGTAATCATAAACTATGATATATGTAAATCTCTCCTTATTTGCAATCTGGACCAATTCAGCATGCGATATAGATAACAATGATGGGCTCTAAATGGGGCATCCAATACATAGTGGGCTAACCTGTTGAACACCTCTTGCAACTTATCCAGCCACATTTTTGAGACCCCGGAGTACAGTATATCCCCATAGCCTAAGACAGGGATAATCATTGAATGGATTGTCCTCAGTTTTGCCTCCAGTGTCATTAAATGTTTCAAACGATAAAGTACCCCTAATTTTTTACTGTTGTTACTTATAATCATCCTAATATGTTCATCCCATTTTAGTGAACTGTCCAACCACATCCCAAGATATTTCTATCTTGTGACCTGTTGGATGCCCACCCCATCCTACGTCTGAGTATCCAAAAATGGATTGCCTTCTTATTTAAGAGCTCTGTTAAATAATACTGATTGGGTTTTCTTGGCATTAAGCGGCATTAAGTGAATATTAAAGAAAATCCTGAATTTGTACAAATGTGGACCAGAGCTTATTTTGAATTACTCAACAGTACTCCCCTCAACATATATCACCATATCATCAGCGTACAGGTGACATTTACTATCCATGTCATCAAACTGAGGCCTGTTGATGTAGACATTAAAAAGTAAGGGCCCCAAAATGGAGCCCTAGGGTACTCCTGATTTTATGGCAACTGGGGAGGACCTATATGGTCCCAATTCCACAAGCTGTTTTCGACCCTGCAAATATGACCTAAACCATTTAAATACAGGACCAGACAATCCAAGACCCCTGAGCCTGGACAGGAGAATGCTATGATTCAGTGTGTAAAACGCCTTTGACAGATCTATAAATACGGCACCTATCAACATTCTCCTGTCCAGGCTTAGCTGAGGGTCACTCACCTCCTTTACAAAAGCTGTCTGGGTACTGTGGCAGGATCTAAATCCTGACTGGAATTTATTCAGTTTATCCTTCTTCTCCAAATATGATTTGAACTGATGTGATACCAGTCTCTCAAAGATCATAGATACTTGCGGCAGTAATGAGACTGATCGATAGTTTCCAATGTCATGTTTGAGACCTGCCTTAAAAATAGGAATAACTTTGGCAGTTTTCCATTCTAATGTATGTTCTCCACTATTAAGAGAAATATTAAAAATCTAAGACAAAAGATAGGCAACACAAGGAGCACTATATGTAAGTAACTTTATTGGTGTTTTGTCAAGGCCTTCTGCTTTTGTTATATCAAGTTTCAACAAATCAGTTCTAACATCTGCCACAGAAATATTGTTAAACTTGAAATCATTAGCCATTCCTAAACTCAGTGTATCTGCCTCAACCTGGTCTTCCTCAAGTTCATTACCCAAAAGATGAGGGTTATTAGATCCTGCCACTCCAACCCCCACTTCAATAAAGTAGTCATTAAATGCACTCATGGCCTCAATGCCCACTGGTACCTGATGTCCATTTATTTGAAATCCACTCGATTGAATTGTTTTGTTGCCTCCAATTATTCCAGCCATGATATTCCAAAAAGATCTGGGTTTGCCCTTGATCTTATCACCTAGTTTAGTTTTAAAATAATTTTGCTTAACTTCCTTAGAGCTTGATTATAACTATTACAGGTCTGTCTAAAAAGGGGACACCACCTGAGGAAGGGTCTTGTGACCCAAAGCACTGGGGAAGAGAGTGTGGCAGGCTAGCTTGCTCTCACGGTCTGTATTTTGTTATTTTGTATTATTCTGTGTGAGTAGGCGTTATTTTTTCCATATCTTGGAGTTACAGAGATTCCTTGAGTAAGCACATTTGTGGACTTTGAACTAAGTGGGGTTTCCCCCCATAGTGCGCACCAACCTGCCATTTTTTGCGGTTTTACTTTGGATCCTCATGTAGGTTGAAGAACAGCTAAAATTGCATTTTCTAGGAGTGTGGATATAATTCATTTATCCACACAATGGCAACTCCACCAGAAGTGCTCATTCATTGGAACATCTTTAAGCTAAGCTCCTTCCACCACCTGGGTGGCATATCCTGGTAGCACGTTAATTCATTGAGGCAATTATAGTGAGGGAACGTCAGCAAATCAATTACAGTGCATACAATAACAGCAAAAGCCACATAAAAGCAACCGGTTAAATATAGCGCTCAGTAATTACAGCAACTGGAAATTATAGCGATAACGAAAGTGTTGCTTACTCCAGTGTCCATGAGTGGCATGGTGTTGTAATCTTAGAGATGAGGGGTCTGTGGGGTGCAGCTCCCCTGTGTACATCACCACACCAATTAAGGGGTGGCAGCAGCCTTAAATTAAGCTATAATTAGGATTGCTGGATGACACCCGTAGGATGTAAGATGGCTGTGAAGTTCTTGAGAAGTCAGAGAGGCATGCTGTTGCTTGTGTATGCAGGCTTTATATATCGGAGGGATAAAGAGGTGGCCAACAAGGTGTATTGCTGGTGTGCGGATGGGCACAAGTACCACTGTCCCACCAGAGTCCATACTGTGGCCGACACTGTTGTTGATATCCACCGTGGCCACAATCATGTGGCTGATACCACGGCTATTGGTGCTCGGCGTGTGGTTGAAGATATGAAGGAGAGAGCCAGGAGCAGCGATGAAAGCACTGCTCAGGACTGATTTTGATTATCACTGACATCGCTGCCTGCAGTATTATTCACTGAATTTGGTATGAGCTGAATAATACCATCACTGAAATTTCCTGCATTGTATTCGAGTCACTGAAATGGTTACTCGCTATATTTGCCTCACCAAAATGACAGGGAGCCCATATCCTCCATCTCTGCCTCATGATCTCATTTCTTCCTTTCCACTGGAAGAGTTCAGTCTCCTCATTTGCAGCTACAGTGGAGTCAGCCACCATGAAGCGCAGTAACTTGCAGTAATGGCACGTCACAAAATTCTGCATGACAAAAGGGCTTAATTGTCATTGACTTACAATGGCCTCTGCAGTAAACTGCATCATTCTGTGATATTCTGCAACATTTCTGTGTTGCATCCTGGCTGTCACATCTGTACATGCATTGTAGGGCCTAAAGTGTGCCACTGGCAAACTTACTTGTTTTTTCTTCAAAACACAATTCTTTGTTATATTCCTTGGTTGTCCTCTAGCTTCGGCAGTGGAACATGGAACACAAAGAAGCGAAGCCAGCTGCCATCTTCAAGCAATGTCTCACGTGCTGACAGAAGATGTTGAGGATGAACCCACATGTATTGTGTGTCTACTGCCTGAGAACAGCACACAGTGTTGTGGGTTGCATCCTGTGCTAGACGATACTCCCTTCCTCCTATAGAAGGAATGAGAAGGGACTTGGCAAGATTGGAGGAATGGTCAGAAGTATGGCAGCTTGGATTCAGTGTAAAGAAGTGCAAAATAATGCACCTGGGAAACAAAAACCCAGGGGAAGATTACACAATTTGGGGGCGTGGTAACAACAAAAATGGGAAAGGACCTGGAGGCAATCATATCAGATGACCTTAAGGTTAGCAAGTAATGTGAGAAGGCAGTAGGGAGGGCTGGGGGATACTGGGATGTATAGGGAGATCTGCATCACCAGCAGAAAACAGGAAGTTGTTATCCCTCTGTACAGACAGTTGGTGAGACCCCATCATGAGTACTGTGTCCAGTTCTGGAGACCCCATCTCCGCAAGGACATAGACAGGATGGAGGCAATCCAGAGGAGGGAAACTAAAATGGTGCAGGGTCTGCAAGAGAAGCCATATGAGGAGAGACTAAAGGAGCTTAATATGTATACCCTTGAGGAAAGGAGGGAGAGGGGGGACATGATAGAAACTTTTAAGTACCTCAGTGGAATCAACAAAGTCCAAGAGGGTAGTATCTTTCAGAAAAAGAGATGTGCAGGAACGAGGGGACACAATTTGAAGATAGAGGGGGGGATGGCTCAGGGGCAATGTGAGGAAGTAATTTTTCACAGAGAGAATGGTGGACTCATGGAACAGCCTTCCTGAGGAGGTTGTGGGGTCTACAACTATGGGAGAATTCAAGAATGCATGGGACGGACATAAGACAATTCTTGTGGGGGGTAAGAAGAAATAGGCTGTTGGTTAACTAGGATCTGCAACTTATCCTGTAGGTAGGGAAATGATCAGACTAGGTGGGTCAAGCGGTTTTTATCTGCCGTCAAAGTCTATGTTTCTATGTTTCTCCCTGGAGAATCACAAGGCATGACTTCTCCTGAGCCAGCAGACTGAGTGAGATCCTTAATTAAGGCCTAATGCTCACAAGGTGCCCTCTGCTGCAGCAAGGTCCAAAACTGCACTTGCTGCCATGGAAGAAGTGATGGCAAAGGCAGTGGTGATCACCTAATTAGCCTCGGTGCTGCTCCCAGCTGGGGCCAGCATCAAGCGTTCTTCACCAGTGAATTCTATGAGATGTATCAGGCCCTTCAAGCCTTCAGGGAGAGCCCTTCCCATCACAGTAAGAAGCAAAAAAAACACTGCTAGCAGGCATGAGACTGGGAGAGATCATGCTTCTCCCACTTCCTTGACTCCCCTGACTACTCGATGTTTGTTGAGCACCCAACTTCAGTTAAGCCCAAACTGGTTTGAGGTCCAGGTCTCTAGTTCCACAGTGACCCCATTGGGCTTGTTGACCTTGACATCAGCTGAACAGGCAGTGGATATTCCTTGACCCAGTCAACCAGTTGTTGGAAGAGATTGACAAGGAGTCGATCTCTAAGAACCCAGTGCTCCCGGTCCTTGCCCAGTAAGACGTGAACCGGTAGGTGTCCCCAGCCAGTTCCATTCGGGAACAGCATCCACCAGAGGTCATTCTGCTGAAGCCTGCGCACGTGATGTAGACTGCATCCCCAGCAGCTTCTCCTTGATATTGGCCCCCAGGTTGATAGTTGAGGTTGAGGCACCACTCGTGTTCTTGGTCCCACTCAACTTGAAGGTGTCGCCATTGACATTCTTCATCCTCCTCATCCTCAGATGAGGAGAGGTTCTGCTAGCATATGCAGTGGTGCTATGAGTAACTCCTCTAGCAGCAATGGGTCTTGACAGGGCAGGGTTAGGCTCTACCCTGACCTCTGTGGTTGATTGGCCAGTGCCAGTCAAGCTCACAATAGTCCACCAATGACAGTTGTTGATGACACCTGTCTCTCCAACCCTACTGGTGGAATTTCCCACACTGTAGCCTTTGAGGGGAACTTTAACCAAGGACTCCCAAGCTGCAGTTGGATTGCCAGGCTGGCTCTCAGTGGAAATCACCCAGTTAGATGTCTCTAGGGTGGCTCACGGTGGCAAATGGTCGAAGGCCATTTTTGATAAGTCCTCAAATGACTCGGCTGGATTCTCCATGCAGTCATTAAGGACACATACCTTCAACCATGAGTCAGTCAAGGAACTGACCACTGACCATGGGCCGGTGTCATTTGGGGATCTGCTCTAACTCATGTTACAGTCTATGTCGGTCCCTCTGGTACCTGTGCAGAAAAGGGACAAATACCCTTTCACAGATATCCTAGACTGGGATGAATCCCCAGGGTTGACTGTGGCTATTTTGGGAATAACTCTGGATCTTTGGCAGCATCCATCATCCTGCCCAGCACTCTCAGCTCATATGGTCTGCAAGTATGTGCTTTTTACTGTCATTCTGTCTGGGTTTTTGGACCACCCCTTGGCTGAGGGTCTGGTCTTGGACTTGGTTTTCTGGAAGTCCAGGAACACTGGAGATGTGGACAAGCCGCCCAATAAGGAGTCAAAGAAAATTGACCATACAGCTAAGAAATTCTATGCTGCTTCTTCCCTTGGTCTCTGTCAGGCAAGCTACAATGGCCCACTTTGGTCACTCCATGTTGGGAGTGCTGAATAATGTCCTCCCTCACCTCTCTGCTGACAAGTAGTTGCTAGTGAAAGTGGGCAGAGCGACTGCAGTGCCCATGTCATGGCAGTGGTCATCGTGATGTGTTGCAGTGTCTGGCTGAGGTTCTTCATCTTTATGCAGACACTCAGCACAAACTGGCTGATGTCCCTTTCATGTGCATCAACCTCTTTGGCCCAAGGGTTGGATGGTTGTCTCGATGGACTGAGAAGTCCAGCACCACCCTGGACTCTATGGCTTCCTCTCAGAAGGACCTGAAGGCACAAAAAACTAAAAAACAGCCCTTTCGGTTTCAGTCCTTTCAGCCACAGCAGTCTTGGCAGTGGCCCAGGGAGGGCAATACCAAGCCTGACACCCCAAGGCTGAGTTCTCTGGTCAGGGGCTCAAGAGAGGCAGGGGTAGGGGAAGTGGGGCTCCTCCAGCCCCAGTGGTTGATGCCCCATCCAAGGCTGCCCAGTGATAGGTAAGGGAGTGTCTACCTCCTGCCTGTCCAGTCCTTGACCCAGCTCCCTGTGGACAGTTGGCTTTGCCACTTCTGGCCACACTGGGCCATCATTACCACAGACAAGTGGGTTCTCAAGGTGGTAGGCAGAGGGCTGCATCTTGATTTTTAGGCACTCCCACCTCACAGTTACCATGCTTCAAGGAAGTCCTCAGTATCACAGGATGCGTTGTCCACCCTCAGGGAGGACATTGCTCAGCTCCTTGCAAAATATAGAAACATGCAAACATAGAAGTTGTCAGCAGATAAGGGCCTCTTGACTTACTAATCTACCCTGTATTCTATACCTACCATGTCACCACAGGCCATACCATCTACAGTCTTCTCCCCCCCTGCCTTACTTCTAAGGTCTCCTTGTGTCTATCCCATGCATGCTTAAATCCTGTTACCATTTTAGCACCCATCACCTCTGCTGGGAAGCTGTTCCATGCATCCACAGCCCTCTCTGTGAAGAACTATTTCCTCACATCTCCTCTGAGCTTACCCCCTCCAGTTTCATGGTGTGACCCTTGTCCTGGAGCATCTTTTTCTATGGAAAATCCTACTTTCCTGTACCTTATTAATTCCTGTGAAGTATTTGAATGTTTCCATCACATCCCTCCTTTCTTCTGGAGAGTACATATTTAGTTCCTTGAGTCTTTCCTCATGGGGCTTTTGATGCAGGCCCTGCGCCATTTTGGTAGCCCTCCTTTTTTCTGCCTCCACTCTATCTATGTCCTTCCAGAGGTGGGTTCTCCAGAACTGGACACAGTACTCAAGGTGGGGTCTTACCAGCGATTTATACAGGGGTGATAATACCTCCCTCCTTCTGCTGGAGATGCCCTTCCCTATGCATCAGAGCATCCTGCTAGCCTTCCCTACTGCCTTGTCACACTGCTTTAATACTTTCAGGTCATCAGAAATTATTACTCACAGGTCCCTTTCCTGTTTTTTGGTTGCTAATACCTCCCCACTCAATTGGTACATTGCCCCTCGGTTTCTGTGCCCCAAATGCATGATTTTGCACTTTTTGGAAAGAGCTATAGCCCATGTCCCAGATGTCCCGGCAAGTCAGGGGTGTATGTCCAGGTACTCCCTAGTCCCAAAACAAATGGGAGGTTGGAACCCTGTACCAGCTCTGCATGCTGTCAATCAGATCATGTGGAAGTGCAAGTTCCAATTGGTCACTCTGAATCAGATTATACCAACCCTGGAGCAGGGGATGTTGTTCTGCTCCCTGGACCTCCAGAATGCATTCTTCCAAATCCTAATCTGTCCTTCCAACTAGTGGCACCTTTACTTCCGCACACAAGGAGTTCTCTTATCAGTTCCAGGTCAGGCCCTTTGACCTCTCATCCTCAAACAGGGTCTTCACTAGGTGCATGGCAGTGGTGGCAGTCTTCTGGCGGTGCAAGGGTGTTAGGGTTTACCTTTATCTGGACAACCAGTTGATAGATGGACCATCCAAGAAGGCTGTGGATTGGTCCAGGGATCTGGCCCTCTAGACCTGAAGAGACTTGGGCCTCTTGGCCAACCCGGCCAAGTCCAAACTTATCCCCTCACAGGTGATTCACTCAATTGGGATAGAGCTATACTCCTGCAGGCCAAGGCCCACCTCCCTGTAAACCAGACATTGGATCTCACCTCCTTTGCCCAATCATTTTAGGTTAGGCACTCGCGCCCTGCCCAGGACTTCCTGTGGCTACTGGGGTACCTAGCATCCTGCACCAACATGCTCTGGTCAGCCCACTGGTGGATGCAGCACCTGCAGTGATAGCTGGGCCATCAGTGGTCCCAGCACCTAGAACACTTGGACTAGTGGCACCTGCAGTGGGAGCTGGTCTGTCAGTGGTCCCAGCACCTTGAACACTTGGACTTCCAGTCACAGTGAGTCAGCAGATGTGGGATGTCATCCAGTAATGGCTGATTCCAGAACATCTGGAGGAGAGTCCCATTTGTCCACCCAGAGCTGACCATCACTCCTATGATGGGCACATCTCTGGTTGAATGGGGAGCCCATGGATTCTGTTTGCTCAGGAAGGCCCATCACTACATCAGCCTGCTGGAGCTCTGCAGTACAGCTAGCTCTGATGGATTTCACTCCTTTTATCTGAGGTCGGGTCATGCAAGTCCAGATGGACAACACTATGCCTATGTTCTACCTGAACAGGCAGGGCTGCACACACTCCCTTCACTTGTGTGTGGAGCCCCTCTGCAATTGGACACTTGTGCACAGCCTGGGTGCAGATCTCCTTGTGATTCATGTCACCAGAGAGGGAATCAGCTGGCAGATGCTCTCAATCATGTGGTGGACATGTCGTACAAGTTATTCATGTATCAGAAGGTGGTGAACCACCTGTCCTCCCTGTGGGGCACACCTGTATTGGATCTGTTTGCCTCCTGGGAGAATGCCAAACTGAGGCTGTTTTGTTCCTGCTCCCCACAGTCAAGGACACTGGTGGGGGTATGCCATTGAGAGGCCCTGGACCCCAAGCCTTGTATACACCTTTCCTTCTTTCCTCTTGATCCACAAGGCAGTGGCCAAGGCCCAGAAGGACAAGGTGCAGATGGTCCTGATAGTCCCAAACTGACCATAGAAGATCTGGTACATGGATCTCCTCAGCCTCAATAACAGGCCTCCATGGTGGTTGCCTCTTTGCCCAGACCCGCTGACCCAACAACATGGGGTGGGTTCTGCACCCAAACATTCAGTCTCTGTACCTTACAACCTGGTTTCTAAGCTGCTAAAGTTCCAAGCAATGGGTCTTTTGGAGAATGTGCTCCACATTGTGAAAGCCTCCCAAAGAGTCAACTCATCAGTGCTGCACCTTTAAATGGAAACAGTTTTCCATCCCCTTGCATGCCCTGTAGCTAGTATCCTAGAGTATGTCTGGTCCTTTGCCCAGGTGGGGCTGCAAGCAGCACCCTCAAGGTGCACTTGGTAGCCATCTCTGCATACTAGACATGGTCTGGTATGTTGATGGTAACAGGTAGCCCAGGAGAAGGTGGTGGGTGCTTTTTCAAAGGCCTGCTCCAGCTGTCCCCTCTGGTGCATGAATCACCGCCACCACAGAACTTATTGCCAGTGCTGGCTATGCTCATGGGTAAGCCTTTTCAGCATATGCACAAGTGTGAAATGTCACACCCGTCATGGAAGGTGGCCTTCTTGCTAGGGCTTGGTGAACTGTTTCACCTGAGATCTGAACCCCCAGATTGAACCCATAATCCATGGACCCAGATAAATATGGACGTTGCTGCAGAAGTCCAGTTCTGGGTCTGTGGAGTGCCATTTGGTGTACAGTTACCATGGGGATGCCATTGGCACACTTGCCCTATGTACAGGCAGCCAGCAGCATCCACTCAGGCAACAGATTAGGACAGTCAGTCATGTGACATACTCATGGTATATAACCATGGTGAGTGCACAACACGGGCCCAGAGAGAGTTGGAGGCTGGTGGAGGAGCTTGTGCTGCTGCAGAGCAGAACCACCAGAAGTTGTGCACTGCAAAGAGGAAGAAAAGAAAGAAACTAAATAAAATATAAAATACAAAAATATTTATTTTTGAAGCTGAGCCGGAGGGGAGAAAAGAAAGAGAGGAGACAGAAAGGTGATGTACTGGGGTTATTGTCGGGGAAGGGTGAGGACTGGAGAGGAATCCAAGGAGGGACTGGGAGAGAGGAGAGATAGTGGTGGGTGGCTGCTGGGGGGAAGCAAGCAAGGCAATTAAAAAAGGCAGTGTGGCAGTGTACTACAGGACGAAGACAGGCTGTCAAAATAAATCTTTGACATGTGCCATCCAGAAATTGAATACAGAAGATCATCAAAATGAGAGAGAGAGAGAGAGAGAGTGAGAGACTATTGGGGGCCCTAGAGAAATTTTACAGTTACAGAAAATCCCAAATGAAAGTTTTTTTTCTTTTCTTGGCTTCAGACAGTGTGGCTGTGTGTACATGAGCAATGACAGGCTGGAAAAATCTTGACTTGTACCATTCCAGATCCAGAGGAGAGCAGGAGAGACTACTGGGGGCCAAGATAAATTTTACAGTGCCAGAAATCCATTTTTTTCTTTTCTTGGCCTCAATATGGCTATGTAGTATAGGCCAGGGTAAGGGAAGGCTGGCAAAATAAATCTTTGGCTTGTGCCATCCAGATCCAGGAGACAGAGAGAGACAATGGGGGGCATGAGAAATTTAGCTGTCCCAGAAATCCCAAATAACAGTTTCTTTTTTTTTCCTAACTTTAGTGTGACTGTGTATAACATGGTGAGGACAGGCTGGCAAAATAAATCTTTGACTTGTGCAATCCAGGGGGGGAGAGAGAGAGAGAGAGAGACTAGGGGGGGCATGAGAAATTTAACAGTCCCAGAAATCCCAAATAAAAGTTTCTTTTTTTTCTGGCTTCAGTGTGGCTGTGTATATAGGGCAAGGGCAGGCTAGCAAAATAAATCTTTGACTTGTGCCATCCAGAGAGGGGAGAGGGAGAGAGAGAGAAACTGCAGGGGGGGCCCATGAGAAATTTAACAGTCCCAGAAATTCCAAATAAAAGTTTTTCTTTTTTTCTGGCTTCAGTGTGACTGTTTGTACAGGGCAAGGGCAGGCTGGCAAAATAAATCTTTGACTTGTGCCATCCAATCATGATCACTTGTTAACATTCATTCACGATTTCATGTATTAAAAAAATATACCCTGTTCGGACAAATAACATACAAGTTGATGCACCTGTGCTCCTGGCTGTGGGTGACCCAGGGGATAATCTGACTTTGTGACTCATAGCAGTCTGTTTACACTACAACACAAGTAAAGTACGCACAAGTGTCATCATCATCGCCATCACTCTTTCCCCATTATTCCTCCTTAGCATTAGTTTTATAGTATATCGCGGTACATTACGTATAAGCATTATCCAACCCCAGTGTAGGACTGTGCCACATGCGGCTGTGCACCAGATGTGTCTGCAGCTCTGATTCAAATTCTGAGGCAATCTTAACAGTTGCTGAATTGGGTCACTGAACAGTATGTAGAAGACAGTCAGGTAATCTTGGAAGGACGTGGTGGTGGACTACTGTGCTGTCAGTGTACTGTGTACAATCACAAGTCATGACAGTAAATTTGTCTCTGGCCTGTGGGTGTGGGTGGAAGTAATCAGAAGGACATGTCATTAGTTAGTGGGATCTTTTTTTTACAGATTAGAATACTAAGAAAAAATGGATCAAAGTGTTGATGAGGTGCATTCTAGTTCTCAGGTGGGCAAAGTCACTGCAAAAGACAGCAATCAGCCTGAAAAGGGAAAATAAAATCATACCCCCAAAAGTGATTTTTTCATGTCTAAGGTTTCATTTTCCAAGCAAATGCTTGAATACAAAACAGGTGAATGTCTCGGATCATCATCAGTCCCAAGTAAACAAAAAAGTTACATAGTTAAAAAACTAAAGGCTTGGTAGATACCACCCACAGAGGCACCCAAAGATATGGAACAATTGCATACTATGCTACTGCCAGTCCCTCATCTGATTCTTCTGAGGTTGAACCTGATGAGGGTAATGATAAAGATAAAGAGAATGATCAGGCAGCAAACGGTTTACTGGAAGGGATGGAAACTGCAGATGAGGAAGAAACAGACAGGAATGTTTTGCTTGAGGAGGGGGGCAGTGGGAATAAACCACTAAAGGAACAGACCCAAGAAAAATCTGGGGGGGGGCCCTGAATAGGTGACCGAAGTGCCGTGCCTTCCTGGGAAAAAAACTGAAAAAAAAATAGCATCTTTTGTTTAATCATACTTCTCCATTAGTGCTTCCAATGAGTTGGTAGCTGTGGCATGATAGAGCCATACCTTATTATTTTGGTCATATTTCATATAATTTTTATCTATAAAATATACCAGAGAAGGAGATGAAAAAGCCAGGTAAAGTTGCAAGGGATCAAGGGTACAAAGTACATGGGCCCGGGGAATGATGTAACTCTTGTTACTGGGCAGAGAATCTGTCAGCTATGACTGGAGTTTAATTAAATCATTTTAAATGAGACAAAAGAATAATTAAGCAGAGCTGGAAGCAAGGCACATCCATTTGTGCTTTGTGCTTGTGAAAGGCCAGGACCTCCACTGGTGCCATTCAATCTCGGTTCCTTTTATCTCTGCAAGTTTGCATTGAGATAATCTTGTTACAGCTGAATGGGCTATGATTTAAGTAAATAGCTGTACTAAGGGTAGTTTAATTACATCCATTTCCAAGGAGGATGACTGGATTTTCCCCTAGAATTCTGGTTTAGACTAGCTGACCTCTGAGACTTTTTTTTTTTCTCTCATATTCAGAAATGCGCATTTGTTGTTTTGTAATAAAATACTAAAAGCTGATTGGTTGCATAGCCACAGAGATGGAATACTAGCCAATCGCAGGGCAAGCTACTGTCCTCGGGACCTGCTCTTTGAGAAGCCCATAAAACAAGGGTGCAAAGATTGTATCAGGGTCTTTAGCATTTTTGCATTTGGAGATCCTGCCTGTTTAGGAGAGCAGAGATATTTTCTTCAAGAATTCTTCTGCACTGGATCACATGATGAGCTGAGTCTGAGCGGACGTGTTCCACACTGCTCCTAGGCCCCGAATCAAATTAAATCTTTAAAAGTCTCCGGTACCGGTAAGCGGCGAGTTAGAATGCCGGGTACCAGTTGTGGTGGTGCAGCGGGCTTGATCGGGAGTTAAATTGCAGAGGAGAGGGCTGCGAGGAAGCGGCAGCAAGTGTATAAACAGCGCGATTGCTGCAGAAGTAAAAGGCCATCTCACAGCATGGAAGTGGAGGCTCACAGGCCTCTTGCAGCAAGAATACCGTGCAGCGTAAAGGCCTAGCCCCTATCCCTGATTGAAGCGAAGCAAGATGGGATCTGATAAGGAAGGGGGTGTTGTTAAGGCTTCTGATGATATTCAGGAAATTAAAAAGCTGCTACAAGGGCTGGTGCTTGATTTTGCAGAGGTGAAGCCTGCATTACATTCATTAGCACAACGAATGGTGATGCAGAAGCAAGGATCTCCTCCCAGAAAAGGAAGGTTTTCACAATAGATCAGGAGCTAGTGGCCATGAGAAAACAAATTAAAAAGCTAGAAGAGAGGATGGATGACCAAGAGTCCAGAAGCCGGAGGAATAACCTGATATTGGCAGGGCTTCCAAAGAGGGCTAAAGGGTCGGACTGTGTTTCCTTTTTGCAAGATTTATTGCATAAGTTGTTGGGCCCTACTCCTTTCGGGGAAGCTTACAATTTTGAGAGAGCACACAGGGCTCTAAGAGAGGTTCCCCCCCTCTGGGTGCAAGGCCACGGGTGATAATTATGCAATTCCTGAATTATAAAGAAAAGTCCCATGAACTGGCTACTGCAAGACTGAAGAAGACACTGCAATGGAATGGTGCGTCGTTGTGGATGTTTCAGGACCAGACACCAACGGTTAGGGAGAAGCAGAAGGAGTACTCCGAGATCAAGAAGAAGCTTTACATCGCAGGAATTAAATTCCGTTTACAATACCCCGCAACTTTGATGGTACGGCTCCAGACTGGGGAGAAGAGAAACCTGACTGCGAGAGATGCCCTGGAGGCCCGCGCGTGGAACTCCCAGAGCTATTCAAAGCACCGACCTGAATCTCGGGCTGAAAAAGAAGAGCTGGGATAGATTTGAGGTCTGGGACTGTGGACTGTGGACAATGAAGGGATATGGCAAACTTTTCCTGATGTTCAGGTTTTTCACTATGAATGATTTATAACATAGGTTGAATTGTTTAAGATCTACTTGTTCTGTTACTGTGGGCCAACCTTGGAGGGGGGTGAAAGGAGATGGATCCTAAATCAGAGCTTCAGGGGTTGAGGCAGGTGGGAGTGTGATAGATGTGAGGAGGGTTGGTGGGGACTAGAAGATAGGGTAATATGTGGTAGGAAGTTGAGGGGTCTTGTTGGGTTTAGCATATAGTTCTAAATGTTAAATGGACCCCCAGCTGAGAGATTAAGTTAAGCGGGGAAGAGTGAGACTGATGGAGTGATAGACAACTGACAAAGGAAGGGAGATGGGGCCCTTATCCCAGGAAAGGTGTCGAAGTTATTACAGGGGTAGAAAGAAATGTTTGGGGATTTATTGATAGATGGTAATGCGTAGAAGGGACACCCTGTTTAGTTGAGATATAGGGATTGAGGAGCTAGCTGGAGGGGTTGATTTATTGTATCGGTTGAAGCCCCAGGGCAGAAAGCTAAACATATTTGTTTAGGAGGTATAGGGGCAGATTTGGTACCCAGAGGGAGAGGTGCAGATGGGGAGGGGAAGGTTGGAGTAAGAAGGAAAGTGGGATATAGGAGGAGATGTAAATATGTTCTAGTTGTTTTTAGATAGGGGCTGGGTACTTGGAGATGCTTTGATAGTAGGAGGGGCGGAGGGGGGACGCGGAAAGAGGTTCATCCATGAATCAAGATTTGAAAGGAGGGCGATCTCAGGATCGGGGGCAAGGAGGTTGGGAGTGGGTTTATGGGGCTAGGAAGGAGAGAGAGTCCACTATAGAGAAAGAAGGGGTAGCAGACCAAGAACATGTGCAAAATGAAGGCTTGATTATAAGTTTCAGATCTCAGAATGGCAGGGGTTAAAATTCTTTCATGGAACACTAAGGGACTTAGGGGAAAAGAATGGTAATCCTTAGACATATTGAACAGCTGGGGGCCCACACTGTTGCCTTGCAAGAAACCCACTTATTATCAGAGGAGGTGAGTTGTCTCAAGCGATTGTGGGTGGGTCAAGTTTTTGGGGTGGGTAAGGAAAAGGCATCGGGGGGTGTGGTGATTTTAATAAAGAAAACTTGTTTGTACAAGGTGGAGCATGTAATTGCTAAGGAGGACGGCAGAGGGATATATCTTTCTGGTACCTTGTTTGGTAAATCATTGACAGTGGCCTCTATTTATGGCCCAACTCCCCCTAACCCTGATTTCTTTGCTTCACTAGAGAGGGATATGGCTGTGTTGTCTCAGCACTCCCTTATTTTGGCAGGGGACTGGAACATTTGTTTTAATAATTTGGAGGACAGGATTCCACCATCTAGAGGGCCTCTGTCTAGGGCTCAGATTGCCCTGAATAGATTAATGGAGGCTATGGCTTTAGTTGACCCGATCAGGACTTGCTCTATGGGGGACAACAATATGATGTTTTACTCACCGGCCCACAAGAGTCAGTCTCGTATTGACTTCTTTTTGGTTAATGGGGAGGCACTTAGGGAGGTCAAGGAAGTGACTACTGAGGGTAGAGTTTTTTCGGATCACTCCCCTATTCACTTGAGATGGGAGCTGGTTCCTATCCCTCCTAGACCGCATAGATGGAGATTAAATGATTCTTTATTAACAGTGGCTTCAGTTTGGGGAAAATTAGAGGAAGCCCTCCTGGAGATTATCCAGCAACAGTTACCCACACTACAGAACAAAAAGTTAGAGTGGCCAACTTGTAAGGTGCTATATGCAGGGGTAGCGCAGGGCCTGGCAGCGCAAAGAAATAGACTGCGGAGGGCAAAGGAGGAATTTATTATGGGGGCAATCAAATCGTTGACTCTATTGGAAGGGTCCTCTGGGGAAATTGATGCAGAACTTAAAAATTTGAGAGGGGAAATGGAGGATATCCTGAATAGGAAAGTGGAATTTTGGTTGGAAAAGATTAAGGCTAAGTATTTAATTCAGGGAGATATACCTGGGTGTTTTTTAGCAGCTAGGGTTAAGGAATGGGAAGCTAATAGAATGGTTACTTCTATACAATATGCCAGACAACATTTAACAGATCCCCAGGAAATGGCGAACACTTTTGCGTCTTATTTTAAAGAAATCTATCAAGCAAAGGATTGTGCTAGTGAGGAGGAAATTAGAACATTTCTGGAGGGAGTGCCACTTCCAGTCTTAGACCTCTCACAGGCTATCAAGTTAGCAGCCCCTATAACGGCATCGGAGATAATGGAGGTGGTCAAATCTTTGCCCCATGGTAAAACCCCGGGGCCAGATGGGCTTACGGCCAAGTTTTATCAGGTGCATATACAGACGATACTTCCTATACTCCAAGAATTTTTTAATACCATAATGCGAGAAGGGGTGTGTCATGCTCCACTGTACCAGGCATATATCACACTTGTTCCCAAACCAGATAAGCCTGGGGATATACCAGGCAATTATAGACCTATAGCTTTGATGAATCAAGATATTAAAATTCTTACTAGAATTTTAGCTAATAGAATATTGAGCATTTCCCCAGCTTTAATTAGTCATGAACAAGTGGGCTTTATGCCAGGGGGGCGCACATGATGCCCTTAGGAAGCTACACCATATACTTAGCTATGCGCCAGACTCTCAACTACCCCTAGCTCTGATATCCTTAGACGCAGAAAAGGCATTTGACAGGGTCTCCCATACCTTTCTTTTTGCTACAATGGAAAAGATGGGTTTTCCAGAGGGCCTGATTAGAGGTATCAAAAATCTGTATGCAGCCCCAACAGCTAGAGTATTGTGCAATGGTTATGTTTCCTGGGAGATTCATTTAGAAAATGGGACCCATCAACGATGTCCCCTCTTGCCGATTTTATTTAACACATATTTGGAACCTCTGCTGAAAGCTATTAATACTGATGCACAAATAAAGGGGATTAACATTGTGGGCCGGGAGCTAAAATTTTCAGTTTTCGCTGACGATATACTTCTCCACTTACAGGACCCGGCAACAAGTTTTAAAAGAACAATGGATCTAATAGAGAAATACTCTAAAGTTGCGAATTATAAACTAAATTTGGCTAAAACCCAGATTATGCCTTTGACACCCTATGTATGTAGAGCAGATTTTGCACCACTACAGATACAATGGAAGGCGGATAAGCTCTAATATTTGGGTGTTTGGATTACATCTAATATTGAAGAGGGTGCTGCATTAAATATGGAGGGGGTATTGGCAGCGATTAGGGGGGATATGGTAAGGTGGAACAAGCTCTCCTTGAATTTTACGGCTAGACTGGGTCTCATCAAGATTAATTTATTACCCAGGTTACTGTATCTGGTATATTTAGCCCCATATTGCATTCCTGCAACTTAGTTTAATAGAAGTAAGAAGCTCCTATCGGAATTTTTATGGAACACTAAACCTCCTAGGAAAGAGTATAGTATTTTGTGTCTGCCATATGTGATGGAAGGGATTAAATTGCCTGATCTCCATGTATATTATGTGGTGGGACAGCTGGGGCTCATGATTCAGTGGTATAGAGGTTTAGAAGGGGAGTCCTATGTACCAACTTGGTTACAAATTGAGAGGCAAATGTTAAAGGACTCTGGACTCTCATCGGAGGCATTTCTATTTGCTAACAAAGAAAGGGGCCCTAAAAAGATATCCTGGAATCCAATTGTGAAATCAGCAGCAGCCTGGTGGTCATTTCTTACTCCAGTCCAGAGAAGGAACCAAATGAAGGTTAGAGACCAACCTGTGTTGGGCAATCCTAATTTACTAATTGGGGATCAAGTAATTACTGAAAAGTGGGTGGCGCAGTTAATAGGCCTGAAGATAAGGGATGTGATCCAGGGTAATAGGTTGGTCCTGCCTGCTGGATCTGAAGGAATATCATCTTTTAGAAGGCTGCAAATCACATGCATGTTAGAAGGGATGGGGAAAAGGTTAGGGGATTTTACGGATAATTCTTTCACCTGGGATAACTTGAAGGATGTTGACCCATTATCTAAAGCTTTGTCACAAGTATATAAAGTGCTCTTGGATCATTTTAGTCTGAACTTTCCTGTAAAAGTAGCATATTGGGTCAGGACGATGGCCCCTGGGACTCTGAACTGGGATAATATATGGAAGAGTAATAAGTACATATCCATACCCAAGTATAAGAGTATGCAATATTTTATTGTCTCTAATATGTATTTTACCCCTGTAAAACTATGTGATAGACACCTCAGACAGACACACCTGTGCTTTAGATGTGAATCCGAAACAGGGGATCTTTTACATGTGTTGTGGGAGTGTAATAAAATTGCACCCCTTTGGGCTGAAATCAAACAGCGTATAGACCCACTGATGGATTACTCAGAATTTATAACGCCAGAGATCTGTATCTTAGGTGATTTTTCACAAGTCTCAGGCAGTACACCTAAATATCACCTTTCTTTAATGACAGCAATTGTCAAATCCTTTGTACTGCAACATTGGAAAGATGATCAGGTGTATATATATGATCAGTGGGTGAGAGATCTTATTGGGGCTTTGGGTAAAATACAGAGGTATCTTGCCTCGGAGGGTAAGAAAGGGTTCTTTGCTAAAAGATGGTCAAAAGTGGATGCGATTTACTCACTGCAGAGTAAAGTTGCTCAGACTCAGGCCTGTCTGTCGAGTTGTGATTAGCCGGAGAAAGCTATGTTGGAACATGTTGCAGAGATGGTTAGAATGATTTTGGTTCGAGTGGTTAGATAAGCCGTTACTGTGGAAGGGTTACAGTATATGCATAAAAAATTAGTTGGATGCTCTTGGTCTGCAAAGATAGGTGATAGGATGGGGACTCTCTCTCTTTCCAGGGGACACAGCAAGGAGATACCACCTTGAGGGGTCATACTCAAGGAAGAGTTCATGATTTGATGCCCTCATGGGAGAAACAGGAGATGGGTTATAGGGGTTATTTTTCCCTTGATCAAATTCATTTACTGATCCTGTTACTCCGAGACAAAAACGTTGTACATGTATAGAAAAATGTTGGAGGGTGGTTCCCTGTGCTGTGTATGTATATAGGGGTTTGTATATAGTTCTCACAGTCAGTTTGGGACTGTGTACCCTGGCTTTGCCAGGTATATGTGTGTTTGTCCAAGTTCTGGAAAATAATAAAGAGGTTTTAAAAAAAAAAAGAATTCTTCTGCACTACCAAAAGCCAAGATTTTCAACTGCTTTTATAGAGACTTTGCTCTTCAGAATTCGGCAAACTAAGGACTTTCGGTAGACTTTAAACTCAGACTTTTAAAGTGTAGGTTTTTATGTATATTTTCCATTTTATTTTCAATATTTGTAACCACTGTCTAAACTTATTTGTCTTTATGTATTTACTGCATTTATTAAATAATTAGTAAAGCTTTTGGCTTACTTTTAAGATAATTCTGCCAGTGTCATTTGTGTGTGTTGCCTTGGAGGAGGGTTGTTCAAACTATACCACACTTGTGTGATTGTTTAAGGGCCAAAACACTACCAAAAGAAAGAAAGAACCACTAGGGACTCTGTGTGATGAAAGGAGGGGAGGAAATATGAAGGGTCTCTGGAGGAGTCTGCGAGGATTTGAACTGAGCTCTGTATTTCTAGGGAAAAGACACATAATAGGGTGTTATAGGGCCCCCGAAGCCTATACATGCCTGTGGCTTTTTGATTCATGTGCAGTGGTCGAGAGGGGCCTATTGCAGGAACACAGACTCAAGACTGTATTTGTACCCCCTCACACTGAAAGAGGGCACCCTGGGATCCTCTGGCATATGTTCAGTTGTGAGACAGCGAGCATGCTAAAAGAACAGAGGAAGGGTATCCTTGACCCCCCCCACATCACAAAAGGGATTCTCAGTGCCACAGAAATATCATCCCACAGGAGTGAGCTGATGACAGATTTGGTGAGCAGTGGTGCAATTGGCAAACTGTTTGAACAACCATTCACAAATAGGGCAGAAATTGGAAAAGGAAAAATTGGTTACAGGATATAGTTCCCCACCCTGTTTTGTATTTTTTTTTTTTTTTTTTGCTGCAAGAAAAAGGCAGACTAGAGGTAGTGTAGGGAAGAAAGATTACTTCCAAGTACAGTGACTACACAGTATAAGAGCTGAAGCAGCTGTGCCAGAAGAGATGGGTACAGTACGAGGGGTGCAGTAAGAAGCACCTCATGGAAGTCCTCAAGGCAGCCAATGAACAGACAGTAGCCTAGGGCACCGAGTCACATCCTGTGACTGAAAGGAACCAGACCTTGGGTGCGGGGGTGCCAAGAGCCATTGCAGTGTCCAGTCCCAAGAAGGAGGACAGCAAAACCAGAGAGTACCCAGAGCCACAGCACCACAGATCCTGCACTAGAGAGGCTAAAGCTACAATTTGAGCTGAGAAAATTAGAGCTTGCTGAGAAACAGCTTCAACTGGAGCATGAAGCAGAGATGCAAGAAAGACAGCATCAGAGGGAACTTGCCATACAAGAAGGGTAGCTCCAGAGACAGGCAGAGGAAATGCGGTGCCAGAAAGAGTTTGGACTAGAGAAGCAAAGATTCCAATGACCAGCGTCAAAGGAGGTAAGTGGCAGGGGTGAACCTGAAACTCCAGGGCTGGGGTATAAATTAGATTCCAAATGAATAGGTGAATTTAAAGATGGAGAGGATATGGATTTTTTGAATTTGTTTGAAAAGGTCTGTATCCAGGCCAAGATACCCAAGGAGGTCTGGGGATTCCAGCTGTCCCCGCTGCTTACTGGAAAAGGGCATGAGGCGCTAGGACAAATGGACAATGAGGACAGAAAAAACTATGAGAAACTTAAAACTGATTTCCTTAAAAAGCATGAACTAACTCCTGAGGCCTACACAATTAAATTCCGTAAACTCCAAAAAAGCCCTGACATGAGCTTTGAAGAACTAGCCACAAAGCAACGTCAGTTTTTAAAATGTTGGTGGGAGGAGGTGGAAGCAAACTCTGTGGGGAAAATTTAGGAAGTTATACTTTTAGAGCAGTTCTTTTGGGCTTGCCCAGTGGAGCTGAAAACCTGGCTGGAGGACCGGGATCCAAAACAGCACAGCAAGCTGCTGAGCTCTCGGATCATTATGCCAGCAGCAGGCCTGCTCTGAAAGGAAGTGGGGGAGCAGGTGCTGCAGGGCAAAAGGGGAAAAGCACACTTTCAGGGCAACTAAAACCCTCAATGTCTCTGCAGAAAGGGGGAAGCCCCAAGTTACCAAGATGGGATGTCTTGGAAAAAAGAATGATAAATGATGGTTTTGTAAGCCGCTAGGGCATCTTGCAAGGCAGTGTTCTAAAAAGGTGCAAAGTGGACAAAGTGTCCCTCGAAAGGAGATGGGTGCACTGTGTATCCTTGAGAGTGTGCTGTGAACATGAGCGAGCACATACACCTGTTTACTGTAAATGGGGTACAGACCCATGGGTTAAAGGACACAAGGGCGTCTCTTACCCTGGTAAAAGGGGATTTGGTTGAGCCTGTACAGCTTATACCTACTCAGTTTGTCACAGTGAGGGGATTCACGGGGAGGAGAAAACCCTGCCACTAGCTAGTGTTCTTCTAGATTGGGGTGAGATAGAAGAGATGGTGCAAAAAGTGGCAGTGGCAAACAACCTTGCCCTGGATGTGATTACAGGGAATAATCTACAGCAGGGGGTGGTGTGTGTGGTTACCCACAGTCAGACGGCTAAGGCCATTTGTAATTCCCCGAACTCCACAGATGCCCCTGTGGAAGAGAATAGAAGGCTGGTTCACCAGCCTGTGTCTCCTGAAATGGAGAATAGTGAAAGAGAGGTAGGACTTCCCCAAGTAGCCATTCACCAAACAGCTACAGAAGGTTACTCTGAGGAGAGAGGTGTAATCCAGAAACCCCACAGTCCTTGGGCCTCACCCATAGTCCTCGTCCTCATCCTCAATCTGGATGTGTCTACCCACTTTTGTGTGGACTACCATGGACTCAACGCAGTCATGAAGTCAGATGCCCACCCAATACACCGGACACATGAGTTGTTGAACAAGTTGGGGGGGCAACCTACCTAACAACCATTGACTTGACAAAAGTGTACTGGCAGGTGGAGTTAATTGCCAGAGCTAGGGAACGGTTTGCCTTCATCACCCCAATAGGCCTCTTTGAATTTAAATTGATGCCTTTTCAGATGAAGAACACCCCTGCCATATTCCAAAGGTTGGTCAACCAGGTGTTACAGGGTACTGAAGAGTATGCAATGGCTTATCTGGATGATATTGTCATCTTCAGTACCAGCTGGATAAAGCACCTCTCCATCTGAAGGAAGTGTTGGGCAGGATACAGAAGGCTGGACTCACTGTAAAGGCCAAAAAGTGCCAGGTGGCCATGGCTGATGTATCATATTTGGGACATATAGTTGGGAGGAGATACCTACATCCAAACCAGGCCAAGATAGAAGACATTGAGGCATGGTCCAAGCTGGAGACCCAGAAGCATGTCAGGAGCTTCTTGGGGACTGCAGGATACTACAGAAAATTTGTACCACATTACAGCACCCTGGCAGTTCCCCTGTCTAGCTTGTTAAAGAAAAAGCAACCCAAGAATGTAAAATGGGACCCAGCATGTAACAGGGCCTTCACCCAGCTAAAGGATGAGCTGTGCAGTGCCCCTGTGCTGGCCAGCCCAGACTACACTAGGCCATTTGTTGTGCAGATGGATGGCTCAGATGTAGGTATTGGTGCCGTCCTCAGCCAGACATCTCAACAGGGGAAAGATCACCCAACTGTGTACCTAAGTAGGAAACTACTTCCCAGGGAGCAGGCATACTCCACTGTGGAAAAAGAATGCCTTGCCCTGGTGTGGTCTCTTAAGAAGCTAGAGCCCTACCTCTATGGGAGGCCCTTTGAAGTACAGACAGACCACAATCCCCTGGTGTGGCTAAACCAAATGGGAAAGATGAATGGGAGACTCCTCAGATGGAGCATTGCCCTACAGGCCTACAACATGGACATTAAACATAGGTCAGGGCCTGCTAATGCCAATGCAGATGGTCTATCCCACCAATCAGAGTGAGGGGCAAAACTGGTGGAAACCCTTACTAAAAAGGGGTATATTCCCCCCCAGGTTCTGTTAAGGAGGGAGGAGTGTGGCATGATAGAGCTATACCTTATTGTTTTGGTCATATTTCATATAATTTTTGGTATATAATACACCAGGGAAGGCCATATAAAAGCTAGGTCAAGTTGCAAGGGATCAGGGATACAAAGTACATAGACCCTGGGGAATGATGTTGTAACTCTTGTTACTGGGCAGAGAGTCTGTCGGCTGTTAGCCAGGGACTGGAGTTTAATTAAGTCATTTAAAAGGAGGCAAAAGAATAATTAAGCAGAGCTGGAGGAAAGGTACGTCCATGTGTGCTTGTGAAAGTCCAGGACCTCCACTGGTGCCATTCGGTCTGGGTTCCTTTTTTCTCTGCAAGTCTGCCCTGAGATAATCTCATTACAGCTCAATGGGCTATCATTTAAGTAAATGGCTGTACTGGGGGTAGCTTAATTATACCCATTTTTTAAGGAGGGCAGCTGGATTTTCCTCCAGAATTCTGGTTTAGACTAGCTGGCCTTTGAGCCTTTTTTTCCCTCTCATATTCAGAAATGCACATTTGTTGTTTTCTAATAAAATACTAAAACCTGATTGGTTGCATAGCCATAGAGATGGCATGCTAGCCTATCACAGGGCAAGTCACTGTCCTTGGGACCTGCCCTTTTCTTCAAGAATTCTTCTGCACTACCAAGAGCCAAGATTTTCAACTGCCTTTGTAGAGACTTTGCACTTCAAAATTCAGCAACTAAGAACTTGAGGTAGACTTTAATCTCAGAGTTTTAAAGTGTAGGTTTTTACACATATTTTCCATTTTATTTTCAATATCCTGTAACCAGTGTCTAAAATTATTTGTCTTCATTTACTGCATTTATTAATTAATTAGTAAAACTTTTGGCTTACTTTTAAGATAATTCTGCCAGTGTTGTTTGTGTGTTGCCTTGGAAGAGGGTTGTTCAAACTATACTATGCCTGTGTGATTGCTTAAGGGCCAAAACACTACCAAAAGAAAGAATGACTAGGGACTCTGTGTGACAAAAGGAGGGGAGGAAATACAAAGGGTCTCCGGAGGAGTCTGTGGGGGTTTGAACCGAGCTCTGCATTTCTGGTGGAAAAACACGTAATAGAGTGTATAGAGCCCCCCGAATTTTATACACGCCTGTGGCTTTCTGGTTCATGTGCAGTGGCTGAGAGGGTTCTATCCCAGGAACACAGACTCGAGATTATATTTGTACCCCCCTCGCATGGAGAGAGGGTGCCCTGGGATCCTCTGGCATATGTTCTGTTATGAGACAGCAAGCACGCTAAAAGGACAAAGGAAGGGTATACCTGACCCCCCTCGTCACAAGAGGGATTCACTGTGACACAGAGAATCCCACCCCACGGGAGTGGGCTGGTGACAGTGGCAACATGCTCTATTTTTAACTGGCCAATCAACAGTGGTAAAAAGAAAGGAGCACTGGGAACTTCAGCACTGAAAAGGCACCTAGGCAGATGTCATAACGTTACTGAGAACTCCAGTTGTGAGTCACAATGAGAAAGTGACAGTGATAGCTCACTACACGCAGGAGTAACTCCCATAAATGAAAGCAGTGGCAGCCCCTGCAGCACTACTGAAACACCTCCACCACCACTTCCTCCCATTCAAAGGACTCCTCCAACTGTTACTGAAAGTGACCATGGGTTCAAAAGTCCTCCTTCTTCAAGGAGACAGCTTACCATCTCAGAAACATATGAGTGTAAAGCAAAATATGCCTCGACTCATCCTGTTGCTGTTACAATAACCAAATAAAGTTCAGAAATGATAGCTGTTGATTTGCTGCCATATACCACGGTTGAACATATAGGATTCAGGCGGCTGCTTGAGTACCTCAAACCTCAATATAATATACCATCGCGGAAATATTTCTCGACAACAGGGATTCCAGATCTTTACGATGTCGTATCTAAAAATTTAAGACACATCTTGTGCATTGCTGTTGGGAGGGTGGTGCATCTCACAACGGATATCTGGACAAACTGTTAGCCTGATCCCTTCATGTCTATCATGGCAGATTGGGCATGTTTCGATAATTCACGAGGGACTGGAGACAGTGAAGCGTCACAGTTTGCTGTTCTAAGAATGTTTATTTTCCATCTGAACATACCTCATACAACATCAATGAAGAACTCCAAAAACCAATACAGCAATAGCTCACTTCACAGGGACTGTCTGTTGGCTTTATTTTGATTTATTTATTTAGTTTTTGTTAACCGTGTAGGAGCTCTAGACACAGAGTGACTATTTTCAGGCCCGACCCGGGAGGTTATAAGGTACAGGTAGGCAATTTGGAGACACGTAACAATGAATAACAGATTTGATACAATACAGAATACAAGGTTAGGTCCAGCATAAGGAAGATCTCGGAGGAGGCAGGCTTTGTTCACATCCGCTGCTTTGCACATTGCTTAAATTTAATAGTTAATAGTTTTCTTGATGATGACAGGGAGATTAAGGCTCTCATTAATACTGCTAAAAGAATATGCCCTCATTTTGATCACTTAAGCAAAGCTTGTCACTTGTTTGAAAAAATACAGCAGGAGCACAGTTTACCTTTGCACAGACTGATCCAAGACATTTCTACTCAATGGAATTCAACCTTTTACATGTTCCAAAGGCTGCTGGAACAAAAGAAAGCTGTCAGGCAATACACCTTGGAAAATAAAATTGGTGATGCAGACGTTTGTATTACTCCACCACAGTGGGCCATGCTGGAGTTTCTCATTGTACTACTCTAGCCATTTGAGGAAATCACCAGGGAGGTTAGTGCAAACACAGCAACTCTCAGCCAGGTGATACCCCTAATAAAAATGTTAAAATTCTTATTGAATTTGGTTTGGTAAAAGTCAGAGAAGCAAGACAGTTCCATGATCACACAGGCTGCCAGTGCTGCTGACACATGCAGGTTGTCCCCCAGAATACAACAAGATCTAATGAGCTGTATGATCAAAAAAGTTGCAGAAGATGACAAACTCTGTCAAATGCTTTATTCTGAGTACTACATTAAAGTAACACTTTTGGACCCACGATACAAATTGAGGCAACTATTGAGTGATGACACTTATTTCAAGATAAACAAACAAGAAATAATTGATGAGGTGCATGCTGTCATGGAACAGAGTACAACAGCAGCACCACATTCAGAATCTTCTTCTTGATGCAGCACAGTATCAGGTGGCCCATTCTGTAGTGTTGTAGCATTTTCTCTCTCTTCCTCCTCAGCCACTATAGCTGAATCTTCTTCTTCACCACCAGCCAAACATAGCACTATCCCACAGTCACTTGGTTCAGCTTCATATCTCTGGAGTCACTTACCAGATGTAATTGTAACATCTTCTTCATCTGCCACTTGTAACACAGCCTCAGCATAGGCCATTGTTGAAATGCACCTGGCAGAGCCCAATGTCAGCCATCTGCTTCTTGTAACACAGCCTCAGCAGAGACCATTGTTGAAATGCACTTGGAAAAGCCCACTATCAGCTGGAATGCTGATCCTTTGAAATACTGGAAATCCAAACAAAACATGTGGCCTGCTTTACTAAACATTGCAATGAAGTACATGAATTGCCCTCTGACTAGCGTCTGTTCAGAATAATAGTTTAGTTCAGCTGGTAACGTCATTACAGACACACGATCCTGTTTGACATCAGAAAATGCTGAGCGCCGGACATTTCTGAAAGTCAACATTCCCCACTTTAATTTCAAATATGATACCTGAATAAAATGTACACTGACTGCTCTGAGCAGGCCCTATCCACAAAACACTTTCAAGAATTCATGCCTGTGGTGAAAATCTTCTGTGAATAGGGTCTACTACAATACATGAGGTAGCAATTAATTGCAACGAGTCAGGTCAGGACAGACTAGGCCAGGCCACTGTTACTTGAATGATCACATGAGCAGCACAGAATACAAAAAAAATAATAACATCAGTGGGTTCAGAGTCCAAATATAGCAAACATCTGCATTTCATGTCACAAACTTACTTGGTAGTACTAGGTATCACTGATCTGGAAGGCAGGGTACTGCTGTCTACTACGACTACTACTATCACTTTTCGTCCTCAGGAGTCACGACTACTACTTATCACTTTTTGTCCTTACTCCAGTTCTTACTACTACTACTTGTCACTTTTATTGCCCTCAGCAACTAATCCTGACTGTACTATTTTAATTTCCGTAGTGTGCATGACTTAGCAGATGCTTGAAACCTAGAAACTGAATACTCTTTGTATAATATATGTCTCACGTCCCCCATATTTGGCTGCAATTACATCACAGAAAAAAATGCTACTAAATTCATGTAATTTCTTTATTGTTTGTGTGTGCATGGTATGCTAGCCTGGTTACATCTCACTTATAGTAACTGGACTGAAATGATTACTATATTTTATTTTTGATACTTAAATTACTTGGCAGTAGCTGGCAGCAATTTTGAAGCTTGGAAGGATGTAATTGTGTTGTGTGTCATCAGGTCTTCAGGTGGCAGTGGCCAACTTTTTTTATGACAGTACTGCACTCGATCAGTGCAATATGTGACTTGCTGCCTGCTTGGTTGGTGATCACTATGTCTTTCGTTTTTCTTCTTTAAGGATTCAGCGTGTTGATCAGATTCAGTAGAAGTAATTGTAGTACTAGAAAACATTACCACCTCTTGGACCAGGTAGTGTACCGTATACCACAGTACACCGGGACATGCGAAGCAGTTGCATGATTCACATGGGTAGGATGGGTGGGCTCTCTCAGTCCTGCTCTTTTGATCATTTGTATCCATTTCTTTGGCCTGTTCAGCTCTGACTGGAACATCCATCAAAATAATACCCACACAGCACCATAATAAAAAACAAATCTTAGCTCCCTGGCAGTGCCTGCAGTGCTTGGTGGTGCTATGAAATAGGTATTTGCATGTGTCTTTCTGTCTGTCTCCCTCTCTCTCTCTCTCTCTCTCTGCCTCTGTCTCACCCAGTACACTTATGTCAAGAACCCAAGCAGGATATGACAGCATTACAGGCCAGCCATGAAGGGGCTAGTAGTTAGTGATTACTTTTTTATTTACCAGTTTTACATTAATTTTTATACAGATAATCCATTAAGTTGTTTCCTTTGGGCTCTTGTGTCAAATGTGACAGACTTTGGCCACTTTTATGCATTTGTTCAAATATTTGTCAGTAAATCAGAACAAATCAGAACAAATTAGAACTTCACCGTGTTCTGGTTCTTATTTAATAAGGGTCAGAACTTCACTGAGTTCTCCCAGACCTGCTTCTTGGTGGCCATCACATCAGCCAGAAGGATTAGCGAGCTTCAGGTGATCTCAGTGGAATTTCCATATCTGGTCTTCCACAATGACAAGGTAGTCCCTCACCCACCCCAACCCGAAGTTCCTCCCAAACATTGCATTGGAGTTCCACCTTAACAAGGTTCTAAAGCTCCCAGTATATTTTACAAACCCATCTTCCGAGGCTGAATGCAGGTTACATACCCTGGACCTGCAGCAAGTACTCTCCTACTATGTAGAGCCTATAACTGGAGCTTGGGGTGAGGCTCTTCAGCTGTTCGTAATATAGGCTGAAGCCCCATCAGGCAGATGGGCAGTTAAGTGGATGACTGGCAGGTGAAGCACATCCTACATTGTATTCTGCTATAGGTTGGCTAAGAAGAAGGTTCCCATAGGGCTTAGGGCTCATTTCATACAGACATTCCGCTGCCTCGGTGGCTGCTTCCAGGGACATCCCTATCTTGAAGATCTGCAGGGCTGCTACCTGGAAGTCAGCACACACCTTCATTTCCCATTACAGCAGTGACCTGGATTTTCATTGGGATGCTGCATTTGGGACCTTGGCTCTCCAATCTGTGTTCACCAAGTGGAGGCGTGCACTTTGCTCCTCCTCCCAGAGAACTGCTGGAAGTCTCCCATTGTGTGAGTATGTGAACTATATCCACAACCCTAGAAAAAAAGGTAATCCAGCTGTAATTGTAGTACTAGGAGTGGTATCTAATTCACATCAACACCACCCACACGGCCTCCCCTAGCTAGTGGAGCATGGATCCCTGCTTCCAGCGTTCAAGATCTGACATGGTGTAGAGCTTGAGGATATACCACCTGTGTGGTGGGATAAGTTTAGATTAAATATGTTCTGATGAATCAAACTGCCATCGTGTGGATGTGAACTATATACCACTCCTAGAGCTATGGTTACAGGTTGGTAACCCCTTTTTTTTTCCTACTTAACTTTATTGTGTCTAGTATAGTGGAGGATTATGGGTCACAAATCTTTGGGTAGTACCTTGTGCTATCAGTGTATGAAAACATGGTACAGGAAATGTACATTTGTGTGCATTTTCCATACTTTCCTAGGGTCTATTTCAGGTCAGAAACACAAACTTATATGTTTGCCCTTACTAGGACAATCCTGTGATGAGGGCCAACAACACCAGTTCCCAGAAGTCACTAAACCAGAGCCTTGTTTTGCTAACCAGGTATATTCTAATGCAAGCAACCTCATTGTTTACATTAACAGTAACAGTTTTTGGTAGAACATACACTGTATGCTTTAGTGGCCATATGGGAGATACTGCTTGGCACAGGACACTAGTGGTGTTAAGTAGGTACTGATAAGATGACCATATTATATGAATTAAAAACCTGGGAAGCCATTCTGTCTTATAGGATGCCCTGGTAACGAAAAGGTTAAACAGTGTTAATTGAATTAATGTGCTTAATCCCTGCAAATCGGTCAGAGGGCACACTGCGTCACTGCCTCCCTGCAGTTTCCAATCTTGTTATTCCCCAATTACCAGACAGGATTAGAGAGAGCACAGCCCAGCTCCTGCAGAGAGCCTACATCTCATAACAAACCCATACTGTCCACAGACAGCTGTCAGCAAAGAAATCAACTTGGCCAGTCACTGGGCTGAACTAAAGAAATGCTTAGCAACTGTGAACATTTAAAGAGTATTAGCTACATGGTTTAACAAGATGCGCTATAAAATCATTGCCTGAATCACACTGGTAATTCTCACTGAAGGGGGAAAGGCAATTTGTGCCACTTTGCAGCTGTCGGTAATGTTCCTATTTTCTGAAATGATATTTATAATTCCAGATATACTGCACCATATTAAACTTTACCTGAGTAAATGTTGTTGTAAAAAGCTGTATTTCGTTTTTGTTTTCTTTTTGTGGTCAAAACATTGTGGACAGTTCTCTTTGTGGAACTTTGAGCATGAGCTTGCTTAACCATGTTATGAGTTGCTCCTTGGTGAAGGCATTTAAAAAGGTGCTGCAATATTATTTATTTGAACAAGCCTATGGCAACGGGTAACTGGGAATTGAGACCTCCAACAGCCTGTATTTCTTTCTTTGTCCCTTTACTGTTTTCATTTTATTATTATTTTAGATTTTCCTAGGAAGTGGAATACTGTATCATGGAATTTAAATTATTTATATCGTTATGTTATTTTATAAATGTAGCCCTGGCGCCATCTACCAAGAGGGCTACTACCCCTGACTGGGTGGCCACTAACCAGGTTGAGAGGCCTGGGTTCTCATTTAGCTGTTACCAGGGGTTCTATGCCAACAAGATGAACAATATAAAGCATGGTGCCTCCACCCAGAGTACATTTTAAGTGGGTCTGATTTTCACAGTACAACCCCACGGGATGCTGTACCAACCCACCTACCCATATGATCACCCCAACACATGGATTACCAAAACCAAAAACCCCAAATTCAGCACTTTACCTTTCTCGACTTATGCAAGTAATATGCTCACAAGTCAGAATTGTTTCCAAAACAGATACCACCATTTACATGGGGAGGGTTAGGATGGGGTAAAGATGGAGTAGAAGTTAAACAGCATTCAGATCAATCATTTCCCCTTTAAATTTCAAAACCCTGTTTTAATAATTTCAGCCACTGAGGTGCAGCTGTTGGCCGGCGTTGGCGCGCTTGCTTTAAATCAAATTAACTTCTGTACACTTGCTAGCTACTTTAGGATCTTTACTATGCCATGGGGCACAAACTTAAAATAATGTTATACATCCCCCAGGTGCAGGGCAATTCCTGCATTTACTCACGGTTCTGCAGATCAGTCTCTGGTGGCACTGTGACTGAAGCTGTGGGATGGATGGAACAGCAGAACCTGGGAATCATTTGGATTAGAAGAGACTTGAGACATGGAGCAGGCACTCTGCAGCTTGGATCTTCCTACTGATTGAAGGTCTTGCAATTTGTCCCCTTCAGCCTGTTTCCAGGCCAGATGCAGACCACAAACGCAAGGCCTTCCAAACCACAAGAAGCCCAGACCCAGTTCTGGCTCCTCACTGGACCTAGAGTGCCCTAGTATCCAGGCACGTGCCCGTGGCTCCCTGTGGCCCAGTCGGCCCCACTCAGTAGGGGTTGGCAGGTTCCTTTCCTGGCTCCAGGTGCAGATGGGTAGGTTCTTAGTCTCTCAGGCTCAGCTCAGGTTGGCAAATTCAATATTTAGAAGTTTAAGAAAAAACATCCTTCAGACACACTAAACGTCGTGGCAGCCGTGGCCCTTTCAAATTCAATTTTATTTTTTATACTGGAAAGTATGTGAGCAAAAATGCCTGTTTTCACAAACATCCAGTAGTACATAAATTCAATGATACAGAGAAAAAGGTAAAAACAATATTCGCAGACTTTTATGATATTTACAGTAGGGAACAATGTATATGACAGGATCATCTAGATATAAAAAAAATATACAGAGCACACAACAGTAGAGCCAATATACAGCTACATATCAACTCTAAGGTAACTCAAGGGGTTGGTGGACATTCAGGGGGAGTTGCCTACTGGGACAAGCACAGGTGGTGGATTGGAGGAGGTGATTCTTGAGGGAGGAGGTGAAAGAGCCAATTGAACTACAGGCATAAAGTTCAGGGGGCAGTTTATTGTAAAACTTCAGACCCTTGTATGTGATGGAGTTCTGTGCATGTTTGGTGCAGTAAAAAGTGGTGTCGAAGATTTCTCACAGGCTTTTCTCACAGGTCACAGTCTCTGGTTTCCCCCTGAGACACGGTCTTAGTGAGACTTGGGCATTCATCTTGGGCTCCTCCAAGGACCCTGAACTCACCTTTGACCAAAACCTTTCACTTCCCTTGATGCAGGCAAATTCTCTTTTCTCACCATGCAGGTGCTAATAGATGCAGAAGAGGCTTTCTCTTCAACCTTTTCAAGCTACCTGGATTTACTAGCCAAGCCTCCGTGTGTCAGGGAGACTCCCATACCAAGTGTCCATACCAAAACCAGTCCGTTTTCCATAATCTGTTTTCCAAAAACCAGAACCATTCCTTGAACCTTTTGTCCTTCCCTTTTCCTTGAAACGTTGTGTCATACCAGGGTCAGACAGAGATCTTTTTCCTTTCTTGAACCTTTTCTCCTTGTATGAATGAACCATTATCCTTGTTCCTTTTATTCTAACTTTTCACCGTTTAGGTGCAGAAATAGACTACCATTTCTCTTCAGAACCTTTGATTAAAACCTTCACCGCTGTAGTGTAGCTCCTTTCTCACAGCAGCCTTTTGCAGAACCCTGCAGCTCTCTCTCTCTCTCTCTCTCTCTCTCTCTCTCTCTCAGCAGAGCTGCAAAACCACACTTTTGCATCACATTCCTCCACCATGGGGAAAAGCATACCCAGGCACTGGGGGAAAAGCAGCTGGCAACCCCCAGGCAGGCCCTTTACCAGCCTTGCAGCCCCATCTTCTGCATGGGAGCTGGAGCCCTCCTTCCCTCTGAAGGGACTCCTCCCAAACTGAACCAGAACCAACCATTCCTTTCCTTTTGGGAGCTCTCTGACAACTCCCCATTGGCTGCAATCACTGTCCCTTTCAAAAATTAATATGTATGAGGCTCCCCCAATGCCCGATTGGCTGGGTAAAAGGGCGCCAAGTATTTATCCAGCTTTTCCTCCCATAAGTCCAGCAAACAGTCCCAGAAGTGCTTTCCAAAATCCTGGCCCTCTGTTTGGCTGTACTATGATCACAAGGCTGCAAAATGGCTGCTGGCATAAACAGTCCCACTGCAGCCCCTACATAGTCCCAATTTACATGTCCTGATGCAGCCAAAGAGTACCCTTTTCAAACATGTTTGCCCCACAGTCCAAAAGCAGTGTTTTCCCACTATCACCCACTGCTGAGTTCCACCTTTTTACTTAGCCCCCCTTCCTGTCGCCGATATGCATTACCCCTAGGCAGCAACAGGCTCCTCTCATTATTACTCAGGCAGCCTAAGTAGCAGTCCCCACTTCCCAGCCCCATTGCAGCCACAATATACATATTTACTTTATATTCACCCCACCGTTTTGTAGCAGCTCCTTTGCCCTGCTACACAATGCCCGAGATTAACATTTCTATACATTTCCCAGCCTGTCACTAGTACCGATTCAGATTGCCCGCAGGTGCTAGACAGGCTTGTCTCATTATTCTTCATGAGCCCTCATGAGTATTTAAATCCCTTCCCCTCCCCCCCAATGATCCTAAAGCACTCATTGGCAATCTTTATTAAAATATCTTGGCCACTCCTCATGGGCCTCCTCCAGGTCTCCTGTCCCTGATTAGCTAAATTTTGGGACTGGGGCACTGGATGAGTGATCAAATGGCCACCAGAACGGCAGCAACCACTATGCGCTACTGCGCGTGCGTGGACCGCTGGCCCTGCACCAGAGTGCAAAACAGGGTAGTAGCTGCATGATTTAGCTCCTCCAGACCCTATTTGGGCCAAAAAACAATGCGGGGACTGGAGGGAGACCCAAGGGACACAACAGGACTTGGGCCAGGAGCGGGGCACAAACCAGAGAAACAGTGCAGCCCTGAGGGACAAACAGGTAAGCTCCCAATGGGGAGGCTACATAAATGCTTGTGTTTTGCACTATATTCTATAAAGCACCCTGAGCTTATGGGATGTGGAGTTATACAACTAAAATTGCATTGCCTTGCCTTCTTGGTGGTTCATTAGTTATGGAGAGAGGTATGTAAAGTTACACGATCATGGCTGAAGGTTCCTTGCAAACTTGTGCCTGTGATGCCCAGTTCCAAGCATGTCTCAGTGTGGGGATGGAAACAACCAGTTTGGTTATGGGTTTTTCATGCAGAGTGGATAACAGAAGCAAAATACCCATTCTGCTTATACTACCCTGTACTGATGTTTGGTTTTTTTAAACATTGGTCACGCTGGTATTTAGTAAGATAAACAGCCTAAAACTAATGGCTTGGTGTTTAAATGTCTGCAATCATTTTCAGCCAGGTTGTGTTTTCCAAGTTGGACACACGCTCACTAGAACAAAGTCCCTTGCATTCTTTGAGGATGTGGCACTCGCTTAGCTCTCTGCTGTGGACTCACTGCTGTGCTACTGTCAGGGTTGCTCTGGCATCTGGTGGGGAGCCATGCAGCAGTTGGGATGCTCTGAGGGCCATGCAGCTTTTGGGGCACTCTGAGATTTGCCAGGGGCTGTACTGTTGTCTGGGTTCTCTGGGGGATGTTGGAGGGTCATGCTGCTGTCAGGGGGCACTCTGTGAGCAGTCAGACGCCATGCTGCTACTGTGGGCGCTCTGGGGGCTCTTGGAGGGCCCTGATCAACTGCTTCCCTTCCTAGGCCATTCCATAGCTATTGTGATTTTTGTCACCTGAGTCATCAATTTTCTTGTTGATTTGATCTGAATATGGTAGATGCATCCAACGTTAGACACATGTAGATGTAAACCATGTATGATTGTCATTATATAAAATGGGCAAGGAAATCCCTGTGTCCTGATTGGCTGAGACCTGGTTCTAGCCATGGCATAACAGAGTACTACCACTGGTTAAAAACAAGTCCCTACCAACCAGGGCAACTCACAGAATTCATAAACCACTTAATTCCTAATTTCCATCACAAACATGGCTGCAGCCTTTACTAGTATACATTAAAAAATCTCTGCTAGGCCCTAAAAATAAAAGTCTTATCAAATTAAATAAAGTAAGTAAATAATTTTATGTTATTTGCACTTATGAGCCCCCTTACACACATACACAAATTTTAAAATCAAGTACTATTCAGAGTTTCCATTGCAGGTGTTTCTTTGATGACCATGAAAAATCCCCCTCCTATCCCTACCACTTTTCCAGAGAACTCCCTGCTCCTTACCTGGCAACAGATAAAACTAAGAGATTCTGGCTCCACTTAAGGCCTGTGTGTATACCAGTGGAACTGTTAAGACTTTTGAATTCATATTTTCCATGTTACCATTCCGTGTGTGTGTGTTTGGAGGGGGGATCCTACTACTGGAATAATGCAGAGTTTTGAATTATTCTATTCCATGGTAAACACTCACACAATGTATTGAGTGTGAAGAAAGACAGATGACTGACAGGTGAAAAACATCTGTGGAGGGACTATTTTACATTATTTAGCAACACTTTAGTATATTTTTTGTGGCTTTGAAAACTTTCAGAATGTTCCTTTTTTAAAAGATGCCTATGGGCCTATTTTATATAAGCAATAAGACATGGCTGGGTGTTAGTAGTACTGAGATACCCACACACCCAAAGGCTGAAGGTACTCAACCTGTGGCCTCATGCCTCACTATGCCTCCGGGTAAGCGGGTATCTCAGTACTACCAACACCCAGCCATGTCTTATTGCTTACATAAGGTCCCCAGTGGTAGTACTACTGCTCACGATGCCAGCGAACCAAGTTCAGGAACAAGCTCGGGTCATTGGGGGCTGGCTGGGGGATTGAGCATCCCAAAGGACACTGTCCTTCTCCGGGGAGGGAGAGATGGTTCATCACTTTGCCACGATACTGCCATCTAGATGACCACAAATGGTACTGCGGCTGCAGGACTGAGAGGAAGGGGGTGGATGTTGCTGACGTCAGTGTGCAGAGATGCACACGACATGTGCGGGCAGGCCTTGATGTCCGTGCATGCGACGTCCCTAGGGGGGTTGGGAGGAAAACCAGGAAAAAGCAGCCCCACCACCCCTGAAGTGATGGACCCTGGTATATGCGGGCCTCTGCCTCACCAGTAGGGCACCACCTGTTGCAACCAGACATTCGGGGGGGTATCCCCTAACCCTGACCTGGCCTCAGCAGTACAGCCAAGGCTCCATGGAGGCAGGGAGCCATGACTGGGAGAGGCTGGGGTATCAGAGGGTACCTTGAGGTCCTGAGGGGAAAAAGGGGTTGCTGGAAAGACAAGGAACATAAACAGTAAAGTTAACAAGAAAAAAAAAATTAAATCAATAATAATGAGGCCAGGTTCTGAAAATCGTACCCATTGCATCCAAGTGGGCAATGGACAGAACAGAGCCAGCTGAATGCCGATGTATGTCATAGGTATACATTGTCCAAAGCTTTGACAATCAGACCCATGATATTTACAGCAGTTATACTTAGGCTTTTGACTTTTTGCTGTGTTTAGCCTTTAAAATATTTGACATAATATACTGCATGAGACATTATTTTTGCTGGAATAAAATGTTAGCTATAATCACTATTTTGAAAATCGAGTGAAAATTATATGCCAGTGAAAACATATACTGCAATTGACAAGTTAACTTTTTCTTGCACTTCAGCTAAATGAAACTGCTGTGAAAATTAAGGGCAGTGAATTCATTCTCTTATACAGTAGTCCTAATTCCATTATAAAATTTGTTGGCAGGAAAGGACTACTTGGCCTACCTAGTCTGCTCAAATGGTCCCTGTCTAGTCTGTCTCTGCAGACCCTAACTGGTCTCTGGTGACCCACCCTCCTCCCTGCCTATTTACTAATATTCCTCTGTGTCTAGTCCACTCATGCTTGAAACCCCCTACCATTTTCACCTCCACCACTTCTGCTGGCAGTCTGTTCCAGGCATCTACCACTTTTTTAGTGAAGTAGTACTTCCTCACATCCCTCTTAAACCCCCCCCCCAGCTTCACCACATGTCCTATGGTCCTGGTGCTCTTCCACGTTTGAAAGAAGCTCCCCTCCTGCACCTTATTGACCCTGTTAGGTACTTGTAGGTCTCTATCATGTCACCCCTCACTCTCCTCTCTTCCAGAGTGTACATGTTGAGATCCCTCAGTTTCTACTCCTAGGGCTTTTAATGCAACCCCTGCACCATTCTAATTACCCTTCTCTGGACTGTCTATACCCTATGTCCTTTCTGAGGTGGGGCTTCCAGCACTGGACACAATACTCCAGTTGGGGTCTCACCAGTGAGGGAAACAGTGGCAAGGAAAGATTAATGGAAATGTTTCCGTTAATTTCTCCACAGCTGAGGTGAGGTTTACTGGCCTATATTTGCTAGCCTCTTCCCTGCTGCCACTCTTCAATCAATCAATCAATCAAAATCTTTATTTAATCAGGCGAACGTCATTGAGCATAGCTCATTTACAAGATGGACCTGAGTGGTCAAGAAGTGCAAGTGTTATTACATTGACAAGGGTAGCATAAACAGTAATACAATGACAGGGGTAACATAAACAGTAATACAATGACATAAGTGCTAATATATAACAATATACATATGTACAAGGCACATTAAAACTTTTAATCTGTGAGACAGAAGGTAATGGGCACATCAGGAGTAATATGTAGATTATAGGACCTAGCAGGCATTTTGAGGGTGAATCTTGGGACTGGAAACGGAGTTTATCAGCATATAGGAACACGGGGGTGAGAAGGCGGGTTTAGGCCTCTGGAAGCAGTTGCAGAGTTCTGGGAATAGGGTGGTGAATAGTCTTTGAAGGATATTAAGGGTAGGAGGTTATTTAGCTTCATGTTTTTGGAGTGAATTCCAAACAATTGCTAGTGAGTAGCTGATAGCAGCCCTCCCAAACTGGGTGCAGACATTGGGGACCTTAAGAATGATAATTTTGCTGATCCTTAGGTTGTATGGCCTAGAAGTAATTTGAGTAAAACAGTCTGAGATATAGGTAGGTAGCTTGCCTGATAAGGCTTTGAATATCCAAATTGCAGCATTCCTATTTCTTCTGTGTTGTAATGATGTCCAGTTAACTGCCTTATAAAGGGAGCAATGATGGGTGCTGAAGGGAAGGTCAGTAATGAATCTGATGGACCTGTGGTATAGGGTGTCCAGTTTATTTAAGAGGGGGAGTGAACAATGTCCGTACAGAAAGTCAGCATAGTCAATGAGGATAGGAATGAAGCCTGGATTAATCTTTTTGAAGTCTCTGTTGAGGTAGTGCTTTATTCTAAAAATAAACCAAGCCTTTGTCTCAGTTTCTTTAGTAGCTCCTCAATATGGACAGAATAGTCAAGCTTGTTATCAATCCAGACTCAAGGTATTTGAAGTTATCAACGAATTCCAGCTTCTCTCCAAGTATGGTGGTTAGTTGTAGGGTGGTGGATGGTGGGTAGTGGCAGAGCAACTCTTTGAGGTAAAGAACATAGCTTTTGTTTTTGGCATTTAGAAGTAGTTTTTATCCAGTAGGTTGTGTTGTAGGATGGAAAATTCAGATTGTAGCAGTTCACAGGCTTTAGATAATGAAGGATTGCTAACATATAATACAGTATCATCAGCAAACAGATGGATGTTGGATTGAGTGAGGTTAGCATCAATATTATTAATATAGATGGCAAAGAGGATGGGGCCAAGAATAAAGCCTTGCGGTACACCTCTTAACAGTGGTTTTAAGGTGGATAGGTAGATTCCATTTTTACCAGTTGTGATCTATCTGATAGATAGCACTTGAACCAATTGAGTGAAGGGAATCCAAACCTAGTGAGCCAAGGGAGGTGATTAATGATTCATGATCCACTGTATCAAATGCTTTGCTCAAATCCAGGAACACAGACAGGTACTGTTCTTCTTATCCATAGCAATCTGCCAGTCGTTGGTTACTTTGGCTAGGGCCAAAATGGTGCTATGCCTTGATCTAAATCCTGATTGTGCTGTATTTAGGAGGTTATTGTTATCCAGGTAGTCCCTTAATTGTGAGTTTACTAACTTTTCGAGCATCTTGGATAGAACTGATAGGATGGAAATGGGCCTGTAATTATTGAGGTCCATGGGATCACCAGATTTGAGTAAAGGAACTACTTGAGCTGTTTTCCAAGTGGAGGGAATGGATCCAGTGGTGAGGGAAAGATTGAAGAGATGAGTGAGGGGGCAGATAAGAGTTGAGATGCAATCTTGAGGAAGTAGGGGTCAGGAGTCTGTACCTGCACTTTTGAAGTATCTAAATTGGAGAGGAGATCTTCCACTTCTTTCAAAGATATTGGGTTGAAGGAGAAGGTTGATGTAGCCTTTTGACCCACGGTGGATTGAAGGTTCAAGGAAGATCTCAGGAGATTTGCAGGTGAAGAGTCAAATGCTAGTCCAGCTGTGGTAAAGTGGTCATTGAAGGTATTTAGGATTTTTTGTTTGTCCATAATGTCTGTGTTATTTAGTAGCAGTTTGCAGGTTAAGGCAGGAGTAGAGTTTTGGCCCAAGATACCCTTTATAGTTCCCCAGAGCCTGGTTGGGTTATTATAGGAGGCATCCAATTCAGCTCTATAATAGGCAGCTTTGGCAGATCTTATTTGTGTTGTACATGAGTTTCTTGCTTTTCTGAAATTTAGCCAGTCTCTTATGTATAGGGACCATGCCTGCTCTCCTCCAGTCCTCTAGAAACACCCCCAATTCCATTGAGATGTTGAATAAGGCTGACAGCAGGGCAACCAGCATATTTTAGAGTTCTTTTAGTGCCGCGGGCGTATCAAGTCTGGTCCCATAACCGTGTCCACTTTCAGAACTGCAAGTCCCTTCAGGACTCTTTCCTCTGAAAATGAACTTGAGTCCACCTCCCCCTCTTTGTTCCTGTGCTACCGGATGGTCCTTCCCCCTCCCTTCACTGTGAAGACTGAATACCGGACTCCTGTAAAGCCCTGATGCAACTCTCTAATGTTCACTTTTGTTTCCAATTCTGTTGACGTGGCGCCACATTTCATGTTTACCATGTTAGAACATTAGGTTTTCGAGCTCAGAGTTAACTTCAATGTTCCTGTCCACACTGACATGCATTTTTAAAATGTTTTTAAAAACATTTTGATTTCCGTGTTTGAGGGAGATTGTCAAAGCATCCACACTGCGCTCCATCACGGTGCTTACCTGCTGGAGTTGCCAGGCACTATTGCAGCAGTACCACAAAGCACTGCAGGTGCCACAGTGCATGCTAAGATACTCACAACTGGGCATGGTAATGGATCCCGTTGAAAATAATATGAATTTCTTTGGGAACTCATTAGGAGCTCCAGGATGTAAGTAAATCCTCCCCTTTTTGTTGTGGCAGCATTTAAAAAGCCACAGAAGTGTAACGGTGGTTGCTTTAAACTATATTACTGCATGGTTTGCATCCTTAGTATTGTAAACACAGTTTAAGGCAACCGTGTTGGTCTGAAACTGTGCTAAAACCCTGCTACGATTGGGGTTTTAGCACATTTTTTTAAACACGGTTTGTAACATGGTTTTATCGTGCTGCACTGTGGATACGATCCATGTTTGCCTTTCTTGTAATGTTACAGACTACTGATAACGTTACAAGAATGCATGTGTGGACAGGGCAAGTATGTCATAGGTCAGTGTCTGTTACTAAGAACACTGATGAAACCCTCACAGCAGCCATGTTTAATGATGCTTACTGTTAATTACGTATTTCAAATTTAAGCAAAAAAGTTAAAGCAGACTCAAAATGGGGAGAGGAGTAAAGGGTGAACTAAAATGGAATATCAAGATATCAGCAAAAAAATGTTGCCATTATATGAACAGCTGCTTTAAAGCTTGCTGTATACCCTACGATTTTAGAACTTCAAAGTACCAGTATTATCCCTTCATTCTATCATGTCCCTTATTTGTGAACATATTTTGTATAAGATTGGCTGCTGTATTATAGATCAGAATTACTGAGACTGATTTGGAACACCGTTGTTTTGTGTTGAGCATCCATAGCTCAGCAATGCTGGCGATTTGTGAGGTTTAGCATGGCAGTTTTTTAGGAAGTAGTTGAAAGGCCATTTTACATGGTCCCATTTGCACCGGAGCAACCTGAGCACTTGTGTTGCTCCATTGCAATGGCTTCAGTGTAGACACTTATCCGATCATGGTAAGTCGATCAGTATGCACTCCTAGATCCTCTCCAAAGTTGGGCACGCTGAGTGAAGTGAGCGGCTTAAGTAGCCATGTGGACTGGCTGCACCACTCGCTCTGACATAACATGGCCTGTTGGGGGTTGTGGTCAATGCTGTGACTGGCTGGAGGTCAGTGTATGTCACCCCCGATGTCGCAGGAGAGCTTCCCCTTAGTCACAGTCCTTCACCAGTGTGTCTTGCATCGGTGCTGAGGGGGACATGTGAATCAAAACCAGCAGCGCTCTACCACGTCAGGAGAGCAGTGGAGCAAGACAGCATGGTAGGCTGAGTGGCTGTGTAAACAAAACTATAGTTACTCTGGGGAGGAGAAAAACCTGCAACACCCAGTGCTGAAAATGTAGAAAATTCACTAGGGGAAGCCCCACCTTTGATGCAGGATCGAACACACTGAACAATTTTAAGAACACATTTTCTCATTATATGTTGCATTTTTATATGTTATTTAGTCAGTTGTATGCCTTAAAGAGATGCATTTTACACAGCAGCAGCAGCAGCAGCAGTCCTTCATCATTTTTGCTTCTGGAACTCAGTCATACTTTTAATTTCACACCTTAAATGGCATTCACCTGGGCCCCTGCTCCATTTCCACCACTGGTAACACCAACACATGCACACCCAAGGCCATATTTGGAGTCACATAGTCAAGACTAATACTGTACAATGGTCACTGTGGACAGTGACAAGCCACTACTAACAGAGATGACATCTTGAAGATGACAGTAATTGGATTCAGAGTGGTAGCTAGCTTAACACTGAGCCCTGCATCTACTGCAGCTGATCAAGGGTTTGTATTTCTAAGTGCTAAGGCCAGACTAAGATGGACTAACTTTATCTGCATGATTCAGTGGAGTTCCTAATTGTTGCTGCCGTTCCAGGAATCTCACTGCCAGTTCAAATTCTATGCTGCCTAGGTGTACGGAGCAATGAATTATTAGAGTATGCATGGTATGATCAAACCAATTTGTTCATTGAACTCCAGTCCTTCCGTGGTGTGGTGTGTTTTTTTTTTTAACTAAATTACCTCTTGAAGACATGATGAGAAAACGGTGTACATTAGTGGCCAGAGTACAGACTGTTACCTTGGAGACCCAGGTTTGAATCTCACTACTGCAACTTCTTTATTGTGTGACCTCGAGCAAGTCACTTAACCTCCCTGAGCTACACTTCCTCTCTTCCTCCATCTGTCCCTCACGTACTCTAATTGCTGCTGCCAACCATTCACAGACTGTAAAGCACTGCGGGCTCCAGTGTATATGAAAGGCACTAAATAAAACAACTTCCTTCATTATCATAATGCCTCCTAGTGCAAGCAATTTGTTATCTCCTGATGCTGATGCTCACCTGATAGGTTAAATTAGTACTTGAATAAATCCTTGTTGGTATACAATACCTTGGCCTCCTGTCCAAAGAGGAGGAGTTTTTTTCCTCATGATGGTTCATGCCAAGAAATGGAACACGGCTGACCATCGTCTAAGCCTTTGATTCTCAAACTTTAACATTTGGTGGCCACATAATATTGCTACCAGAGCTTTCAGGTGGCTGCACTGTTTACTGTATGCCAACCCCCTCTTCCATCCCATCAGAAATCTAATTTTAGGGCTGGTCTGGATAGCAGACCAGTTCCTGTTGTGATCCAAGTCAGGAAGTGTTTTGCAGCTGTCCATTTGAAATGCACTGGGGAGCTAGCACATGATCTTTTATAGCTGTCACTGAATAAGTGATGTGCCTTGCTGCTGCTCCTTGCAGTCATCTATAACACTTTGCTAACTTTCTGCTGGTTGCAAGGAGGACAGTGCATTAATTAGAACATAGATTACACAGAAATTTCTGGCAGATAAGGAACACTTATCCCACCTTGTCTACCCATTTTCCCTACTTATTGTAATATAGGGATGGGAGAAGCTCAAAAGGTTCTGAGGTTCTAAAAGGTTATGATAAGCAAAAAAAGGTTTGGATCCTTACCTGAACCTTATTTGAACCTTTTGTGAATTTATTGTTTTATGGTAACCATACATTAAAAAAAGTGATTTTAAACTGCTTTTAATCAACATATCCGTAGAAAAACACAATTAAACCATTGTTTAATAGTAGACAATGCTCTCTAATCACTCTTCTGTTTCTGACATTTAAAAAAGTAATACTAATACTGTGTATAAGTTGTATTATTAACAGTAGTGATTTCTAGCCAGCCTAGGGACTGAGGGTTGAGGCACAAAATTTAGGGTCAAAAGTGACAGTATGATCCATCACTTTAGATGCAAATTGTTGAACTTTAGACCAAAGTTTGAGAATGGGGTCACAATACCATAATATATGAAGTAAATTCCCATTAGGTTTGTCGCAACAGCAGCAGTTGTTGGAGTTAATTAAGCCTATATGGTATAGAACCGAAGGTGTTCTGTACCACAGGTGAAGGATTTTTGTCTGGATTAGAGAACTATGAGCATCCATGAATGTTTTGTGGATAAAGAACCAGCACTTACACCATTGGGAGTCTGATATATCATAGTTCAGAAGTTGGCTACTCTTAGTTTTAGCTTTTAGGGATTGGTCTGACAATGTTTTTCTGATATCCTTATATATGATACTAGTCAAATTAGAGGTAGAACTGATCCATGAGGTAATATGTTGGTCGTGAATATCATGGGTATGTAAGTGTTGAAAAAAGGTGTTGCATGCCGTACGGAGTTGGAGATATTTCAGAAATTCTTGCTTAGGGAGTTCCCATTGAATGCACAGTTCATTGAAAGGTTTTAAGATGAGAGTGTTTTTTATTAGGATATCCCGTAAGAAGGATACACCCTTATTATGCCATAAGCGACAAAAGATGGGATATTTCTCGAGGGCAATATTTAGATTGCCCCAAATAGGAGCATAAAAGAGAGGAGTTGAGTTAGATTTTAGCTGTTTATGGATTTGTTTCCAATAGTAAACAGAAGCCGAAACTGTGGGATGAAATCTTAACGTAGGAAGAAGGGCATTATAGATAAAGGTTGTAGGGCATTTAATTATGCTGAGTGAGGTTTCCATTTCCACCCATAATGGTGTATAGGGTGTAGGCCTGCTAAACCATTCAATGGTTTGAGTGGTGCGGAAGGCCCATAGGTAAGCGTTAAACCAGGGCAATCCAAAGCCCCCTTTAGACCAGTGCAGACGCAGCTTAGTATGACTAAACCGCGGAGGTTTCCCCTGCCATATAAAATTACCAATAAGTTTGTCAAGTTTGTTTAAGAAATTGATAGGAAGAAATAAAGGGATATTAGCAAAAAGATAAACTATTTTAGATGCAATGGTCATTTTAATAGCTGCCATCTTTCCCGTGAAAGATAAGTTGAGTACCGTAGTTTCCATCGATCTAAAATTGTTCTAATATTGGATAAAGAGGAGTAAAATTAGCTTCCCATGTTTTCGCTAAGTTTGGGATGATTTTAATTCCAAGATGTGTTAGACCCTGGGGAGCCCATCGAAAGCCCAAAGAGTTATTCATATACGGTTTATAAAGAGAGTTTAAGGGTAATGTTTTGATTTTGCTGAAGTTTAATGCCAGGCCCGAGATTGTGGTGAATTCATTAAGTAGGTTTACCAGCGGATGCCCTGCTTCTTCGAGATTTTCTAGAAGAACTAAGAGATAATCTGCATACAATAGAGAGGTATAATGAAGATTACTGATGGGAATCCCTTTAATATTGCTAGATAAGCGAAGGTGGGCAGATAGAGGTTTCATCGCTAGGATAAAAAGGGAGGATGATAACGGGCAACCTTGCCTGGTACCTGTGGCCAGAGGGAAGGAGGAAGAAAGTGTGGAGTTGGTTAGTATTCTAGCAGAGGCGGATGCATATAATAATTTAATCCAGGAGCAAAACATATTGGGAAAACCAAAAAAATGTAAAGTTTGGTATAAGTAATTCCAACTTAAAGAATCAAAGGCCTTTTCAAAGTCGATCTCTATAGCAGCAGCAGGTGTTTTTAGAGATTTAGCCTTATATACTAAATTAAATAATGAGCGTAGGTGATCGGAGCCATTTCTTCCCTTAATAAAGCCTGCTTGGGACTTATGAGCTAATTTAGAGATAAATGGTTCCAGCCGGGAGTTTAAAAGTTTTGCAAAAATGTTTCCATCCGTATTTAAGAGAGATATTGGTCTGTAACTAGAGGGGAGAGAAGGATCTTTTTTTGGTATTACTGTTATAATGGCTTCTGACATTGGGGGAAGGGGGAGTCTACCAGTTTGATTAGCTTCCTGGAAGACCTTAAAGATTAAGGGACATAAAATATCAGAAAGTGCTTTATAAAAGTTAACAAGGAAACCACCTCCACCTGGAGCTTTGCCAGATTTTAGGGACGAAAGGGCATTTCGAACTTCTTGCAAAGTGAAAAGGGAGTCTAAGTCTTTTTTGTCTTGATCAGAAAGATGGGGGACATGTATTCTATTTAGAAAGTGTTGAATATGGGGATTAGGGACAGAGTTAGGCTGAATATATAATCGTTTGTAAAAGGACATCATGTTCTGATTAACAGAAGGACCATCAGTATGGAGCTGACCTGATTGGTCTTTAATGCCCACTATATGCCTTTCTGTCTGTTGATTTTTTAAGTTGGTAAGCTAATAGTTTGCCACATTTATCGCCTTGCTCCCAGTATTTATGTTTCACTTTGAATAATGCCAATTCGGTTTTTAGAGTTATGAGCTCATAAATTTTTATTCTAAGATCTAGAATTTCTAAGTGGAGGGGCAAATTAGGATCAGGTTTTGGAGATTTGAAATAAAGGGATTCTTTTTCTTTAAGTTGTTTCTCTATGGTAGCTAGTTGTTGTTCTCTCGCTTTTTTACAATGAGCTGCAAAAACTTATAATTTTACCTCGAATGGTAACTTTTAAGGCTTCCCATAATGTGCTCATAGAAGTATCTGAGGGTTTGTTAAAAGAGAGAAATTCCTGGATTTGAATTTTAACCCATGAGATAAATTCTGGGTCTTTAATTAATAGGGGATCCAGACACCATATGGGTGATTTAGCTAATGGTGGGCCCCAGAGTAAGTGAATACAAACCAGAGAATGGTCTGATATGACCATTGGGAGAATTAAGGTTTCAATTACTTTATCTACAATAGAATGGGATGCAAACCAATAGTCTATCCTACTATAAGACTTATGAAGTGGAGAATAGAAAGTATATTCCCTTTCTCTTGGATAAAAAAGTGTCCAGAGCTCTTTAACACCAAAATCTTTCATGAGTAAAGATAGGGTGTCAATACTTCTAGGGTGGGCATCCAACAAAGTGTTGCTTCTGTCTAAATGTGCATCTAGTGTGAGGTTTAGATCCCCACCCATCAGTATAGGAGCATTATCCGTATTGTTAGACAAAATCTGTTGGGCCAAATTATTTAAAAATTCCGGTGAGTCAGAATTAGGGGCATACACGTTAACCAGTGTTAAAGGGCCAGAAGGTGTATTAAATTTAACAATTACCCATCTGCCTTCGGTATCAGTAATTGTTTTTAAATGGAACCATTTAAGATTTTTATGGATCAGAATTGCTACGCCTCTTTTTTTAGAAGTGTAAAAAGAAGCAAATATACGACCGACCTAATCCCATTTTAGCCTATCAGTGTCCTCTGCCAGAAGCTTAGTTTCCTGTAAGAATGCAATCTTTGACTTTTGTTTTTTAAGGTGGGATAGAATTTGTTTGCATTTACAAGGAGAGTTGAGTCCTTTAACATTCCAGGAGTGTAGTAATAGATCAGCCATATTTAGTGTAAACGTTAAGGTACAGATTGTCTGGTAAAAGGGACTCAAAAAAGATCATGGCGGGGGACACTGAGAGACCAACAGGATAAGATAGTTTATGAAACACGAAGAAATGAGTATGGGAACGTGTGCAGGACCAAAAAAGTATTGCGAGTTGCAGGAGTATGAATTTTACAGCAGTTATAATTGATGCGTCTCTTTAACAAGTGATAAAAGACCAAGAATTGTAAACAAATTAACCAACACTTAAATATGAACACTTTATATATATAACAATTAAACATTCTATATTGCGGTATGAGATATGAGTCAGTACAGAGGTACGCAGACTCTCTCATAAAGCAATTGGGCGTGCAGTAGCTAACCAGCACTAAATCCAGGTGGAGATACCACTGATGTATATGAAGTTAAATCAGACAGTTAATAACATGAGGATTATAGAGGTAGTGAAAGGACTATTTCAAACTTAGTCAAGATTAAAACACAAACACGATTCCCAAGGGGAAACCAGCATAACAGCTTCATCAAAAAAGAAAGGAAGAAATTCAATGTAATTATATCAAGGAAAAAGTTAAATATTTTAGTAGCAGCAACAACCAGGACATTATATAACAAAACAGTTGAGTGGAAAAAGAAAGCCAACAGAGCTGGATTGCTCTCTTAAAAAAGGTTAGGCCTATTTAAATGTGTATGGGTATATATATATATATATATATATATTTATATATATATACGTACACATATATATACACATATACACATATATGCAAATACATATACATACACACACACACACACAGAAACAATTATTGTTGTAGCTAAGCAAGCAAATCAGGATGGTAACTAAGTCAAGGGTGTATACATTAAAGATAGGTAAAGGCGAGATGGGGGCAGCAGGGCACTCTTAATAAAGTTATAACCCACATATGCAATCAATTGACGTGGTAGTACGAACATGGGAGATTTTCCATAAGCATATGGGGTAGATGTTTGTCTGTGAAAAGTAGTACACAGGCTTCGAGATTTTTGGTGCCATATAAGAGAAGTTCAGTACACCATGGGGTTTAAAGAAGCTGTCCATATGCCCGAAAATAGCCTCCTTTAGTGAATCTTGAGGGGGACTGACTGAGTCTAGAGATTAGGCTCAGTGAATCACTCCAAAAAGGCAGAGTGCAGTTTCGTTAAGAGAAATTGCATCCAGCTTCAAGCATATGCCTTGGCTTTGCAATAAAAAGTTCCATTAGGGTACAATGCCTGAGTTTATGTAGTAAAATGTAATGGGACCATGGGTCTCGAAAATGGCCTGCCAGAGGTAGTGAGGCTACCTTAATAGAGGAGCACAGACAATAAAGAAGGAGAAAGCTAGACAGAAGAGATTGCAGGGGGATAGTAAGGTAATAAGTGGGGTTAAGCAACAAAAAGGATTTTATGGGATCGTAGGTCAAATCAAATGAAAAGGGAAACTTAAAGTACACTTAGGAGCCTTAAGAGTGCCTGCTGTAACAGTGGAGAATCATTCATAATAGGAGATTGGTCAGATAAGTGTTAATAATCATTAACAAAAAAGGTGTAATGTTACCTTTAACCCAATTAGCATCCCGCTTGCATTACTTGTGCTGTGAAGTCTAAAGAGTGCTAAAGTTGAAAGCTGGTCTTGGGAAGGAGAGCGCTTAGTTGGATAAATATGCTAACCATGATGTACGGCTTTGGCAGTTAAGTACCTGCTGCGAGTGAAAGCAAGTTTGCCACAAGAAGCCGCACCAGTATTCTGGCAGATCCCTGAAAGCTATTATATGAAGCCTGAATAGCAAGGAGGTTGCATAGGCAATGAGTTAGGATATGGCAGATATTAATAAAAAGTCACCGATCATGTTCCACTCGCCTTACGGGATTTGGAAGTCAGAGGAAGGGATTTGCAGTTACTCTTGCCTTTTCTTTTTTCTTGGTGGTTCGCACAGCTTAAGAGGGGAACTAGAGGCAATTGCTGCCCAGGAGGAATCGGCGGAGATTGGTCCAGCTTCTGGCATGTTAGAGCCGTTCTGCAAAGTCTCTACATCTACCTGGGACAAATCCTCTTGTGAGGACATAACTGCGTCCTGTAGAGGGGCAAACATATTATTCAGAGGAAGCGGTGAGGACAGGTGGGAGCCCCTTTTGGAAGCTGCAGTGCTTTTGTTTGTGGTCCGATCTTCACAGCAGGCAGTTCTGGCAGATTTGGTGTTGGTACTTTTTGTCTTGAATACGGGCCGACTGCCTGGGGAGTGAGCTATCTGGGCAAGGTGTTTCTGTGTCTGCACGAGTAGGGAGTGAGTCTCTAGTGTCCTGAGCAGCTCCAAACTCGCAAAAAGTTAAATCAGCCAAGAGTCCTGAGTGTAACAGTTTGGGAGTGCGAGGAACACTATTTTAAGCTGGTAAAGTTTCAATGAAAGCAGACAGGGTTTCTGGGGTGTTAACATCTTTAAATGTATTACCCAAATAAAGTCTCATCACTGCAGGGTACCGGAGAGCAAACCTTATCCCTTGTTGGTGTAATACTTGTTTGATTGGGTTGAAAGCATGCCTTTTAGCAGACAATTCTTTAGAGTAGTCCCTGTATATGTAAATTCTAGATTCTTGCCACATCAGGATTCAGGTTTCTCTTGCCTTCTGCAGTATAATTTCGGTGTGAGCATAATTAAGAAACCGTGCGATTATTGGCCTTGGTTTTTGGTCTGGACTTGACCTAGTGTCCAGTGAGCAGTGGGAGTGCTCTATGATTAAGTTGAGGTTGGGTGGAAGATGCGGCATAGCAGGCAAAACATGCAAGAGTAAGGCAGTCGTGTCTCCAAGTTCAGAACCCTCAGGGAAGCCAAAGAACCTTAAGTTATTTCTGTGGCATCTATTTTCAGTGTCCTGTATTTTAGTTTGGAGTGTTTTGATGGTTCTGTCCTGTTCCCTTATGGTAGCTTTGAGATCTTGGACTGAGGATTCATTTTGTTTAGTTTTGTTTTCAGTGCTCAGTAAGCAAGTGTCCCAAGGTTTGCACAGTAGCTGTATTTTGCTGAGAAGCTATTTTTAAATCTTTCATTTCAGATATTAATTTCTGAAACATAATTTCCACTCTGGAGAGTGAGGAAAGGTGCATTTCTTGCTCAGCCATGCTAGTAGGCCTAGGCAAACAGACAAGATTGATGGGTAGAAAAAAGACCAAATCTTAAAGCAATTGTGAAAATAAATAATCCACCAAAGCTGTAGATATGAACTTTATCTTGCTGGATGTTACTGTTGACTTACATTATTGTCCTGGATAGCTGTAGATGAAGACAGATAGCTGAATGTCCTTGGAGAGCTGAGAAATTAAGCTGTCATCTTGAACTGAGCCAGGCCACACCCTCCATCTTTTCATTCTTAAGAAAATGAAGCACTGACTTTTTTCCCTTTTGACTCTCTACTACTGTCATTATTTTTATCCACATTGTCACCGTCAGAATCAGAATGAGACACAGCTAAAGGTAAAGTCACAAGCTCACCATCATCAGTCTCACCCTTGTCGTTACCATCATCATTATCAGACTCAGTAGAGCTAACATCTGCAGTCACAGACTGAGTTATTCGATATGCATGTGTTGCAAATCAAGCAACTCCACTGCGAGTTGTACCTGTTAGTGCTTTAACTTTATATACAATTGGAATTCTCTTTGTTTTTGCACTTTTTTTTCTCAGACAACTTGCTATTGCCACTGTCTTTCGACACTTTGTTGGCTGTACTACTGAGCCCTTCTGACATAGACAATCCACCAACACTTGCTGGGTTTTCAGTTTTTTTAGAGTTAGCTGGCACATGGATAGTAGTAGCATTTTGTTCAGCCCCTTCAACAGACTATGATGCTTGTTGTTGTTTACTTTTTGGGTCACTTCTTTCTGAGCTCATGAATAAAGTTTTGTTATGTTTATTATTTCCTTTGCCCTCGACCTTTGCGTTACTATTTTCTTGAGTACTCATAATGCCAGTCTGTCGCTTGTTCAGGGTCAGAAAGTGGTTATTTTTTTTCTTTATTCCATGTGATGTGACGGAATGCCCTGTCCACTGAGCCAAAGCTTATTACCTACTGAGTGAGCATAGGGAGGAAGATGACAGATGGCTGACTTCTTGGGGGAGGTCACACAGACAGTATGCAAGAAGTGGCACTGGTGCACTGATGACTGATTGGTAGATTTTATTTCACACACAGAATTTATTTCACACACCACCTATGCTAAGGGTGATGCTGCAGGCACTGCTGCTAGTATATCCACAGAGATTCTAGGGTACCCTGCCTGGCTTAACCTTCTCTAACATAGTACTTTTCCCCTTCAAGGATTTTTTGATTTTTTTTCTTTGTTCCACATTATGTGACGGAATGCCCTGCCCACTGAGCCAAAGCCCATACCCCACTGAGCAAGCATAGGGAGGAAGATGACAGATGACTTACTTCTTGGGGGGGTGGTCACACAAACAGTATGCAAGAAGTGGCACTGGTGCACTGACGACTGGCTGGCAGTCTTGGCAGATTTTCTTTCATACACCACGTATGCTAAGGGTGATGCTGCACTGCTGCTAGTATACCCACAGACATTCTGGGGACCCTGCCTGTTCTAGCCCTCTCTGACACAGGAGGAAGGGGTCACACAGACAGTATGCAAGAAGTGGCACTAGTGCACTGATGACTAACAGATTTTATACACAGCACTATAGTTCTCACAAGTTGCTCTCAGTCTCTCTCTCTCTTTCCAAGTTCCATCCTGGCTCATCATTCAGTGTTCATGTTCATGAAGAACCGCTTGTCCAAGTCTCCTCTCCCATACATTGTACTCCCATTCCCCAGCCCAGTCCCCAGCCCAATCCTCAACTCCCTCCCGAGTCCCACACCCAGTCCTTGCTGGCAATCCACTCCCAAGTCCCTGACTACCAGTCCCAGACTCCCCATCCCCAACTTCCCAGAACCTTCCTCCCTTAAGTTGTTCTATTAGTTTAACAAATTCTGCTTTTGTTTTTGTTTTTTTGGCAATGGCAGACTGGCAGTGGAATTCTTCACTTGCCCAAGGAGCAAAAAAAAATGCAAGCAGCACAAGCACAGAAGAAAACAATCGATTCAGCGATCCACAACACAAGGAGCAGCCAAGAGAAGCTGCTGCTCCTTCTCCATCCTCCTGATTCCTCTGTGTAGCTCTAAGGTGGACCACGTGGGTTTCTAGAGCAGCAACCCAATCAGGTGCCACCTTAGAGAGATGGACAGCTTGGCCATCCAGTGAGGGACCAGAGTCTTGTCTCTGGTCCCTCCTGTGGGTTCCTCCTGCTCTGGCACTTCATGTGCTGCAGTTTCCATGATAGGAGCCATCTGAACCGAACAGTTGAAAGTGTTCGGAAACCGTTCAATTCCAAACACTTCAGCATGTTCGAGTTGGTTCATATTTTCGATGAACCAGTTTGCTGATATCTACTGTAATACCGCAGACCCTACTTGGTTTCTGGCTTTACCCCCCATTCCACAATATGATTCCCTTATGTCTATCCCATGCGTGCTTAAATCCCGTTACAGTTTTTGCTTCAACCACCTCTGCTGGGAGGCTGTTCCAGGTATCCACCACTCTTTCTGTGAAGAAGTACTTTCTAACATTTGCCCTGAATCTATCCCCTCCAGCTTCATAGCATGCACCCTTGTTCTTGAGCATCTTTTATTTCAAAAAATGCTTTCCTCTTGATGCTATTTATACCTGTGAGGTATTTGAAAGTCTCTATCATATCCCCTCTTTCCCTCCTTTCCAGTCCAGGGTATACATATTGAGGTCATTTAGCCTCACTCATAGGGCTTTTGATGCAGGCCAGCACCATTTTAGTTGCTCTCCCTTGGAATGCCTCTATTCTGTCTATGACTTTTCAGAGATGTCTCCAGAACTGAACACAGTACTCTAGGTGAGGTCTCACCAATGTTTTATAAAGTGGAATGACTACCTCACTCTTTCTGCTACTGATACCCCTCCCTATGCACCCTAGTATCCCACTAGCTCACTCCACTGCCTTGACACACTGTTTGGCCACCTTTAGGTCATCACAAATTATTACCCCCAGGTTCCTTTACTGCTTGGTGCTCATTAGTACCACTCCCCCCATCTTATACTCCACCCCTGGGTTTCTGTGCCATAAGTGCATGACCTTGCACTTGTTCGCAGTAAATCTCAGTTGCCACACTTTAGCCACCTCAAGCTTTCTTAGATCTCTGTTCATGTGTCCCCCTCGAGTGTCTGCCCTATTGCAGAACTTTATGTCATCTGCAAAAAGGCATACCTTCCCTTCTGGCTCCTCTGCAATGCCACTAATAAAGACATTAAAGAGAACCAGACCCTGTACTGATCCTTGTGGCACCCCACTGGTCATGCTTCCTTCCTCAAAGTGTACCCCTTTTACCACAACCCTCTGTTTCCTATCCCCAGCCAATTTCTTAACCAGTTTAACACTTTGTACCCACTCCCAGGTTGCCCAGCTTGTTTACGAGTCCCCTATGTGGAACTGTGTCAAAGGCATTACTGAAATCTAGGTAGGCAACATCCACAGCTCCACTCTTATCTGCTTCCCTGGTTACTCAGCCAAATAATTCTATCAGATTTGTTTGACATGACTTCCCTGTTCTGAATCCATCCTGTAAGCCCCTGGTTTCAAGATATTACACAATCGTTTCCCTCAGTAGTGATTCCATTAATTTCCCCACCACCAAAGTCAGGCTCACTAGCCTGTAATTTACAGCCTCCTCTCTGCTACCACTTTTGTGAAGTGGGACTATATCTGCCCTCGTCCAGTCCTCTGGGACCACTCCTGTCTCCAGTGAGTGGTTGAACAGGACTGTCAGAGGAGCAGCCAGCAGCTCCCTGAGCTCCTTCAATATCCTGGAATATATCCCTTCAGGCCCCATTGCGTTGTCCACTTTCAGATTTGCAAGTTCTTTCATAACTCTCTTCACTGTTAATTGTCTTGTGTCCATCCCCCCTTTCCTCTATTCCACTGCCCCTAATCTGTGGACCCTTGTCTTCCCCTTCCACTGTAAACACAAAACAAAAGTATTTGTTCAAGATGTCTGCTTTTTCTAGGTCCCCTTCCACACACTTCTCCCCTTCCCCCCTTAATCTTTCTATCCCTCCCCTGGTCTTTCTCCTTGTGCTTACATACCTAAAAAATGTTTTTTCCCCTCTCTTAACAGCCTGGGCTATTTTCTCCTCTGCGCATCTGACTGCTTTCCCTGCCTCCCTCTGCTTCTCCTGATGCACCTCCCAATTCTCTTCCCTCTGTGAGTCCTTATATCTCCTAAATGCTAACTTCTAGAATCGTGGATATGTTGTTCATCCACACTCTTTGGCATGTCCCCTTCCACTTTAAATCATGCCAGAAGTCTTCAAGCTGGCTCCTCCCACCCACCAATTGTGGTATATACCTTGGCTCTGCCCCATGACGCTAGATCTTCCTTTCTGCTGGAAGATTCAGGTTGCCTCTTTCATGCTCACGTATTTTGTAGGTCCTGGCTCAACCTTTGGTTATTCTGAAAATCCATCTAGTTCACATTAGCGATCGCGACTCTATACCTTTGATTATGGAAGACAAATCTTCCCCCAGATTTCATCAGTGCCCTTGCGGCCAGAAGATGTCATGCACTGATCCCCACACCGTGTGTGTCTACTGTCTCGGTGTCAACCATGACACCTCGAAATGCGATTTGTGTCTCGCTTTCCATCCTAATATCCTCAAAGACCATCTCGTACGCCTGAAGTTGGGGAGGCTGGAGAAATGGAACTCTCCAGTGAAATCCAAGGAGGCTCAGTGGGTGGTTTCCATGGCGCAGGATCCGCTGAGCAATTGGAATGCATGCAAGTGTAACCCCCCTGCAAATGGGGGTTCCCAAAAGTCTTCCAGGAGCTTGCCTGAATGCTCCAAGTCTGGGCGGTGTTCGGTGTCTGAGCTGTTTAAATGTGGTTCCAAGTGAGTGCAATTTGAGCCTCCACATACTGTCTTTTAAGAGCTGTCTGCTTGCAGACTTAATTAGCTTATATGGGGGGACTGTGTGTTCTAATGCCCGAATCCTGCCCTGGCTGCTGTCAGTTCACTCTGTTTCTGCTGTTGCTACATGTGCAGAGGGAGCCTTGTTGAAAGATATAACTGTTTGCCAGAAATCATTTAGAGTGACTGAGAAAATGTAGTTTGTCTAACCTGTCTTCATTTCAGCACGCACTGTTTCAGTGTAGCACTTTCATTTTGGTTCTGAATAGCTGACTTGGACCAATCAGGATGATAGGGAGACCCTAAAATGGAGCCTGTGGATGAATCGGAACTTGGACTCTCAATTTTGAGCCAGCCACAAGGGGATTGTATGGGCAGTGACTCTGGGAAATGTAGTTTTAACCTTGGCGCTTTTTTCCACCAACAGAGGGAGTCTTATTGTGAGTGACAACTGAACCAGCCAACAGAATGGTGTGGAGCTAAAGGAAATGCCCTGCTCTGTGGCTGGCAAGATTAGATCAGTTGCGACTGTGAAGAGAGAAGGAGCTCTGTGCTTCTGCAGTGTATAGTTTCACGCGGGAAGCACGTGTGAGACCCTGAGTTTCGGTCTGCAGCCTTTGTGAGTGCCAGTTTGGACTGAATCTGAGTTGTGAGGAGAAAGAAGCACTAGAAGTGTGGAAACCAGGCTCACCCTGTAGAAGACTGGAGAAATTGCTGAATCGCGCTCAGTCTGTCAGGAACTGAAGCTGTTGTGCGTGCTCCCGGGTATTTTGCAGTAAGAGCGATTGGGATCGAGAAGCAGCCTGCCTGGTATAATACTTTCCTTTTACATATGAATGTGCGTAGTGCTTGTGGGGAATCACTATTTCCAATCCCCTGTGCTGTGCAATTGTGTTGAAGCTGGAAGCAAACCCCAGCTTGTCTTGGACTAAATCCGTTTGCTGTAAACTTCAGTGGGGTCCAGTCACAAGGACCATGTCTCCATACCCTGTTGTTTCTGACAATCCAGAGAACATCCACCATCCGGTTCTCAGCTTGGGTATTGTGAGTACAAATTAGGGTATTCCCCTGCAGCCTGTTTTCAGTCACAAGAGTGTCATCTAATTCTTGTTGTTTCACTGCTTCATGGACTGAGCCATCTGGCTCCAGATTACAATTGGGTGTTGTGCATATATTTTCTTCTACAAGGTCCTATCCATCTGCACCTGCCGGCCAACCCCAGGCAACGGACCTGGCTAGCCCCCCCCCAAACGTGGTACCCAGAGTGTGACTTTTCAGACCCTGTATGTGTGCACAGTATTGTGATTTAATGCCACCAATTAACCTGATTTCCCCCTCCCAAGTTATTGTCCCCTAAATAAATCAGATTTGTTGTTGTTATGCTATATACTGTCTGTGGTGTTGGTACTTATGGAAACAGTATTGTATTTCACTGTGTACGTTGTTTAGCCTTATTTTACAGGGGGTCCTCAGAGATGTGCTGCAGAATCAGTCTCAAGGGTAAGTGGTGCTTTATGAGTGAACAGTGTGTATACGTGGGGTATTGGGGCTGTAACTCCTGTTTACTGTGTGAGCCACTAGAGGGCACCAAAGGGGGTCACGGTGTCCCAGAGGGCTGTGATCAAGCTAGTCTAACCACTACAAACCCTGACCTCTGGGTGGAGGCACCCACCATAGAACCTAGGCCCCTCAACTTGTCAGTAGTCAAGCAGGCAGTGGAAGTAGCCCTTGGGATTGCACCACCTGGGGGTTACATCTTGGAGGCTCACCACTGGGATTTTGTGTCCTCTAGTGGCCACATTTATGAACCACTGTTAAAAAAAATAAATGGGTACCCTGACAGAAGTGGCTGTGCACCAGTTGGTGGAGTCATGTACTGGGAAGGAGATCGACCCCCAAAATGCTATGCTTATCCTGGACATCCCGCTGGGTATCAATACGGACACTGTACAGGGAGTACTTTCCAAGGTGGAAGGTTTACAAAACCCTGTGGTGGTGGGTCAACATGCTGATTTGCTCACCCACACTTTCATGGCCCTAGTAGAATATAAGGACCCCCATAGATAGCTCCAAAGTGCCACAGACTATTACCCCAGAGGGAGCCCTCAATGCCTGGAGAGTGATAACTAAGGACAGTAAAGACCAAGGGGGGAATGACCCCCCCCACTATCTGAAACTTTTGAGGAGAAATTTGCTAAATTGTTGCTGGAGGAGGGGAAAACTGGAGGATTTAAAGAAACTATTATTGCCACCTGGGGGCATTCCTCCCCCAACACCCTCTCCCCCTCCAGCACCGGTTATTGCCCCTCCTTCTGTTCCAGTGCTAGCCCCTATGTTTGTACCTGCCATGAGTCATGACTCTTACCTCAAGCTCAAAGTATTCTCTGGCATCCGCCCTACTCCAAATGGGGAGGTCTATCTGGAAACCTGGATAGACTCTGCTACCCTTGCGGTACAAGATTGGCAATGCTCCAAGACAGAAAAAAAGGGCTCACCTGGGGAGAGCCTTCAGGGACCTGCGCAATGTACTTTTCACTCCCTGAAGGTCTCTGACCCTGGCGCCAAAGCCCAAGAGTACCTAATTGCCCTTGAAAATGTGTTTGGGGGCACCACTAGTGTTGAGGCCTTGAAAGGGAAGCTTAAAGATGTTAGACAACAGCGGGGGAAATTGTTATCTGCCTATATGGATCAATTAGAGGGAATCTTGCAAACCATTTTTTGAAAGGGGGCTTGGACCTCTAGTGAAGTGGACTGGGTAAGACTGGATCATATACTCTGCTCTGCCCGGCACTCTAGCTGGGTGTTGCTCAAATTGCAACTGCATCAAAGGAAATCTAGTCCCTTGCCTTTCCATGTGTTGATGAAGGAGGTATGAGAAGTTGAGGAGGAGAAGGTTTTTCAGAGCCCTGTGCAGTCGTAGCTGCTACATCCCCTGCTCCAGGTGCTGGGTCAGACGCTGATGGTCTGGAATCACCAAAATCACATGACAGAACCCGAGACCCAAATGTCAGCCAAGGGGGGCCCAGCCAGAGAGGGATGGCTACTGATGTTCTGCCATGGGATGAACTGCTGAGGGAGTTCAGGGAAGCAATAAATAGTCTCTTTATGAAGGCCCCTCCCATGAGTACAGGCCCCAACTCTTACTCAACTGCCTCAGCTATGGGAGTGGGGGTGCAACCCCAGACATCTCCTGCTGACAGCAGCTCAAAGCTTGATATCTTGACTATGGAAGTGGGGGAACTGAAGAGAATTCTCCAAATGTCCAACCCACCACCAGCTGGGGTGGCATCAAGGTTTTCTATGGATAGTACCAATGCCACAGCCCCCAATGTGATGCCTCGGTCATCCCAAACTTCAGCAGATGTATTTTGCCATAATTGTGGGAAGGATGGGCACATGAAGAGGGAATGCCGGTCTCGGACAGACTTAGAGAGAGTGGTGAGCCAGCTACAAGGAGAGCTTTGGAGCACAAAACAGTGGTTAAGAGGTGCACGAAATGACCACAGTGAAGGTCCCAAAAATGCTAACTCACGTCCTTCTGTGGCTAGATCATCTACCCAGGCCCATGCTACTGCCTCTCCAGACTGGTCCAGAATAGTGGGCCCTTCAATGGAAGCTACAGTAAAAGTGAATGATGTGTCCACCAGAGCTGTGTTGGACAGTGGCTCCCAAGTGACAGTTATGTTCCAGGATTGGTATCAGAAGCATTTGTCAGATGTACCCTTACAACCATTGGAAGGACTGCATGTATGGGGGTTAAATGAGAAGGCCTACCCCTACTCTGGGTATATCCGAATTTGGCTATCTTTCCCTACCTCCTTGGCTGGAGTGGCAGAGCAAGTAGAGATCCTGGCCTTAGTGTGTCCTCCTACTGGACTGTATGATGGGATTCCTCTACTAATTGGGACAAATGCGCATATGTTTGGATGGTTGGTGCAGTTGTGTTATGAAAAACAGGGGTCAAGGACTGGTAGAGCTTTGAGAATTCTGGCCTTGATCAAGAAGGCCTATGAGGCACAGAGAGAGAGATGCTGAAGGAGTGAACTCAGAGGAATCGGTTGAAATGCCCGTGTACCTTACAGGGGGAAGTCCGTATCCGAAAGGATGTCAAGAATAAAATCCTCATGCTGGATGCACCAGGCAATGGGAAATTTCTGGAAGGACTGCTGGTCAAGTGAAGAAGTTTGCCTGCCAGAGCCCATGCTTATGCCAGATGGGTAATGGTCCAAGTTCATAATGTGTCTGATAGAGAGATTCGAGGAAATAGAGGTTGCACCCTGGCTAATGTACATTGTGCAGATACAGCAGTACTACCCAATAACAAGTGTTTGGGGGAAAATGACAGAGTGATGCCCGACTTGTTTGATTTTGGTGACTCCCCATTGCCAGTCAAATGGAAGATGAGAATCAGTAGAAAGCTTGCTCAGAGAGACCAGGTGTTTTCTTTCAAAGAATGGGATGTAGGATGTGTGCAAGGAGCTGAGCACCACATCCAGCTGCATGATGAAAGGCCATTCCATGAGAGGTCTCAACACCTGGCACCTGCTGACACAGATGATGTGAGACGACGTCTGCAAGAGATGCTGGCTGCTGGTGTAATACAACAATCCAGAAGCCCATATGCTTCACCTATCGTGGTAGTGAGGAAAAAGAATGGGACAGTAAGGATGTGCGTGGATTATCACACCTTGAACCGGTGAACTATTCCTGATCAGTACACAATGCCCCGCATTCAGGATGCCTTAGACTGCCTGAATGGTAGTAAGTGGTTCTCAGTGTTGGATCTTCGCAGTGGGTACTACCAGATCCCGATGGCCCCAGAAGACCTTGAAAAGACGGCCTTTATTTGTCCGCTTGGTTTCTATGAATTCTTGAGGATGCATCAAGGGATTTCAGGTGCACCAGCCACTTTTCAATGACTGATGGAGCGTGCGGTGGAGAACATGAACTTGTTAGAGTGCCTGGTATACCTACATGATGTTATTGTGTTTGGCAGCTCACTGGAGGAACATGAGAGTAGATTGTTCAAGGTGTTTGACTGACTGGAAGACTTTGGCCTTAAACTATCCATCGATAAATGTCAGTTCTTCCAAACCTCTGTAAAGTATGTGGGACACATAGTATCCACCGAGGGAATAGAAACAGACCTGAGTAAAGTTGAGGCCTTGACCACCTGGCCACAGCCCCACAATCTAAAAGAACTGTAAAGATTCCTGGGATTCTGTGGTTACTATCACCGGTTCATAAAGGACTATTCAAGAGTGATTCGTCCTTTACTTAATCTTACTCAAGGTTACCCTCCTACTAACAAAAAATATAAGAGGTCAGTTTCTTCTGAGCCTGAGAGAGTGTATTTCCATCCTAATGAAGTATTTGGAGCCAGATGGACACCTGAGTGTGAAGCTGCTTTTCATGAGATTAAATATCAACTTACTCATGCTCCTGTCCTTGCTTATGCAGATCCAGCAAAGCCCTATGTCTTGCACACTGATGCTAGCCTGCAAGGCTTGGGAGCTGTATTGTACCAAGAGCATGAGAATGGCCTTAGACCAGTGGCCTTTGCCAATAGAAGCCTGACCCCATCCGAAAAGAACTATCCTGTGTGTAAGTTAGTGTTCCTAGCTTTGAAGTGTGCCATTGTTGACCAGTTTCACAAGTACTTGTATGGGACTAAGATACTTGTAAAAACTGACAATAATCCTTTGACCTACTGTATGTGCAGACTTCATTAAGTTGGATGCCACTGGCCATAGGTGGCTTTCTGCATTATCTACATATGACTATGCTGTTGAATACAGAGCAGGCCTGAACCACATAGATACTGATGCTCTCTCCCAGAGGCCTGTTCCCCAGAGTGACTGGGTCAGTCTGTCAGAACCTGATATTCGAGCACTCTGCCAGAAGTTTGACAGGGAGGAACACATGTCCACGGATGCAGTGGACTGTATGGTGGATTGTTTGGGACCCTCTGAGAATCGCATACCTGCTGCTTATTGCCACTTTTCTGCAATAGATATTGGTGCACTGCCTCAGCTGGACAATGACAGTATTCAGCAGGGCTCAATCCCGAGATCCCATGATCAAATCAGCATTAGAAGCCCACTACGCAGGGAAAGATGTGTCCAAATTACGCTCCACAGATTTGAGAACTGCATTGTTATACAAGGAAGGTCCTAAGGTGAAACTGATCAATAGACTGTTATACAGAGAAACAGTAGACAGAGGGGGACAAATAGACAAATAACAACTAGTGCTGCCCACTGCCTTTCGAGACTCAGTACTGAGGTCCTTACACAATCACATGGGGCACCTTGGTATAGACAGAACACTTGACTTGGTGAGATCCAGATTCTATTGGCCTAAGATGGGGGCTGATGTTGAGCAGCACATTCGAACTTGTAGTCGTTGTTTACAGAGGAAAGCCCTGACCCAGAGGGCTGCTCCCCTTGTTAACATCCCCACCAGTGCTCCCATGGAGCTGGTCTGTATTGATTTTCTGAGTTTGGAGTCCAATCAAAGAAATATTAGCAATCTGCTGGTGGTTACTGACCATTTTACGAGATATGCCCAAGCTTTCCCCAGCAAGGACCAGAAGGCATCCACTGTGGCAAAAGTGCTCGTAGAAAACTTTTTTGTTCACTATGGGGCTCCACAAAGAATCCATTCTGATCAAGGGAGGGACTTTGAGAGTCATTTGATCAAAGAGATGCTTTCTCTGTGGGGGGTGTGAAAGTCCAGAACCACCCCTAACCACCCTCAGGGGGACCCACAGCCTGAACGTTTCAACCACACTCTGTTAGATATTCTGGGCACCCTCCACCTAAAGGACAAGCCTAGATGGAGCCAACAAATTAGCATCCTAGTACATGCCTACAACTGCACCAAAAGTGATGCCACTGGGTTCTGCCCCTATTGCCTGGTGTTTGGAAGAGAAGCCCAACTACCAGTAGATGTTTGTTTTGGAGTTTCTCCTGATGGGGTTCGAGCTGACAACTATTTACAGTATGTGCAAAAGTTAAAGGCCCAGCTAAATCATGCGTACCAACTGGCTCAAACCATGGCTGCCAAAAGAAATCTGGGCAACAAAGAAAGGTATGATAAAAAGGTGAAAGCACAGGAACTCCAGGAGGAGATCGGGTATTGCTAAGAAATCTGGGACTGCATGGCAAACATAAGATTGCTGACAGATGGCACCATCTCCCTCACATTGTAGTGGGCAAACTAGATGATCTGTCTGTGTACAAAGTAAGGCCTGAGAATAATTCAAAAATGTGAAAACAATGCATAGAAATCATTTATTGCCCATTGGACAAATCTTGATTGAGTCTGAGCCCCCAGAAAATGCCCCCTCTGGACCAGTGACTAGAGCTGCTGCTAAGCAAAAATCAAGAAAGCCTGCACCTACAGAAGCTGAGTTAAAGTGTTCCCCTTCACAAGTCCCAGTTGAACATGACTGTCAGTCCATGTCAGAGGAAAGTGAGTATGGCTTTGAATACTACCCTTCTTATGAACTGAGTCAATTGTTTCAGGGCAATCCCCTAGTCAATCCTGGAGATGAAGCTGGGCCTTCTGGACTGTCTAAGCCCCCAGCTTTGTCCCTGGAGTCAATGATCCCAGAAAGTGAAGTGCAAAGCATCAAGTCAGATGATATGGAATCATTGTGTATGGTTGAACTGTTTGAGTTTTCAGAGGAGGAAAATGATGGACTGGGACAAACTGATGATATACCACAACAAGAAAAGTGTGTTAAGTGCCCTGATAGTTCACTGCCAGTGTCAGAAAACTCCCCATGTGAGCCAAGTGTTGTGGACTCTGAGATTGCAAATCATGGAGCTGAAAGTGCCCCAGGTTCTAGCCTCTCTACCCCCAGGGAGACTCCCCTGGCAAGTGAAGACAGTGCTGAAAGTGAGTCTAAAAGTGCAGAGACTGTAACAGTTTCCCTAGAAAGACTGGTCAAACTGTAAAGCCTGTAATGCGCTTAAGCTATGATTCCCCTGGGAGGCCTGTGGACTTGCCTCTCAGTGTTGTCCATAAAGGAGTGGGCGTGTCCCCGAGCTCATTGCCCAAACTAAGCATAAGTTCTACCTCCAAGTTAATTGTGTTGCCCTCTAAGTATGGTGCCCCTGCCCCATCCAGCCCCAAGGTAGCTGATAGGGAAGGGCCCCCTCTCTTCAGGTTTCATGTACAGGAGGTAATAACCTGAGTTATGGTACAATGTGTGTATAATACTGTGTAAAAAGTGATGTACTGAAAAGTTTCAGAAATGTGTTTCTGGTAAGGTGATATGTTGACTGATGATTACATGTATAAGCCTAATGTGATATTGATGTAAATGCACATGGTTGTTTTGAAATTTATGGGGGTACTTACTTGACGCAGAAAGCAAGTTTTTCCAGGCCAGCAAGGGTGTAACCCCCCCCCCACAAATGGGGGTTCCCAAAAGTCTTCCAGGAGCTTGCCTGAATGCTCCAAGTCTGGGCAATGTTCGGTGTCTGAGCTGTTTAAATGTGGTTCCAAGTGAGTGCTATTTGAGCCTCCACTTACTGTCTCTTTAAGAGCTGTCTGCTTGCAAACTTAATTAGTTTGTATGGGGGGACTGTGTGTTCTAATGCCCAAACCCCACCCGGGCTGCTTTCAGTTCACTCTGTTTCTGCCGTTGCTACATGTGCAGAGGGAGCCTTGTTGAAAGATACAACTGTTTGCCAGAAATCATTTAGAGTGACTGAGAAAATGTAGTTTTTCTAACCCGTCTCCATTTCAGCACAAACTGTTTCAGTGTAGCTCTTTCATTTTGGTTCTGAATAGCTGACTTGGACCAATCAGGATGATAGGGAGACCCTAAAATGGAGCCTGTGGACAAATCGGAACTTGGACTCTCAATTTTGAGTCAGCCACAAGGGGGTTATATGGGCAGTGACTCTGGGAAATGTAGTTTTAACCTTGGCACCTTTTTCCACCAACAGAGGGAGTCTTATTGTGAGTGACAGCCGAACCAGCCAACATAATGGCATGGAGCTAAAGGAAATGCCATGCTCTGTGACTGGAAAAATTAGATCAGTTGCGACTGAGAAGAGAGAAGGAGCTCTGTGTTTCTGCGGTGTATAGTGTCGTGCGGGAAGCATGTGTGAGACCCTGAGTTTCGGTCTGCAGCCTTTGTGAGTGCCAGTTTGGACTTAATCCGAGTTATGAGGAGAAAGAAGCACTAGAAGTGTGAAAACCAGGCTCACCCTGTAGAAGACTGAAGAAATTGCTGAATCGCGCTCGGTCTGTCAGGAACTGAAGCTGCTGTGTGTGCTCCCGGGTATTTTGCAGTAATTGTAATCAGGATTGAGGAGCAGCCTGCCTGGTATAGTACTTTTCTTTTACATATGAATGTGCGTAGTGCTTGTGGGGAATCGCTATTTCCAATCCCCTGTGCTGTGTGCTGTGTGTTGAAGCTGGAAGCAAACCCCAGCTTGTCTCAGACTAAATCTGTTTGTTATAAACTGCAGTGGGGTCCAGTCACAAGGACCAAGTCTCCATGCCCTGTTGTTTCTGACAATCCAGAGAACATCCACCATCCGGTTCTCAGCTTGGGTATTGTGAGTACAAATCAGGGTATTCCCTTGCAGCCTGTTTTCAATCACAAGTGTGTCATCTAATTCTTGTTGTTTCACTGCTTCATGGACTGAGCCATCTGGCTCCAGATTACAATTGGGTGTTGTGCATATATTTTCTTCTACAAGGTCCTATCCATCTGCACCTGCCGGCCAATCCCAGGCAACGGACCTGGCTAGCCCCCCCCCCCAAACGTGCACAGTACTATGATTTAATGCCACCAATTAACCTGATTTCCCCTTCCCGTGTTACTGTCCCCTAAATAAATCAGATTTGTTGTTGTTATACCATATACTGTCTGTGGTGTTGGTGCTTATGGAAACAGTATTGTATTTGCAGTGTATGTTGTTTAACCTTATTTTACAAGGGGTCCTCAGAGACGTGCTGCAGAATCAGTCTCAAGGGTAAGTGGTGCTTTATGAGTGAACAGTGTGTATACGTGGGGTATTGGGGCTGTAACTCCTGTGTACTGTGTGAGCCACTAGAGGGAACCCAAGGGGGTCACGGTATCCCAGAGGGCTGTGATCAAGCTAGTCTAACCACTACAAACCCTGACCTCTAGGTGGAGGCACCCACCATAGAATCTAGGCCCCTCAACCTGTCAGTAGTCAAGCAGGCAGGGTAGTAGCCCTTGGGATAGTGCCACCTGGGGGTTACACAAGCATTCATAGAGGAAGCGACTCAGGCTGCAGAGACTACTCGGAGCTTCTTCATTCCGCTCAGCCTGGGCTCCACCTTCTCGGGTTCCTTTTGAGAGTTGTGCCAGTCTCTCCCGACCAAGGGAGAGGGCCCTGAGGGCACACACTCCTCTCAATCCCATAAGCGGGAGAAGGATCCAGGATCATCTTCGTCCCGATGGAGATGCTCTTGGGAGTGGGAGAGATCTCGGTCCCAGGAACATGCGGTCTTGACTTTGGTCAAGATTGCTTCTTCGGCTGCTGATTTCTTGGCTTTGCTATCTGGTCAGTCAACTGAACTGTCGATTAACGATGTAGAAATCATCATCAGTCCGATCAATCCTTTATCGCTGACTCCGGTCGACGATTTTCCCTATCGAATTCCAATTTTGACTTCCCCCGATGAGGAGACCCAGCCTGCTGGGACTCCCATCGCGGAAGTGGTCCCCAACCCCAGGAAATCACCGGTCCCACAGGTGTCTCCCAAGTGATCAAATTGGCCTGTCCGATCTCGATCGAGGTCTCAGACCCCCTCAACTGAAAGTCAGAGGAAAAGCCATAAACACTCTAAAAAGAGGCAACACCATCGGTCATCCTCATCCTCCTCAGATGAGGAGAGGCTCCTGTGGAAACTCCATCGGTGCTACGAGAACCTCATGTGGCAGCAGTTGATTTTGACCTGGCACAAGCTGACCCCGGCTTCCACCCAGGTCATTACTTGGCTTTCACCTCCTAGGTCAAAACTGACCCCTTCAGAGCTGATCAAGTCAGTTCCCTCACCTGCGGAGCCAGCAAAACCCCCAGTTTGGCCTAAACCGGTCTCTCACCGATTGTTGTGGAACCACCGCCCAAGCAGGGGCTCCTTCCAAAGAAGATAGGCTTGACACCGGGCTCCCCCAGTGTTTGTCGGTCACTTTCACCCCGGACTGCCCTCGGCGGGTCGAAGGTGACCTGGGTGGTCGACTATTATATCTGGATTCCTCGGATTCAGAAGTGACGGGCCTGCATTCTCATCCTGGAGATGACAAATCAGCCAGTGTATTAGAGATAGAGGAAGGTCCCTTGTCTTTTCAGGGCATTCTTTGCCTGATCTCTGAGTCCACAGGGATGCCCATGGAGCCAATCCAGAAAAAGGCAGAGTGGCCTCTCACGGACATCCTCAAGAGAAGGGATACCCCAATGCAGGCTTTTCCTGTGGCCGAGGCCATTGTTGGCCCAGCCTTAGAACTCTGGCAGTGTCCTGCCTCTTGTCCAGCTCCATCTGCCCACATGGCCCGCAAGTATTAGGTGCCCATGGGGTCCCTTGTGGGGTTCACAGAGCACCCGTTGGCTAAGAGCCTGGTGACCACCTCTGTATTCAGGCATACTGGCAATTCTGCCAGTACTGACTAACCTTCTGAGAAAGAGTCCAAGCTTTTGGACCATTCAGTCAGGAAGATCTATGCAGCTTCTTCCTTGGGTCTTCAACAGGCAAGTTCGGCCATCATCATGGCACACTTCTCCCACACGCTCCTAGGGTCTTGGGATGAAGTTCTCCCCACGGACATGCAGACCACAGTCAAGCAGGTCTGGGATCAGGGCTGAGCTGTTGCCAAACAGCAGCTTCAGACAGCCCTGGACATTAAGGATTCTTGTGCCTGTTCGATGGCAGCCGCAGTTGCCTCTTTTCACAGGGCTTGGCTGAGGCTCTCCTCCTTCCCGGTGGATACTCAGCACAAGCTAGCTGATGTGCCTTTCCTAGGGACCAACTTGTTCGGCCGAGGAGTGGCTGGTCACCTTCAGTGCATTGAGCAGTCCAGTGCCACCTTGGATGCCGAGGGTTCTTCGGGCAAGAACCTGCAGAAGAAAAAGAAGAAGCCTTTCCAGCATTCTTCCCCTGTGGCTCAGCAGTCCTCTTTTCAAGGAGGACAGCAGCATCAGCAACAGAAACAGGCTCTAGCTTGGTGCCCTCCAGCCCAAGCCTGGGCCCTCCCAGGCCCATAAAGGAGGCTGAGGTTCCAGTCCTGGATCCTACTCCTCCAAGCCTGCTCAGTGATGGGGTGGGGGCTGCCAACCTCTCTTCCATCATGCCAGCTCTGGGTCCTCCTGTGGGGGGGCTGGCTCCACCACTTCCTTTCTACCTGGTCTGGTGTCATGTCAGACAGGTGGGTTCTCAAAGTGGTCAGTCAGGGACTGCCTCTGGAATTCGAGCAGTACCCTCCAAGCCGAGCCAGCGCCCCTTAGGAGGAAAGAGTATTCACTCAGACTCAGTCGGCTCTCCGAGATGACATCACTCAGCTCCTCCTCAAGGAGGCTGTAGCTCCAGTGGCAGGTCCTCCGGCAGACCCAGGCTTTGTCTTCAGGTACTTCCTGGTGCCCAAGTGGATGGGGGGCTGGTGCCCCATTCTAGATCTGCATGACCTGAATCAATATCTCAGGTCACACACCTTTGGATGGTCACTCTGTCCCAGATCATACCATCCTTGGAGCGAAACATGTGGTTCTGTTCACTGAATCTGCAGGACGTGTTCTGTCACATCCCAATCCATCTGTCCCATCAGTGGTTCCTCCACTTCAGGGTTGAAGGGACTTTGTACGAGTTGTGAGCCATGCCGTTTGGCCTGTCATCGGCCCCACAGGTCTTCACCAAATGTATTGCAGTGGTGGCAGCCTATCTCAGGCATCGGGGGGTCAGGGTTTATCCTTAACTTGATGATTGGCTCCTAGCATGTTCCACCCAACAGGAGGTGGAGAGGTCCAGGGACCTGGCCCTCCAGACCTGCTCCCAACTTGGCCTCCTGATCAATGAGGCCAAGTCGGAACTTGTGCCTTCTCAGGTGAGGGGCTTCATCGGGCAGAGCTTGACTCTTGTCAAGCCAGACCTCGGCTCCCAGTGGACAGGGTGGAGGTTCTCCCCTTCTTTGCCCAATCATTACTGGTTGGGCAATTGCGCCCTGCCCAGAACATTCTGTGCCTTCTGGGTTACATGGCAGTGTGCACCTCAGTGGTCCATTGGGTCTGGTTGCATATGCGCCCCCTCCAATGGGAGCTGGCTGCCCAGTGGACTCAGCTCCATGGTAATTTTGACCAGCTGATCACTGTAACCCAGAAGATGTGGAACGCTCTCCACTGGTGGACCATCCCAGGCCAGTTGCAGGAAGGGATCCCATTTGTCCGCCCCTAGCTGACGGTCATCCTTATGACCAATGCCTCTCTCATGGGCTGGGGAGCCCACATGGGGGACAAAAGGGCCCACAGGCTCTGGACCCCCCGAGGAGTCCTGATGCCACATCAGCCTGTTGGAGCTCAAAGCAGTCAGACTGACACTGTCAGCTTTCACTCCTCAGCTCTGGGGTCAAGTGGTTCAAGTCCAGATGGACAATACCACGACCATGTACTACCTCAACAAACAGGGTGGCATGCACTCCTGTCTGCTGTGCAGGGAGGCACTCCACATCTGGATCCTCATGAGCCATTTGGAGGCAGATCTCCTAGCCATCCATGTGGCAGGAGCCTCAAACCATCTGGCACATGCTCTCAGCTGCTTAGGTGAGACATCCCACGAGTGGTCTCTCCATCCAGAGGTAGCTTACAGCCTGTTCTCCCACTGGGGCAAACTGATGGTGGACCTGTTTGCCTTCAGGGACAACACCAAGCTAAGGCTGTTCCGTGCCCTCCCCCCTCAGCAGGGCTCACTGCAGGGGGATGCCTTCTCAAGGCTATGGACCCCAGGGCTTCTCTATGCCTTCCCTCCATTTCCCTTGATCCACAAGGTGAGGAGGGACAAGGCAAAGGTGACCCTGGTAGCCCCAGACTGGCTGCACCAGTTCTGGTATCCAGATCTCCTCAGCCTCAGCTGCAGGCCCCGGAGCGGCTTCCAGCATGCCCGGACCTGATATCTCTCAGTTAGGGGAAGGTATTCCACCCAGACCTTCAATTCCTGCACCTCACAGCCTGGTACCTGAGCAGCCAGAGTTCCAGGCTTTGGGTCTTTCCAAGGATGTCTACACCGTGGTGGAGGCATCCAGAAAGGAATCAACCAAGAAATGTTACACCTTCAAATGGAAAATATTTTCTATTTAGTGTCAGGGCAAGGGCCTGGACCCTTTGTCCTGTCTAGTGGCTAACATTCTTGACTACCTTTGGTCTGTCTTCAAAGGGGCTCTACGATCATTGACCCTTAGGGTGCACCTAGAAGCCGTCTCTGCTTACCAGGTGTGGGCCGGTCAGCCGATATTGGTGCAGGAGACAGTGGTCGGGTGCATTTTCAAAGGCCTGGATCACATATCCCCTCCGGTGTGTGAACCTCCAACTCCATGGGATCTTCTGATGGTACTGGCAAAGCTCATGGGCAAGCCATTCAAACCAATGCACAAGTGTGCCTTGTCACACTTGTCATGGAAGATGGCCTTCCTGGCGGCTATCACATCTGCCAGAAGGACGGGGGGAGCTCCAGGTGCTTTTGGTGGGCTCCCCTTATCTGGTCTTCCACAGGGACAAGGTTGCCCTATGTCCCCACCTGAAATTCCTTCCGAAGGTGGTGTCAGAGTTTCACCTTAACCAGGTGTTAACTCTGCTGGTTTATTACCCCATGTACACCTCGTACACCAAGTACAGGCTCCATACTTTGGACCTGAGAAGTGCTCTCTCCTATTACAAGGAGAGGATGGTGGAAATTCGGGGAGAGGTTCGCCAGCTGTTTGTCACCTATGCTGAAGCTGCTTCTGGCAGACCTGCAGCAAAGCAGACTATTGAAAGATGGATTACATCATGCGTAGGTCTGTGTTATGAGTTGGCGGGCAAGGAGCCTCCCAGAGGGATAAGAGCTCATTCTACCTACCATACTGCTGCATCGGTGGCTGCTTCCAGGGACATCCCTATCCAGGAAATCTGTCGGGCTGCTACCTGGAAGTCAGCAAACACCTTCATTACCCACTACAACATCGACCTTGAGTCACGCCGGGATGCTGGTTTTGGGGCCTCAGTTCTCCAATCTCTGTTCCCTAAGTAGGGGGTGTGGACCTTGCCTCCCTCCTCCTGGAGAACTGCTAGGAGTCGGCCAAAGAGTGTGGATGAACATCATATCCATGATCCTAGAAAAACAGGTTACTCACCTGTAACAGTAGTTCAAGAAGTGGTATATGTTGCTCATCTACACTGACTCATCCGACCTCCATGGCTGCGGATGCACAAAACCTGACTTACTGCAGGCTAAAATCTGGCATCATGTGGCAAAGCTGAGGTATATACCACCCGGGTGAGTGGGAGGAACCAGCTTGAAGACTTCTGGCAAGATTTAAAGTGGAAGGGGACATGCCAAAGAGTGTGGATGAACAACATATACCACTCCTAGAACTACTGTTATAGGTGAGTAACCTGTTTTTTTTTGCCCTTACCTTTTCAGCCACCCTAGCATGATGAGAAGATGGAGAATCTCATGTGAACATGCGGCTGACCTAGGTGATACACTGAAGAAGCCCTCAAATTGTTTAGCCTAGTCCTCCTCCTCCCCGGTGATGGCAGGGAGGAAGAAGATGGCTGCCAGGCTAGGCATGCTGTTGGTTAGAGGTCTGTTTGTGCTCTGATAATTGCTTGAGTAAAACCCTAAAATTGATAAAGCAGAGAACCCTTTTTAAGTTTTTTTTTTTTGTTGGAGGTACTTAGGAAGATATTACTACCTGACCTCCTAAGCTTTAGTAATCAGTAAGTTTTTAGGTTTATGTTTTAGGTTTCAGAGACCATCTGTTTGTGACTGAACTGGCATTTCTGTAAAGTAAGCTGTAATTAGTGCTAATGGGGTGGAGAATTAGCTAGAGCCCCAAGTGAGATAAGGGTAGGAGTGCTGGGATTTTTTTAATTTTTTAGTGAGGTGGCAGTTTTTTCAGTTACAGTGCCACAAATGTTGTAGTATTCATTAACTTCCTACCGTTCTGTGTTAACACTGCATTTGGCATTGTAACAGTATTAGTAATCAGTGCCCAGCCCATTGTGGCTCGGTGTGGTGTAGAGCAGAACAGAGCTGCAAGGGAGACAGCTATAGTCCTGTTTGTCCAGTGCTAAGAGATGCATTGTAGGGGTCCATGGTCGCTGATCGAGGTCTGCTGAATGACTGATCCACTCAGTCCCATTAAGTGTTTCTGGTTGAGCAGGGTCTGGTGCCATGCAGTTGGGTGCCCATCTAGCCCTGTCTGCTCGAGGAGTGGTAAACGCTGGCTTGGGACTTTGCTTCTGAGGAGCGAGGATTGGATATGACTACTGGGTGGCAGCTGTGAGCCACTGTTTCATGTTCAACTGCTGGAACCTTTACCACAGCCACTGTAGTGTTCCTAGACTCATAACCTTTCATAAAGCTCCTGAAATTTTAGAACTGGTGCCTGTGGTGGGGCAAGTTGGACATCAGGACCACAGCAGAAAGCTGTGGTCAGAGAGAGAATCTACTGGTTAATTTTTTCAATTTTCTCCATTTTCTTTCCTTAAAACTGCTTGCTTTGTAGCTTGAGCTTTTGGGGGAGAAATGCAAAAAGCTCCCTATTTCAGATTAACTATAAACTTGTTTTTCTTCTCTGGTGAGAGCAAAGGAAATGTTATCTCACAGACTAACAGTGTGGCTTAAAAAGGACAAAACAAACTGATCTGATCTGTATATGTTGGCACCTCTAGCTGGGCATTATTATTATTATTTAAATTTTACTGTCTTTATTTAATTATTTTCAGGTTCTCCTGAGTCATTTGTTTATATATTGTTAGTTAAATCTGCTAGGTTTTGGATGCGCTCAGATAGTGTGACTGGTTAAGTGTAGGTTTGGTGAATGTTGGAGTGACCGATAATTAATTTAGTTACTTTCATTAGTGTGAGTGGTTTGGAGTGCTTGTTTAGTGGGTTGGGTGGGTAGTGTGTGTCTGGGATGTTGCCACTGGGGTGGTGTGGGTTTATTGGCTAAGAATGTTGGTGGGTCGGTGGTTTTATTTGGTGGCATTGTGTGTGGGATGCAGGGCCCCTCAACTTAGTTACCCCCATCCCAGCTGTTGGACCTCTGCCTCTTTGATGACCCCCCATTAGCAGTGGCATACAGGTGCTAAAGGGAGGTGTGTATCATCAAGAGGTTGGATGGTTGGTGGTGGGGGAGGTGCTAATATGGGGGCACTATAGGTCTGGTGAGGATCAGGAGGTGCCCAGGTGTGAAATGGGCCAAGAGAGAGGTGAGACATGGTTGGTACCAATGCCCAGGGTTCCCACTAGACCAAGTGGGCAGGTAGTTGTAAGGTCAGCAGCCTCCTCTTGTCTTCTTAGAGCAGTGCTGTGCAAATGCCAGATTGGTGAGCAACAAGACAGCAATTATGGAAGATTGAATGTCTTGTTCTTCACTGGATCTGGCTTGCATCACAGAGACCTGTTTGGGTGATGACATTCGTCCTTTTTTGGAGGCAGTTGTCACAACAGGGTTCTTGGTGTTACTCAGCCCTTGGAGAGATCACTGGAGGGTCTGTTGTTTTTAGATCTGAGATGAACGTCACCTTACTCTCAGTCGGGGAAACTTCATTGTTTGAATGCGTGGGGGTCCAGATGCAAGTTGCAGGATCTTTCTCGTGTACCAGCTTCTGTGGTATATGATGATGATACCCAGATGTCCCGGTCTTTAGCACCTGGGAGGCCAGATGAGGTCAAGGTGTTAAATTTGTGCCTGGCTGGAATTCATAACTGCATGTCATCTAGTTGGCTTAGGCTTTGCTCAGACAAGATGGAGGTACTGATGATTGAACCTGGTTATTGGGGAGGTGTGAGGGTCACCAAGGATATGGTGAGCTTAAGGCTTGGCTCCTCTAGTCTGGTGACCTCTGCTCAGGTTAAGAATCTGGGGGTCATTCCAGATGACAGGCTGACTCTTGAGACTTAAGTGTTGGCTGTAGTCTGGAGTGGCTCTTAACATTTCAGAAAAATCACCCAGATCAAGGCCTTGATTCCTCCTGAAGACTTGATCTCACTGGTAAATGCCTTTGCCACATCCAGACTTGACTGTTGTAATGCTCCTTACCTTAGGGTCAGTGGGGGCGTCCTACAATGCTTGCAACTATCACAGAATGCTGTGGCCAGGTTATTGAAGGACCTTCCTAGGTCTTGCCATATAACCCTGGTCCTGCATGAACTGTACTGGTTGCCAGAGAAGTGATGTATCACCTTCAAGGTTGGGTTGCTGACCTATAGGGCCCTGTATAGATTGGGTCCTGGTTACCTGAGGGACCTTCTGACTCCCTACCAGCCTCCTACCCTCTCTGCTCCTCTGAGGTGGGCCTTCTGGCCATTCCTAGGGTTAAAATCTTCTGGAGACAGGGTGTTGGTGCTCATGGGTCCTGCCCTATGGAACAGACTCCCTTGAACTCTTTGAGAGGGCCCCTTGAAGAAGGCCTTTAAGTGGGGCATGAAATCCTAACTGTCTCAGGAAGCTTTTGGTTTAACACAAGAAGCTGCTGAGGTGGTGCTGCCTAAGAATTGTATCTGATATATGGATTTGCACAAATTTATGTGAATTGATTTTATTGAGGTTCTTTTAATGTTATGTGTGTATTATTATTATTTTTGTTGGACAATGCTCTGACCCTGAGGGAATGGGTGCATGATAAATACATTTTTACTTACTTTGCTTACTTACGGGAATGGCAATGAATGAACTCAGCGACGAAGTACAGTACTAAAAAACTCAGTATGCACAACTTCGTGAACAGAAAGCTAACCTTTATTTTTTCTGAAAAAGAAATGAAATTGGCCATTTAAACTAAGAGTTTTCCTACAACTAAATTACTGTGATGCAAACGAACAAAGGATAGCAGAGCTGTGCACCATGTGATGCTTGTAGGAGCTAGGAATTATCTCCCCCAGCCACTTGGTATAATGAAAATCAGCTGAGTTTCCAGTCAGTCTGAGCAACCTCACCAGGGACTGGAAACAAAGAGGGGTGATCAATTACTAGAGCAAGAGGGGGCCAGAGAGAGGCAGTTTGCAAAATAACACTTAGTCAACATGAAAACAGTCTGAATCTTTTCACCATGCTTACTTAAAGGAGATGTGATTTCTAGATTATCAGATGCCATGCATGTTTACACTACTGTTAGAAAACTGCTAGTGCAAGACGTTATGAGCTGGCCTCAAGTAGAGTCATTTTTTCTTATCGAAAAACAGGCAAGAAAAAAAGTCTTGGATTTTATGTCCTGAAAAATGATATATGGTAGACATTTATTTATTTATTTACTTATTTGAAAATTGGTAACTGGGAAAGGCACAGTGAGCCAAGGCTCATTTCCAGGTGTGACCTTGGGGGGGGGGAGGGATACAAAGAGACAAATACATTCAATGGAAAAGTGTAGTCAATATTAACACAACAGTGTACTTGCAAAATGAATGACCAAAAGTCAGACTAAACAGTAAGCAGGTAGAGGCAAAATGTACAGTAAACAAGAGCAGGAAACTGAGCAACACATGGCGCTATAACCAGTCAGAGATTAATGGACAAAGGGCAGGATTTTCAAAGCATGGTGTAGGGCTTGCGACAAGCCCTGCACCATGGCACTTATGTTCTGGCAGTGCGCCAACCCATTTGCCGCAACTGCACCTGATTTTACAATCTTGAGCACAGTTGCGGCAGTTTCCACTGTTCACGGCAGCTTGCACCAAATACCTGGCACAAGCTCAGTAAAAAAGGCCCTCGGGATTGCCGAAAGCGAGATCACGGAAAGTTGGTCTAACATGTGGCAGTCGGTGCACGGGATAGAAAATCCTGATCACTGGCCAGGAGAATGCCGCAAACCCCGTGCACCATATGTATGGTACATCAGGGGCTTATGGCATTTTAAGACATTTGAAAATCTGGCCCAATATGTGCAGTGAGGTTGTAATGGCAATAAAAACAATAAAATATACAACAACTGTGGTGCAGTCAGGAAAGCGTGACAGAAGGTACTAATGACCTTGCAAATGGGGAGCCAAAGGAAGTTCAGGAAGAGTTTAGGAAATTGGGAAGGGGTCTCAAGCAAGTAGCTACTTCTGTCACCTTCTCAGAAGTACTACCTGCGAGAGGCATTGGAGAGCATAGGGGTGCATGCACCAGGAACTTTAACTCATGGTTGAAGAATTGGTGCTGTGAGGAAGGGTTTGGATTCATTGGTGACTGGGGACCCACCTGGAGGGATGGAGGTTTGTTCAAGCCTGATGGCCTGCATCCATCCTGGAGGGGAATCCAAGCACTCAATGATAAGTTTAAATGCTACATTGACAAGCATTTAAACTAGCCAAGGGGCATGGCAGGCCAGCAAGGAGGGTGCCTACTTGCTCACCCCCCACAGCTAGCAGTGGAACCAGTGAACTGTAGGAGTGGATATCTCAACAAAGCAGTGTGCAAAAGATGGAGATTAGCGCCCAAGAGGTGGATAGGCAGAAAAGGGGAAAAAATCAGCAGAAGGGCAGACAGCAAGGAGAACCAGGGACAAAGGACAACCAGGAAAGGGACCGGAGTAGAACAGCTAAACAGACTAGAGAGGTCAAATCATGGAAAGCCTTGTGTGCCAATGCCAGGAGCCTTAGCAACAAGATGGAAGATCTGGAGGCTGTCATGGTGCAGTCAGACCTGGACATTGTGGCCATCACAGAAACCTGGTGTAAAGATAACCATGACTGGGAGATGGCCATTCCTGGCTACAACATATTCAGAAGAGACTGGGCAGGCAGGAAGGGAGAAGGAGTGGCACTGTATGTGAAAAATGACATAAGGGCCACAGAGATCCAGGAGGAACAAAATGGGGGAGAGATACTGTGGGTTAAGCTGGAAAGGAAAATGGGGCCAGCCATCCGCACAAGTGTGGTCTATAGACCATCAGCCCAGGAGGAAGAAACAGATAGGGAGCTGATGCTAGCCATCCAAAGGATGGCAGACAAGGGTGAGGTAGTACTGGTTGGAGACTTCAATATTCCAGGTGTGGACTGGAGTATCCCAGCAGCAGCATCAACTAGGATCAGATTTATCCTGGAATCCCTTCAGGGTGCCTTCCTCAAGGAACTGGTCATGGAACCAACTCGGCAGAAGGCAATACTAGATCTTGTGCTCACTAACAGGGACAGTGTGATTGGGTAACAGTGGGGGAGCACCTGGGGAACAGTGACCACCAGTCATTGTGGTTTGAAATCACAGAAGGAGCAGAACCAAACCACACAAAAACACATATCCTGGATTTTAGGGGGGCAGACTTTGGGAAAATGGGGAGATACTTGAAAGAGGCATTAAGGGGAATGGGGCAGGAATCGGGGTTGAGGAACAGTGGGCAATATTTAAAACGGGGATTACAAGAGCAACAGAATTTTGCATTAAGCAGTTAAGCAAGAGGAAAAGGAAGAGGAGGCCATTATGGTTTTCCAAAGAGGTAGCAAAGAAAGTGAAAGTCAAAAAGATTGCATTCAGGCAATACAAAAAGACACAGGCAGAAGGGGATAGGGAGAAGTACCAGGAGAAGCAAAGAGAGGCAGGGAGGTCAGTAAGGGAAGCCAAAGCTCAGACAGAAGAGCACATTGCAAAATCAGTGGGTAGAGGGGACAAAACCTTTTACAGGTACATAAGTGAAAAAAGAAAGGCAAAGGGAGGGATAGTGAGACTGAAGGGGGAGGATGGGGTCCACATGGAGGATGACAACAGTAAAGCTGACATACTGAACACGTATTTCTGCTCAGTCTTTACTGAGGAAGAGGAAGGTAATGGGTCTGAAGGGAGTACAAGGGGTGAGAATGGTGCAGAAATGGACACAAGTCCCTTTACATGAGAAAGGGTCCTGAAGGAACTGGAAGTAATAAGAGTTGATAAAGCAATGGGGCCAGATGGGGTGCACCCCAGGGTCCTTAAAGAACTCAGAGAGGTGATGGCTGAACCTCTGGCTATCCTGTTTAGCCGATCACTGGAAACAGGGGAGGTACCCAAAGACGGGAGGACTACAGATGTACTCCCCTTATACAAAAGTGGGAAGAAAGAGGAAATGGGGAACTACAGACCAGTCAGCCTCACCTTGGTAGTGGGGAAGATCATGGAAGCACTACTGAAGGAGAGATTGGTGGAACATCTGGTTGTTAATGGACTGCAGGATCCAAGGCAGCATGGTTTCACCAGGGTGAGGTCATGTCAGACCAACCTCATTGAATTTTTTGACTGGGTGACTAGGGAGGTGGATCAGGGGAGGCCAGTGGACATGGCCTATCTGGACTTCAGCAAGGCCTTTAACACTATGCCACATTGAAGACTATTACACAAACTAGGGAATATGGGTGTGGGCAGGACAGTAGTGTGGTGGGTAGGTAACGGGCTGGGCGGCAGGACACAGAGGGTGGTGGTAAATGACTGTCACTCCACAGAGGGAAGAGTGAACAGTGGGGTACCACAGGGATCAGTGCTGGGACCGGTCCTATTCAACATCTTCATCAGTGACATTACGTAGGACCTCGAAGGCAAAATTTAATTGTTCACTGATGACACAAAGCTCTATAACAGAGTAGACACACCACAGGGTGTAGACAGAATGAGAAGGGACCTGCAGAAACTTGAAGAATGGTCAGGGGTTTGGCAGTTGAAATTCAATGCAAAGAACCCTGGCACAATATATCAGTTGGGGGGTGAGGATATAGCATGCACCAAGCAGGAAAGGGATCTTGGGGTTATCATCTCTGATGACCTAAAGGTAGGGAAACAGTATGACAAGGCAGCAGTTAAAGCAAATAGGATGCTGGGATGCATAGGCAGGGGCATCACCAGCAGGAAAAGGGAGGTCATGATTCCACTATACAAGACACTAGTGATTCCCCACCTGGAGTACAGTGTACAGTTCTGGAGACCTTACCTATGTAAGGACATAGACAGGGTAGAGAAGGTTCAGAGGAGGGCAACAAAGATGGTACATGGATTGCATCACAAGTCCTATGAGGACAGGTTGAAGGAATTGAATATGTACTCCCTGGAGGAGAGGAGGGAGAGAGGGGACATGATAGAGACATATAAGTATCTTACAGGGAGAAACAGGGTGCAAGAATACACTATTTTAAGTGAAAAAGATGTTCCAGGACTAGAAGGCATGGGATGAAGTTGGAGGAGGACAATTCAGAGGAAATATGAGGAAGAATTTCTTCACAGAATGGGTGGTGGACAAGTGGAACACCCTGCCTGAAGAAGTGGTGGGGGCTGAAACAATCACAGGATTTAATAATGCATGGGATAGACATAAAGGAATTCTGGAGGTCGGGGTAAGGGGCAACAGAGTTCTAGGAAAACATAAACTGAAGTTACAAACTCAAATGGGCAGACTAGGTGGGCCATAGGCCCTTATCTGCCAACACTGTATATGTATCTATGTATCTATGTAAGGAAGGATATTTAGGAATTACCTGAACCAGGGCTTACAGGTCATTACATATAAATTAGGTGAAGGTGCACAGTGGTCATAAACATCCCAAGATATTGGACAGGACACTGGGCAGACTATTCAGGGAAAGAGCAAGAGGAAGTAAAGAGGAGTTTGAGCTGTTGCTTACGTGAAAGATAGGATGAGGACAGACAAAGAGTGAGGGAGACGAGGTTCCACATGGAGGGAAGCCAGGAAGTGTTTGTCCAAACCAGTAAGGAGTTAATCAGATTTATTTTTATGTAACAGATGTCATGAGCCCTTGGCCCCCTAAACCCGGACAGCCAGGTAGGATCTCCTGTTTACAGAGAGGATCCCCCTTTTCAAGAACTCGTGAGCAGTGTAAGGTTTCAGGAAGAATTCAACAACCTTCCTTTTCCCAGTGGGAGAGTGGAAACTGTAGTTTTGAGTTCCCTTGACTCTGTACTACATTCAGTATTTGAAGCCCACCACGGCCACTGGCTATGTCTTGCCTAAGTAGTTTGGTATAATAGCCAAGCGGTACTGTCTTTCAAGGCACACCGTCTTTCAAAACCCTTTTGTTAGATTGTTAGATCACACAATCAGACCCCAGGCAGAGTTGATAAGAAAATCATAAAGATTTACTTAAAATAAAAGCAATACAGAAAATTCTACAGTTTGGAAGAACTTTGAAATGCAGACAATATCTAAAGTAAAACTGGATGGTTTACAGAAAACACTAGATAATGTTATTCTAAACTATACCTTGTTTTGATGTTAGAGTCCAGACAAGATTTTAAATGTCCTTGTAGAAATGAGTCCTTAAGCAACAGTTTGTAGCAAATTTGTATCCCAAGTCAGTTCCTCTGAATGTCTTTTCAAAAAGTCTTCAGGTGCTTCCCTTGATGAAAAGCAGAAGGAAGCGGTGAAGGCAGTCAGAACAGCAAAGGCCCAAACTGAGGAAAACATAGCCAACTCGGTTAAGAAGAGGGATAAAACCTTTTATAGATACATTAGGGAGCAAAGAAAGGCTAAGGCAGGGATACTGAGGCTGAATGAAGAGGAAGGTGTTTGGGCAGAGAGCAACATTGAAAAAGCAGGGATACTGAATGAATACTTCTGCTCAGTATTCACAATGGAAAAGCAGGGTGAGATACCTAATCCAGTCTGTTACAGGGAGACCCCAATGGGATCTCTGAGGAGGGGCTGGCTTCCCTCCTCGATACTCTCTATTAAACCACCTAGATATATATTTATAGACCAAACAGAGAACTGAGGAGGTTTCATGAAGCTTTACTTGGTCAGGATGCAAAATTTAAAGTGGTACAAAAAGTTGTAGCTTCAGTTACAAAAATAAAAAGCTGTTCTGTTTTTAGGCAGAACTTACAAAGCTTTATAACAAATACAGAGGATGTGCATCCTGTCCCCAAACAAGGCAATGTTGGTATATTAGCTTGGTAATTGGAGAATTTACATCTGCATTTCCTGTGGTCATAAGCATGATTGAATGCATTACCTGCATGTATGCTTAAATGAACCAAGTGTAATAAATGCCAATCCCCAAAAGATGGCAGCATTGTATAACAAATTACAGTTTGTTTTCAAATTCTCCATTGCACGCTGGCTCAACATATGTTTTGTCATAAAAACTTAACTGTAAAAATTGCATTGAGTTTAAACTATGGCATTAACAAGATATACTTATTTTTAAGCAAATACAGGATATATGGTTCAAATTCTATTAATATCTTAGCAGACAGTTACAAAGAAATGCAATATACTTTATAACCATATATGTACCTTTTTCCTTAGCAAGCTGCTGTCACATTCTGATAGGTCACTGTGTAACTATGATAAGTAAGAGCTATGACAAATATGACACATAGCATTTATAAGAAATGCCTACATCATTTTGGGGAAATGCAGCACATAAGTTTTGTTTTGTCCACCATTTCGCACACATAAGTTTTGTTTTTAACCACCATTTTGTAATATATCTGTATTGTGACTGTGTTGTGTATACACCCCTTTTTATACCCTTGTCTTTCTGTGTATTTGCTCATGCACCCACTTAATGGCTTTATCAAATTGTACTTGGGGTTTTGCAGCCTGTCCCCTGCCAACTGTTAAAATTTGTGCAAAGACACACATTATAGTAAAATCACTCTTTACAAGCCCTCCTTTGGGGCTTTGGCACAAATGTTATTATTATTTATTTGCACATCATGCATCTTGTGTATTTATGCCATTGCTGACCAAGGGCAAACAATATATTACTTTCCCACCCTTCACTAATAATAAGGCTTGGGACAGAGACTCCAAACCTAGTTGGCAGCCCCTGTACTGGTATTTGTTTCCCTTGTGTATATTCCTGCTCAGGACTTATACACCACAGGTATACTGATCACAGCTGCGTGATGGGGAATTGGTACCATAATTTCACATGTGCTCAGCCTAATTTAAGCGTAGGCATACCATTGGCAAAGCCACCAACTGTAGTGCATTAACATTTTTAAAAAAGAAAATGCAAAACATATCCAAGGCATCAGTACCAGAGACACTGCCTTGACTAGTTTAAATGCTGTTTTGTACAAAAATACTATGCATTACATATGACCCATGGGACAATCCCATTAGGGTGTTTCTAACATGCAATCTAAAAAACTATATAATCTTGTAGCAAATATAGCAACACCTTTGATTATATTATGATTTGTAAAATAATCTGTTGCATTGGCAGAGCTGACACTGTATTCTTGTATCATTATTTTACTTAGATTAGTGCTTGACCTTCCCTTCTTTGAGCAATTTTGGTTATTATTTTTTGTCTAGTCTGCAGTTCATCTATCTCATGGGTTAGCTTAATTAGTCTTTCACAGCTTTTGTACTTCTGGAGTTTGGGAGTTTACTCTGTGTGCTCTTCAGGTAAGTATCCAACTAACATAAACTTCATACGTATTTGCTCTTTTGACGTTCTGATGCCATTTAAATTCATACTTCCAGTCATTTTTAAAGAGGGTGGCATATGTGTTGGCTCATTGGTTTCTGTCCACTCCGATGGCAAGTTTGGGTCCTCTGGATACCATTCCAGGAAGTCCGGTTCTTTAAAACCTCAAGTATTGAAAAGCCAGAATAGTCCACACATTGGTCTATTGCCCCTCATCCCCCCTAAGCATATACTATACAAATCAATGTCCAGTAGGTCACTGTGAGTTCCATTATTTCTTGCCTGCCAGAAATGTGATGTGGTGATATCATTTTTAGTATCACACTTGCTTGTTATAGTCCAAATAGGCCACACAAGGCAATATAGTATGTAGATGCTGGCGATGGTCTCCTTTTTTGTGGCTTTGATTGCATACCTGGAAAGGAAATCAAATGCAGTATTTATTCTTTTGATAGTTTGTCTGATACCTTTTTACATTGGTCCACATGGACCCATTTGTGTTTACCTTTTCCTTTTCCCACTCTTTCCACGTATGCTGCTGTATTGTCTTGGACCTCTGTAACTTTATATGACCCTAGCCAATTGGCATCTTTCCAAGGTATTTTCTGATCCCAATTTTAATCATCACCATGTCTCCCACTTGCAGTGGCTCTTCCCACCCTATTTTGGGTTCCCTTTGTTTTAGGTTTCTTTGGTATGCTTGGGACATGTGCCAACATGCATGTGGTAGATGCTTTTTTAACTGTTCTTGTATTTGATGTAAAAAGACACTGTGCTTGACACTGTCCTTTAACACACTGGGAGGTTCTGGTAATTCCGATGGGTAGTTTAGTCTCATCCTCCTCCCTGTCATGAGCTCGTAAGAGGAGAGACCAGTACTAGCCCGAACTGTTCCCCTTACGGCCATGATAACTCCTGGCAAGTGAGCGGCCCAGTCTTTCCCTGAGTCCATTACTGCCTTTTTCAGGGCATTTTTCAACATCCTGTTTATCCTTTCTACCATCCCCGATGATTGTGTGTGGTATGGCAGATGGGTACCTCTGTCAGATTCAGTTATGTTGGGGAATCCCCATCTACTACAAATTTGGTCAAACAAGATTCTTGCAGTTGTTTGGGCAGTATTGTTTGTAGTAGGGAATGCCTCCACCCATTTTGAAAACATATCCACTATAACTAGTAGATATTTATACCCTCCTTTTGCAGTTGGGAGTGGCCCCACATAGTTGATTTGTAATGCATCCCAGGGGCCATCTGCCAACGGCAACCTATTCAATTTAGGTTTTCCTCTTTTTGGTTCTTGCTGGAAACATACAAGACAAGTATCCACTGTATCATTTACAATGGCCTCCATTTTTTGCCACCAATACTTATTCTTGATGATCTGCAGGGTTTTGTCTTTACCACAATGGCCTGCCCATCTGTGGTTCTCTAGAACAATTTGTTGTTTCATACTATCTGGGGGCACCCATTTGGTCTTTTTAGTATGTGGGTCCCACCACCACAAAACCTCTCCTTTCCTAAACAGGTGATCTTTGTTATTAGTTCCCCTTTCCTTTATTTCTTTCATTTTCTCTTGAATCCACTGGTCTGTACTTTGTAGTTTACCTATATCTATCTCCTGGACCTCTTTTTGGATGGCACTACTAACAGTGGCATGTCTTATGCCTGGTCATATTTGTGGCCCCCTTTCCCCATCCCTTGCTGCTTGTTCAGCCAATTGCTTTGCAAGTTCATGTATGTTTGGGTTTTTGGTCACGTGTGCCTTAACCTTTTGTATTTCTACTGTATGTGGGTGTTTTTTTACTAGGTCCCAAATAGCATTAAGTAACTGTTTGTGTTGGACATCTTGTCTGTCTGCCTTGACCATTCCTCTTTTTCTCCACAAATGTGTCCACTCATTTAGTGAAGATTCTCCGAATTTTGAGTTAGTATGTATTGTTATTTTTTGTCCTTCATGTCTAATGATGGCCTCATATATTGCTACTAGTTCTGCATACTGTGCTGATTTGTCTCCACCCAAAGCAAATTGCAAAGCTTTGTCTCCACTTCTTTGGTGTGTTGGGGAATATACTGCTGCTCCAGTATACATCACACCATCTACATAGTACCTTGACCCATCCACATATAGGTGTAGTGTTTGGGTAGTGTCACTTGGTAGATGACCCATGGGGTGCTCTCCAGAATTTCTGTTTTGATCTCTCCACAATCATGGGTGCACCCTCATAGTCTGCGTATTGTATAAACATAGGATGTTGTACTGACTCAAAACTGACATTGTTTTGTTGAATGGTTAGCACCCATTTTGTGATTCTCTGATTTGATATGCCTCTTTGATCTCCTGTCAGTATATATTTTGGGGCACTATGTGTAGACTGCACTATTAAGTTCTGCAAATTGGATAATTGTTTGTGCCTGTTGTATAGCCCACACAATTGCCTTTTTTCTTCTACTTTGTCTATCTTCCTAGACAAGAAATGTATCATGTCACTTAGGTCATTCATCTGATCTGTGGTTTTGTTAACCCTTTTATCCGTATTTCCTTTTCCATTTTTGACTGTATATGGGGCCATTGGTATTTGGAGTTTCTTTTTTGTTTTGACTTTGATTGCCTCTTCTTTGTCAGGTGCAGCCCTTGGTAATGCAGGATGTATTTTAACTACCTCTGCCTCTTGGGTTGCTATGACTATTGTCTCATCTCTCTCTCTTCCTCCACCATTTGTAGTTTTGTCTTTAAATAATTTTTCTCTTCTGTATTATTGTACTGGTCATGCAGCTCTTTTATTTTCCTGAGGTCTTCCTGTTGCTTATAAATTTGATTTTCCAATCTTAATTTTTCTGCCTCTTTCTCTAATTCTTGTTTTTTTTTATTGTTATAAACCTAACGGCCTGATCCCATCTGTCTTGTTAAGCTTTTAATTGATCCCTTTTTTCTAATACCAATGTTTTATTCCCCTCTTTTGAGCAAGCCAGTAATATCCCCCCTAAAGACCCATGAGCCGGGCTCCAGTCTATCCTTGAATTTGCAAGATTACAACCTCCTGACTCTGAGCTCCTCCTTCTCGGTGATTTCAATATAAATTGGCTTGCCTCAGATATCGGACCCAGCAGGGATACTATCCTAGCAACCAACCTAACACAGATGGTCAACTCCCCTACTAGAAAAAACTACAAGACTGGAACCAGCACTCTCATTGACTGGATTCTTACTAATCACCCGGACCAGATAAAAAACACCACCGTTCTCTCCGACTCCCTCACTGACCACTCCCCTGTGATCTGTATCTGGACAAATAAATTCCACAAACCACCTCCTAAAACCATCCTAAGTCGAATGCTACCACATGGAAACCTTGCTAAGCTAAAGACCTGCCTCCTACTACAAGACTGGTCCCCTATCTACAATACGCTGGATGTGGATGCTGCCCTAGACTTCTTCATTAAAACTTTCAACACTGTCTGTGACACCTACGCACCTTTCAAAAACTGTAAAATCAAAGCCCTCTCTAATCCTTGGCTAACAGCCAAACTACTGGCTCAGCTTAAAGCACGTGACCATCTTTGGGCTATAGCCAGGGCCACAGGCTCCATAATAGACTCACTTAACTATAAACAGGTGCGCAACCTATGCACTTTACAAATCAGGCAAATGAAGAGCTCCTATTTCAAGAATGCTCTAGAAACCACCTGGGGTGATGGGAGATCCTTCTGAGACAATATACGTAATATTATGGGCAAACAGTCTAAATCCTCTCCCATGGCAATGAACATTGATGGCTCCACTACCTGTGACCCTAAGACTATGGCTGATGCCCTAAATAAAACCTTCACTAACCTCAGTGGTGTCCTCTCACCAGACTTCTTCCAGGACTTGTCAGTTCCAAAACTCGTATCCCAAACCACCTCGCCAGACAAACCGCTATTTCACTTTAACATAGTTAAGACATATGAAGCCTACAGATACATAAAAAAGGCCTGCTCTAAATCTAGAAATAGCAGTGACACCATTGATCTAAAACTTCTGTCCCTCACCTTGGAAGAAGTGATCCACCCTCTCACCAAAATTCTCAACCTCTCCCTGTGCCAAAGTCAATTCCCCAACACGTGGAAGGCTGCTATAGTCACACCAGTGCATAAAGGGGGCGACAAAGCCACACCAGGGAACTATCGTCCCATATCTATACTTCCACCCCTCTCCAAAGCTCTTGAACGGATTGTGGCAGATCAACTATCAGACTACCTGCAAAAGTACGACCTACTCTGCATTCAGCAACACAGATTTAGGAAAGTACACAGTACGTCGATGGCCCTACTTGATTTCTCTAGTGAAACTCACAAAGCCTTGGATAAGGGTTATTTAACCAGAGCTGTTTTCATAGACCTCACAAAGGCCTTTGACACTGTTCACCATAGCCTTCTAATCTCTTTCTGCTCAACATTGGGCTAGCTGAGGACCTGGAGCCTGGGTAAAAGTTACCTGGCACAACGTTCTCAAACAGTAAAATCTCTGAGGTTCTCTCTGACTCCAAACTGGTCCTCTCTGGTGTCCCCAGGGCTCAATTTAGGTCTCTCTCTTCAGCCTATTTCTAAACTTGCTTCCCAAATCCTGCCCTGAAAATTAATACTCTATGCTGATGACACTGTAATTCTCTCCTCCATAGGATCCAAATCCACTTGACAGAGTTTGCAGCTTGCTTTCTCATGTGTTGAAAAGTGGTTCCTTGAGCACAAACTGGTCCTAAATAAAAAAAAAACAAAAGTCATGCTTTTCGCCAGTCATCAAAATAGAAATATGCATACTCCACTCGTCATAAAAACTTCTCTTGGAAATACACTAGAACAAGTGAACACCTTCAAATACCTTGCTATCACTTTTGACGAATGTCTTACTTTTGCAGCCCATATCGATAACACTGCAAAAACAGTGCACCAACGCATTGGAATTTTGTACTGGAACCGTCAATTTTTCAACCAAGCTGCCTTGAGGATTGCTGTTCAAAGCTCCATCATCTCAATCATAGACTATGATCTAATTGTCTATGGCTCAGCTACTATCACTGCACTAAAGCACATCTCAACAGCACTAAACAAAACCTGTCGACTCACTGGAGCACAGAGATGGACCCACACTTGTGACCTCTACATGGAAACCGGTTGGTTGCATCTTTCCAATCGCCTCATGTATCTCACCTGCGTGATGGCAAAAAAATCAATCTTGGGACTCACTCCTCCATGTATCCGGTACCTGCTCTGCCTGGACAGTGGCACTCATACCACCAGAAGATCTGACCACCAACCTTTCCTTGTCTCTAGATGCCGGACTGCTCAGGGACAAAGATCTTTTACATACCATGCCCCTACCTGGTACAATGCCCTTAACCTGCCCCCCTATCCTCCACGACATTGGGAGCTTTCAAATCCATACTTTACACTCACCGCACAGCCTCCAGCTCCTGTGACTGCTTTGACTAAAGTCTCATCCCACTGAGTGCACTTACATTTGTTTCACTCAACCACCATGGTCTCCTCTTTGACAAAGACAACCTGAGTACCACTAACCTGGTTCTGTCTGCTCCTAAACTTCTTATTTCTCCCTCTCTTCCCTCTCAAGCTCTCCAATCCTTATTCCTTGCCCTTGACACTGCCTCTGAGTTCCTTTTTCTTTTCTGTACTTAAATGTTACTGTTTAAGTCGTGGCCTTGTTAAACGGCTTACTGATTGTTTGTAACACTGTCTACTATGTTTTTGTACTTAATGACATGGAACCTTTGTAAAAGAGCCTTGGCTCAAAGGTATTAATTCCTAGAACAATAAACTTCAAACTTCAGCTTCTTTTAGCTCCTCATGTCTTCTATTAAGATGGTCTAAATATTGTACTGCTGCCTGTAATGCATTGGCACATTTTTCTTTCTCATTTTTGCAGCCTGCATTCCTTTCCAAGACACATTGGTTAAAATATGGTCTTAATTGTTGATCCCTTGTATGTTTTTCATATGGACCTAACTTACCATATTTCTCTACATATTTATTGATTAATTCTTCCAACTTGTTTATAGTCTTTCCTGATCTCACACAGACAAGACAAGACTACTCCATGTCCTTAGGGAGGCTTTGTGTACACTTCTTGTTTATAGTCTGTCCTAGTCTCACACACCCAACACAAGACTCTACTCCCTTTCCCTGGGGAGGCTTTGTATATACTTAATAAGGCCTTCACTATTACACTTACTATGTAAGAGTCTCTATTAGGTCTCTGGGCATCCCCTTTGACCTTCCGTATATCCTGCCTCTTTATTAATTTATTTACTCCTGGTCGCACAGGCAAAGTGCCTTTATCTGGTAGGCTTAAGACCTACTCCCTTACACAATTGTCTTACTATAATTAATCACACTAGTATTCTGAGACTGTTCAGGTATATTAATAATCCACCAAAAAATAACTAGACAAATGACAAATAAAATCACCAAAATTAAACAAGCCCTTTCCTTATTACAAGCCTTCATTTAGATAGTATACTAATACCTGTTTTTTTTTCATTTTCCTTTGCCTTATATTCATTACAGTCTGTCTCCCAGTGAGTTGATCAGTCTCTCCATGGACAAATTGCTTCAATAAGGAAAGAAAAAAAGTTTTGCCAGTGACAAAAAAAAATTATCGAATGGTCATAAATTCTAGGTAGTTTTTACCTTCAGTGTGGCCCTTTAATTGCCAGCAGCTTTAGTAATCCAAGTCACGGCACCAAATGTAACAGGGAGACCCCAATGGAATCTCCGAGGGGGGGCTGGCTTCCCTCCTCAATACTGTCTATTAAACCACCTAGATATATATTTATAGACCACATGGAGAACGGAGGAGGTTTCATGAAGCTTTACTTGGTCAGGATACAAAATTCAAAATGGTACAAAAAGTTGTAGCTTCAGTTACAAAAATAAAAAGCTGTTCTGTTTTTAGGCAGAACTTACAAAGCTTTATAACAAATACAGATGATTTGCATCCTGTCCCCAAATAAGGCAATGTTGGTATATTAGCTTGGTAATTGGAGAATTTACATCTGCATTTCCTGTGGTCAAAAGCATGAATGAATGCATTACCTGCACATAGGCTTAAATGAACCAAGTGTAATAAATGCTGATCCCCACAAGATGGCAGCATTGTATAATGAATGACAGTTTGCGTTTAAATTCTCCATTGCATGCTGGCTTAACATATGTTTTGTTATAAAAACTTAACTGCAAAAATTGCATTGCAGTTTAAACTATGGCATTAGCAAGATATACTTATTTTTAAGCAAGTACAGGATATATCGTTCAAATTCTATTTATATCTTAGCAGACAGTTACAAAGAAATGCAATATACTTTATAACCATATATGTACCTTTTTCCTTAGCAAGCTGCTGTCACATTCTGATAGGTCACTGTGTAACTATGATAAGTAAGAGCTATGACAAATATGACACATAGCATTTATAAGAAATGCCTACATCATTTTGGGGAAATGCAGCACATAAGTTTTGTTTTGTCCACCATTTCGCAATATATCTGTATTGTGACTATATTATAACTGCGTTGTGTATACATACTTTTTTTATACTCTTGTCTTTCTGTGTATTTGCTCATGCACCCACTCACTGGCTTTATTAGATTATACTTGGGGTTTTGTAGCCTGTCCCCTGCCAACTATTAAAATTTGTGAAAAGACACACATTGTAGTAAAATCACTCTTTACACAGTCAATAGAAGCACTCTGGATGGGGGTTGCTATTAGTCCTTTCACAGAAGAAAGGGTTCTGAAAGAACTCTTAAAACTGAAGGTGGATAAAGCAATGGGGCCTGATGGGATTCACCCCAGAATTCTAAAAGAACTAAGGGAAGAACTTGTAACACCACTGACTACCCTTTTTAATAAATCAGGGGAGAATGGTGTGGTACCTGAGGACTGGAGGAGGGTGGTTGTGATTCCCCTTCACAAAAGTGGGAGCAAGACAGAGGCAGGAAACTACAGACCTGTCAGTTTGACCTCAGTAGCAGGGGGAAATGATGGAATCACTTCTGAAGGAAAGAATTGTTGACTACCTAGAGTCCAGTGGGGCACAGGACCCAAGGCAGCATGGATTCACAGCAGGAAGGTCATGTCAGACAAATCTAATTTCTTTCTTTGACTGGGTGACCAAAGTAGTAGACCAGGGAGGGGCTGTGGATGTGACCTACCTAGACTTTTAGCAAGGCATTTGACACAGTCCCGTACAAAAGATTAATAAACAAATTAGCCAGCCTGGGAGTGGGTCCCAGGGTGGTAGCCTGGGTAAAACACTGACTGGACAACAGGACACAGCAGGTAATAGTAAATGCAGTCCACAGTGAAGAAAGGGGATTTACTAGTGGGGTACCACAGGGTTCAGTACTGGGACTGGTCCTTTTTAATGTCTTTATAAGTGACATTGCAGAGAGGCTGAAAGGGAAAATATGTCTCTTTGTAGATGACACAAAGATCTGCAACAGGGTTGTTATGCAAAGTGGGGTGGAAAGGATGAAAAGGGACTTGGCAAGGTTGTAGAAATGGTCAAATGTATGACAGCTTACATTCAGTGCAAAGAAGTGCAAAGTAATGCACCTGGGAAACAAAAACCCAGAGGAAGAGTACACAATGGGGGGTGAGATACTGACAGCAACAAAAATGGAAAGGAACCTGGGGGTAGTCATATCAGATGACCTAAAGGTGAGCCAGCAATGTGAGAAGGCAGTAAGGAGGGCTGGGGGGATACTGGGATGCATAGGGAAAGGCTTCACTAGTAGAAAACAGGAAGTTGTTGGCCCTCTGTACAGACAGTTGGTAAGACCACATCTGGAGTACTGTGTACACTTCTGGAGACCCCAACTCCCCAAAGACATAGACAAGGTGGAGGCTGTCCAGAGGAGGGCACCCAAAATGGTGCAGGGTCTGCACCAGAATACATATGAAATAAGACTAAAGGAGCTTAAGATGTATAACCTCAAGGGAAGGGGGGACATGATAGAAACTTTCAAATACCTCAAGGGAATCAACAAAGTCCAAGAGAGTAGCATCTTTCAGAAAAATAGATGTGCAAGAACAGGGGGACACAATTTGAAGATAGAGGGGGGATGGCTCAGCGGTAGTGTGAGAAAGTATTTCTTCACAGAGAGGGTTGTAGATGCATGGAATGGCCTTCCTGAGGAGGTCATAGAGTCAAAACAGTGGGGGAATTCTAGAATGCATGGGACAGATATAAGGCAATTCTAGTGGGGGAGTAGGAGAAAGTAGTCTGTTGGTTAACTAGGATCTGCAGCTTATCCATTAGGTAGGAGAAATGGGCAGTCTAGGTGGGACAAGCAGTCCTTATCTGCTGTCAAATTCTATGTTTCTGTATTTCTAAAAAAGTCTTGGTTTCCAAAATTCTGACTTAAAATCAGAATTTTTTTTTTATTACTTAGTCAGGTATAGCACACTAAGCTGAAAGCTTTTTTACAGGAGCAACCTGAGAGCACAAGGAGGTTAAGTGACTTGCTCAGGGTCGCACAGTATGCAAGTGGAAGTTGTCGGATTCAAACCCAGGTCTGGTCTGCTGGATGTCACCAGAGTTGCAGCTCAGAGCCTTAGACCACTGCACTATACTGTCTCCTTAATTTCTGTTGGGTATGTGAAAAGTCAAAATTTTCACACACTCAGGTCTGGTTTTGAGATATTTTTCCAGGCCTACACATTTACTTTCTGGTGTAAAAGTAGTTTATACCATCTTGGTCAGGTATCTGACTCCCAGTTAAACTGTTTCACAACTGCCCTGAGTTCAAAATGTGTCTTATTAGAAAATGTCTGGTCATTTTTAAGCCCCACCCACAGTGTGATGGCATACAACAGTTTACATTTCCCTGTAGGTGTCACTGTGGTTCCATGTCAGGTTCCGTGTCAACCCCAGTAACATCTGGTCTATGCATTTGGCTTAACCCCTGACCCCTAGGTCATTAACGTTACCTTGTTGGTGTTATTGGAAGCTAGATACACAGTTTTCTCTAAGAGTTATGATTTCCTGGGTTTGTAAACCTGTCTCCCTTATCTGGAGATGTATCACATCCACCCCAGCCATTATAGCAATTCTGGATATTTGGTATTTTATTTCTCAAAGCCTTTTAAAGAGAGTCACATTCTAAAGTCTATTACAGCACATACCACAGGAATCCAAATAAAGGATATAGGCCTATCATGCAACATCCCTCCCTCCTAAAACAGAACCTGGGGGAACACGTCCCTATTGGAGGAAGTTCTTCCCAATTCTGTTATATATCCAGTATGCATGATAGGCCATCTGCATTCCTATTATTGGATCCAGGCCTATAGGAAATCTCCATATCATAAACATGTAAGGCAATACTCCATCTCAGAAGTTTCCCATTTGTTTTCCCAATTTGGTCCAACCATATTAACAGATTGTGGTCCGTTTGGACCTTAAAATGCCTCCCATAAAGGTATGGTTCCTGTTTTTCTAATGCCCAAACTAAGGTGAGAGATTTCTTCTCCACTGTTGAATAGGCTTGTTCCTATGGAAGCAGTTTCTTACTTAGGTATACAATGGGGTGCTCTCTCCCCCTGATTGGATGCTTGGCTGAGGACTGCCCCTATTCCTACATCTGAGACATCTGTCTGTATTACAAATGGCCTGTTGTAGTCTGGGCTAGCCAGCACTGAGGCCCTACACAGTGAGGTTTTCAGCTGCGTGAAGGCCTGCTCACAGGCTGCGTCCCATTTTACCTTCCTAGGCTTATTCATTGTCAGTTACCCAGATAAAAGAGTGGCCAGGGAGCTGTAGTTGGGAACAAATTTTCTATAGCACCCTGCTGTCCCAAGAAAGCTCTTGACTTGTCACTGGGTTTCTGGTGTATGCCACGATGCAGTAGCCTCTCTGTTTGCTTGGTTTGGGTGAAGTTGGCCTCGCCCCACCACATGTTCCAAATAAGCGACCTCTGCCATGGCCACCTGACACTTTTCTGTCTTAATAGTCAGACCTGTGGCCTGTATTTGGCCCAACACCTCCCTCAGGTGTATCAAGTGTTTCTCCAAGCTATTGCTGAAGATAGCAATATCGTCCGGGTAGGTGACTGCAAAGTCTTCTGTATCCTGTAACACCTGATTTACTAACTGCTGGAATGTAGCAGGGGCATTCTTCATTGCAAAGGACATGATCTTGAACTTGAACAGGCCAATTGGGGTGATGAATGCTAACCTTTCCCTAGCCCTATCAGTCAGTTCCATCTGCCAGTACCCCTTTGTCAGGTCTACTGTAGTCAAATATGTCACCCATCCCAGTTTGTCAAGCAGTTCATCTATGTGTGGCATTGGGTGGGCATCAGATTTGATGATGGTGTTAAGCCCATGATAATCTATGCAGAACCGTGTAGTCCCATCTGGTTTTGGTACAAGGACTACAGGTGAGGCTCAGGGGCTGTGAGATTTCTGGATCACCCCTAGATCCAGCATTTCCACCACCTCCCTCCTAATGTCCTTGAGGACTGTTTCTGACACCCGGTAAGCTGTCCTACATATGGGTGCTTGGGTCCCAGTGTCTACGTCATGCACCACTAATGGTGTCCATCCAGGCTTTGCCATAAATAAAGGGGCAAAGTCTAGCAAAATGGTCCTCAATTCTTGGGCCTGTCCAGGTGTCAACTGGGGTGACTGCTTGATGGTCTCCCCAGATGATGCCTGCTTTCTCTCGGCTAACAAGTCAAGAAGGGGGTCTTCCCCACCTAGCTCCTCCCCAGGACTGCAAACCACAAGTACCTTGTCAGCCCTATTCAAATATGGCTTCATCATGTTCACATGATACATTCTGTGAGTGTGTTTTCAGTCAGGTAACTCTGCATAGTAATTAACAGGGTTTACCTGCCCACTACCTTGTATGACATTGCCCACTCAGCTTGCAGCTTGTCCTTTCAGACCAGAATCAGAACCATTACCTCATGTCCTACCCCGTATGAGCAAGCTCTGGCCCCACAATCATACCAGGTCTTTTGTTTTTGCTGGGCAGCTGCCAGGTTGCTCTGGGCCACACCTGTAAGCTCCTTCAGTGTCTCCCTGAATTTTAACACATACTCCACTGTGAGAGTCTTTTGGGTGGCATGCTTACCTTCCCAATCCTCTCATATTAAATCTAGGGGCTTCCTCACCTGGTTCGATACAAGAGCTCGAAGGGTGAAAACCCGGTTGACTCTTGTGGCACTTCCCTGTAGGCAAACAGCAGGTGGGGCAGGTATTTCTCCCAGTCCCACCCATGCTGTTCTGCAAATGCCATGAGCACAGCTTTTAGGGTCCCATTAAATCTCTCTATGGGAACATTGGCTTGTGGGTGGTAAGGCGTTGTGCACCTCTGTACGACACCACACTTCTCCCACAAACACTTCATTAGGTCTGACATGAAGTTACCCCCTCAATCAGAGATAACTTTCTGTGGAAACCCAACATGGGAGAAAATCCCCAGCAAAGCATCTGCCACCTTGTCTGCCTTAGTGGAGGACAGCGCGATGGCTTCGGGATCGGGGGTAGCATAATCAACAACTGTCAATACATATACCTTTTTCCCAAGGAACTTGGCATATTCAAAGGACCCACAATATCCATTCCAAACTTCTGGAATGGCTCCTCCACAAGTGGCAAGGGAATCAGAGCAGCCTTGGCTTTGCTTCTGGCCTTCCCTATTTCCTGACACTAGTGACAGGATTTGCAGTATTCTTTCACCTGCTTGGTAATATTGGGCCAATAGAAATTGTGGGCTAAGCACTGCCTAGTGCGAGCAATGTCCAAATGTCCAGACATGGGAATATCATGAGCTACCTTGAGCAGTAACCCATGATACTCTTGGGGAACAACAAGCTGCATGCCCATCACAGAGACAAACTGGTTTGGTAGTATTTGTTCAGCCCCCACCAAATCCCTTTGCACCAGGGTAAGAGATGTTCCTGTATCCCTTAGCCCCCTAGTTTGTACCCCATTCACTGTGACTGGGTGAATGTGCCCCCTCATATCATCAGGGAGTGCATCAGTGATACAGTGGGCTATTGTCTCTGATTGCACAAGCCCTTTTGCCTTCTGGGTTTTCTTAGGACATTGCCTAGACAGATGGCCTATCTGGTGACAATATCAGCATTCATCATGTTTCTTGTCCCCAACCTCCCTTTTGTACACCTGGGGATTCCCTTCTTTTTGCAGGGGCCCTGTGGTTTTTGGTTGTCCAAAATGCCCACTTTTTCTTTCACCCCTGAATTCCCCTTTGGAGCAGCCCTGCTTTGAGCATAGCGATCCACCAGCTCTGCAGTCTCTTTGGCAGTCTTAGGATCTCAGTCCTCTAGCCAAAGCTTTAAGTCAGGTGAGCAAATCCAATAAAACTGTTCAAGCAATAACACCCCTTCAATAGCTTCAACAGAATCTGCTTTCACCCCCTCCCACCAACGCTTTAAATATTGATGCTGTTGTGTGGCTACCTCCTCAAAGCTCATTACCAGCCTCTTTCAGAGTTTCTGGAACTTTGCTCATAGTCTTCAGGTGAAGCTACCTCTGGCTGCAAGCTGCAACACTGGACTTAAGATTTGAAAGAAAGTGAGTAGTGCTCACAACAGAGGGAGGTGAACTTTACAATTTACAATTGTGTTTGGTTTGAAGCAGATTCCTTAGGAAAGTTAATATTCTTCAGGTGGAGGATACTTCTACCTGAAGGGTGAAATAAGCAACTTAGAATTATCAGAAAAGGCAGTCTTTCAATCAACAGAGGGAGGTGGAGTTTGCTTTACTTGTTACAATTGTTAAGATTTTACTGTTTTCTGTGTTTCTGCCCTTCTGACTTGATTGGAGTTAGTGATTGACTGTTTGCATTGCAATATTTGTAATACTGTGAGTATTCACTGGGCTAAGAATTTATCATAAGCCCTGAATTGAGAGCAGGTTACAGGCTGTGTATTGGACCCAGACAGTCCCTAGGGGGTGGAAACTGTTTTTTCTTTGTTTACCTCAGTGCCTTATAAGGCCAAGCCAGACTGTGTCAGGAAGTGCTTACATCACAGCTACTTAACAGCCAATAGCTCTGGAAGAATCTTACAGACCTTGATAAAAGTACTAATTTTAGCAGGCTCATCAGATAACCTCATAGTCTTCAGATGAAGCTACCTCTGGCTGCAAGCTGCAACACTGGACTTAAGATTTGCAAGAAAGTGAGTAGTGCTCACAACAGAGGGAGGTGAACTTTACAATTTACAATTGTGTTTGGTTTGAAACAGATTCCTTAGGAAAGTTAATATTCTTCAGGTGGAGGATACTTCTAACTGAAGGGTGAAATAAGCAACTTAGAATTATCAGAAAAGGCAGTCTTTCAATCAACAGAGGGAGGTGGAGTTTGCTTTACTTGTGTTACAAGTGTTAAGGTTTTCAGTGCAGGAAGAGTTTAAACCCACATAGGCTAAATACTGTTTTCTGTGTCTGCCCTTCTGCACAGCTGACGTGTTTTGGGGCTGACTGTTTTCAGAGCACAAGTCACCAGGCTGTTTTGGGGCTGGGGAGGTTTACCTGTGTCTGACTTGGATGTTTGGATTTTTCTCTGTTTGATTAGCAGGGTATTTTCTCTGTCAAATTGGTTTGAAGCAGTATTACAAATTGTTGTGTATGGCATCTTGCTGACAGGAAGGCACTCATCACATCGGTAGGTCAGAGCGTTTAGCTGATTGTTTCGTGAGGGCACAGTTTAGGCCCAACTCCTTCCCACCCTCACCCCACCCACCCTGGAAATAGTTCATTTATACCTGGGGTTCTGACATCATTTCCTCAAGAGGGCAAGGTACACATCACTGTCATATCCTGTCTAGCACACTGCACTGACAATATAAGCATACACATTATATAAATACATATATTTCTATATAGTGCACCAAACACACACACAAAAAAAAAAAACTAAACAAGGTAGACAGTATGTGGGGAGTAGTACAATGTAATGGCTGTGGGGCAGCAGTCTTCCGGGAGTCTTTCTGGAGGCTGAGATGCTGCCCTGTTTGCAGACAACTATCTGCCCTGAGGGAGGAAGTTGCTCATCTTCAGGCCGCACTGGACAGTGGCAAGAGAACCTCCTCCATCCAGGGAGCACCACAGCCACCACCACTACCTCAGAGGTTGTGAAGAAAGCACAGCAGTTGGACCACAGTGGGCTCAGGGAGGGTAAGGGTGGTGGAACAGAGGCACACCAAGTCAGTTGTTACACTCCACAATCCATACACCATTCTGGGGGAGCATAATTCCCCTATGGATGCACCCACAGAGGAGACTAAGGAGGGTGCAGACAACTGTGACAAGGGAGGCCCTCAGGAAGGAGGCAGAGGGCACCACAGGGAAAGAAAGTAGCTCCAGGTGGGGGACTCAATTATTAGGGGGATAGAACTGGGGGGAGCAGGGAAAACTGAAGTAAGGTGCCTGCCTGGTGCCATGGCTTGGAGGTACAGGAAGCGCATCCTTAGGATCACAAGAACAGTTGCACGGGAGTCTGAGCTGGACATCATTGTCCACCTAGGGACAAATGACTTGGCTCATCATGAGATTAGAGCAGTGCAAAAGGACTTTGTAGAGTTGGGAGGGCTTAAGACAAGTAGCACACACAGTATCCTTCTCAGAGGTGCTGCCTGTCAGTGGCATGAGTGAGGCGAGGGTACTTTTCACCATGCAGTTTAACAAATGGTTAAAAAAATGGTGTGGAGCACAGGGGTTTGGCTTCATTGGGGACTGGGGTTCCATCTGGAGGGACACCAGCCTATACTGGCAGGATGGTCTGCATCTGTCCAGGAAAGGAACAAGTCTTTTGGGCAATCGGTTTAAATGCTTCATTGGCAAGCCTTTAAACTAGTCAAGGGGGGAGGCACTGATAAGCAGAAGGAAAATCCCAGCCTCCCCCTACAAAACAGGGTACTAAATGAGAAAAAGACCAAGGTAGAAAGGTCAGTGGGGTTGCCACTACAGAAGGTAAAGCCATCAAAAAATGGAGAGCAATGAGTACCAATGCCCGTAGTCTGGGTAACAAGCTTCCTGAATTAGTGGCCTTGATGGAGGAGGAAGATCTGGATATTGGCAGTCACAGAAACATGGTACACACGGAACCATGACTGGGACGTAAACATACCAGGATACACACTATCTACAGGAGGGACAGGGAGGGTAAAAGAGGAGGAGGAGTAGCTCTCTACATAAGAGAAGAAATCAAAGCAACATAACAAAAGGGTAAACAGGGAGGAGGAGAAGAAGCACTGTGGGTCAATTTGGAGGCAGGCAATGGCACCACAATCCGCACAGGGGTTGTATACAGACCCCCCTCGCAGGGGGAGGAAATGGACAAGGAAATGATAGAAAGTATACTTAGAATGGCAGATAAAGGGGAGATATTGCTGATGGGTGATCTGAATATGCCAGATGTTAACTGGAGTGCAGTTGCAGCAGCCACTTCTAAGAGTGAAGTTATTCTGGATGCCCTACAGGGGGCATGCCTTAGACAACTAGTATTGGAGCCCACTCGAGAGGGAGCAATCTTAGACCTGGTTCTCTCAAACGGAGATGAAGAGAGGATCACAGATGTAGAAGTGGGTAGCCATCTGGGAACTAGCGACCATCAAACAGTATGGTTCACAATAAACACAGCAATAGAGTCAAGCCATACAAAGACAAAGGTATTGGATTTTAGGAGGGCTGACTTTGCCAAAATGGGTGAGTGCCTAAGGAATGCACTAGCAAATGGGCAGGAAGGAGGGGTGGAAGAACAATGGGGAATAATAAAAACTGCCATCACAGAGGTAACAAGCCTTTGTGTAAAGCAAATAAACAAAACGAAACAAGGTAAGAAACCACTATGGTTCTCAAAGGAAGTGGCAGTGAAGGTTCAAGAGAAAAAGAAATCATTCGGGAAGTACAAGGAATCACAGAAGGAACAGGACAGAGAACTGTATCAGTTAAAGCAAAGGGAAGCTGGAAAGGCAGTCAGAACAGCAAAGGCCCAAACCGAAGAAAAGATAGCCAACTCAGTTAAGAAGGGGAATAAAACCTTTTATAGGTACATCAGGGAGCAAAGGATGACCAAGGGAGGATAGTGAGGCTTAATAAAGGGAGGGAGGGTGGGCGGAGGTGACTGTGAAAAGGCAGAGATACTAAACAAATATTTTTGCTCAGTATTTACAAAGGAAGAGGGGGAGGTACCTAAAACAAACAGTAGAAACACTCTGGATACAGAAGTTGATACCAGCCCATTTACAGAAGAAAGAGTTCTGAAAGAGCTCTTAAAACTGAAGGTGGACAAAGCAATGGGGCCTGATGGAATTCATCTCAGAATTCTAAAAGAACTAAGGATAGAACTAGTGACACCACTGACTACCCTCTTTAACAAATCATGGGAGGATGGGGTGGTACCTGAGGACTGGAGGAGGGCAGATGTGATTCCCCTTCACAAAAGTGGGAGCAAGGCAGAAGCAGGAAACTACAGACCTGTTAGTTTAACCTCAGTGGTAGGGAAAATGATGGAATCACTTCTGAAGGAAAGAATTGTTAGATCTAGAGGCCAGAGGGCACAGGACCCAAGGCAGCATGGATTCACAGCGGAAGGTCATACCAGACAAATCTGATAGATTTCTTTGACTGGGTGACCAAAGTAGTAGATCAGGGAGGGGCTGTGGACATGGCCTACCTAGACTTTAGCAAGGCATTTGACACAGTCCCACACAAAAGATTAATATACAAGTTAGCCAGCATGGGAGTGGGTCCCAAGATGACAGCCTGGGTAAAGAATTGGCTGGAGAATAGGACACAGAGAGTAATAGTAAATGGAGTCCACTCTGAAAAAAGGGGGGTTAGCAGTGGGGTACCACAGGGTTCAGTATTAGGACCGGTCCTCTTCAATGTCTTTATAAGCGACATTGCAGAGGGACTGGAAGGAAAAGTATGTCTCTTTGCAGATGACACAAAGATCTGCAACAGAGTTGATGCTCAAGGTGGGGTGGAAAGGATGAGAAGGGACATGGCAAGGTTAGAGGAATGGTCAAATGTATGGCAGCTTAGATTCAATGCTAAGAAGTGCAAGGTAATGCACCTGGGAAACAAAACCCAGGGAAGAGACACAATGGGGGTGAGATACTAACAACAACAAAATGGAAAGGGACCTGGGGTAGTCATATCAGATGACCTAAAGGTGGGCAAGCAATGTAAGAGGGCAGCAAGGAGGGCTGGGGATACTGGGATGCATAGGGAGAGCATCACCAGCAGAAAACAAGAAGTTATTATCCCTCTGTACAGACAGCTGGTGAGACCACATCTGAGTACTTGTGTAGTTCTGGGAGACCCAACCTCCAAGAGACATAGACAGGATGGAAGCTGTCCAGAGGAGGGCAACTAAAATGGTGCAGGGTCTGCACCGGAAGACATATGAAGTGAGACTTAAGGAGCTTAATATGTATAGCCTCGAGGAAAAGAGGGAGAGGGGGGACATGATAGAAACTTTCAAGTACCTCAAGGGAATCAACAAAGTCCAAGAGGGTAGCATCTTTCAAAAAAAGAGGTGTGCAAGAACAAGGGGGCACCATTTGAAGATAGAAGGGGGCGGCTCAGAGGTAATTTAAGGAAGTATTTTTTCACAGAGAGGGTTGTGGATGCATGGAACAGCCTTCAGAGGAGGTTGTGGAGTCAAAAACAGTGGTGGAATTCAAGCATGCATGGGACAGTCATAAGGCAATTCTAGGGGGTGGGGGTAGGAAGAAGTAGGCTGCTGGTTAACTAGGATCTGCAGCTTATCCATCAGGTAGGGAAATGGGCAGACTGGGTGGGCCAAGCGGTCCTTATCTGCCGTCAAATTCTATGTTTCTATGTTTCCATGTATGCATCAGGGTTCAGATCATAGTTTTTAATAAAGCAGTTTTTAACTTGTCAAAATCTTTACTTTCAACATTGTCCATCTGCCCCAATGCTTCCCTTTCCTTGCCAATAAGTAGTGGAGACAGGTGAAAGCTCCAGGTCTCTTTGGGCAGATTGGCCTGGATAAAGACCTTTTCAAATGAATTTAAAAACATGTCCATATCCTCCCCCTCTTTAAACTCAGCCATTCATTTTGAAAATAACTTGTACCCCAGTCCTGGAGGGTCAGAACTAGCTCCACCACTTACCTGCTCGGTGGTTGTTGTCAGTTGGAGTGTCAGCTTTTTCAAATCATGTTCCCTCTGGTGCTACCATTCTTTGGCCTTTCTCTGTTGCTGCTGTTCCACCACCTGGTGCTGTCATTCTTTGGCCTCTCTTTGTTGCCGTCAGTCCTCCATTTCCATCTTGAATCTTTTTTGGTCATTCTCAAACCTTTTTTTCTCATTCTCGAGCCGTTTCTCCTGCATCCACAGCCTCCTCAGCTCCAGCTCTTTGTTTATAGATAGCACCTTCTCCTCTGGGCTCTGGACCGCTGAAGTCACCACCTGTGGCTCTAAGTGGGGTGGTGCATCTTCTGTCTCAGCTGCCAGAAGGGCCTCCATGTGTTGCCTTTTATTTTTGCCTTCACTAGGGATGCCCTTGTCCCCAAAGATCTTCCTCAGTTGTTCTAAGTTCATATTGCTGTAATGAACAGACATTCTTCTATCTACACTATGTTCAAAAAACAAATTCAAACAGGATAGGATCTATTGTCTGCAATCATATTTCTTTTACCCCTTTCCAAATTCTGCCCTTGATTGTGTGATGGTTTTGCAAGACCGTTCAAAATTCCAGTAGCTGGCATCAAATCTGTCATGAGCCCCTGGCCTCCAAACCCTGGGCAGCCAGGTAGGACCTCCTGTTTGCAGAGAGGACCCCCCATTTCAAGAACTCATAAGCAGTGTAAGGGTTCAGGAAGAACTCAGCAACCTTCCTTTTTCCAGTGGGAGGGTGGATACTGTAGTTTTGAGTACCCTTGACTCTGCACTATGTTCAGTATTTAAAGCCCAGCATGAACACCGTCTATGTCTTGCCTAAGTAGTTTGGTAAGATGGCTGAGTGGTACTATCTTTCAAGGCACACAGTCTTTCAAAACCCTTCTGTTAAAATTGTTAGATCACACAATCAGACGCCAGGCAGAGTTGATAAGAAAATCATAAAGGTTTACTTAAAATAAAAGCAATACAGAAAAGTATGCAGTTTGGAAGGACTTTGAAATGCAGACAATATCAAAAGTAAAAGTGGATGGTTTACAGAAAACACTAGATAATGTTATTCCAAACTGTTAAAATTCATCTACCATCCACCTGGAGATGGGAAATGTTTCTTACAGGAAGTAGCAGACTTCATCATCGACATGTCGCTTGAGTAGCCCAGATTGATGGTTCTGGGTGGCTTCAATGCCTGGGTCGATGATGAACTTTCGCAATTTATTAATCACTTCCTCCAATTAAAGATTTCTTTGGGCCTTACACAGGTAGTTTCCACTGCTACCCATAAATCTGGTCACTCTCTGGACTTAGTCTTTCTCCAGGGGATTGATGCATCCGACTTGGGGGTGGAACCAGTCACCTGGTCAGACCACTATACCATGAGGTTCAGTTTTTGCACCCCCCTGAGAAGGCCTTCCCCTGTGGAGATGGTCAGGTAGCGCCCTTTATGGGATATTACCTCCCAAGGCCTTGCAGCGGTCCTTGACCTCTCGTCCCCCGTGTTGGCGAGCAGTAATCCAGAGGCCCTGGTGTTGGCCTATAATACGGCTGTTACAACAGCTCTGGATCTTATTGCTCCTGTTCGTGTGTGCACCCTATCCCTTCAGCCCAAGTCTCCTTGGTTTGATGGGACATTTTATTTATTTATTTATTTAAGAGTTTTACCAGGAAGGCATACTGAGCAGTGTACCACTCGATTCCAGATGCACCCTGGGGAAGGGGGTTACATATGGTGCAGTAATACAGAAGGAAACATACATAAATATGTGTGGTACAATACAATGGATGAGACAGTCATACATATAATTAGCAGGTTTACAAATACAGTAGACATTTAGAGCTGACGAAATCACAAGTACAAAATGGAGTAACCAGACAGGTGTTAACAGAGGGAAATGGCATTCCAAGAATTATGGGAAATGCCCAGCTGCACTTGGTAAGCGGTGGTTGATAACAGTGGGAAGAACCATTTTTGGTAGTAATCTGCTGGTAGATAGGTAGTGAGGGAGTCAATGGGGTGGGATACAGGAGCAGGTGGTAGAGAAATGAGTTTTAAGAAGGGCATTCCGGTGTGGAGTGCTTGTGGCATGTCTAATATCGGCTGCCAGGGAGTTCCATAATTTGGGCACCCTAAAGCTGAAGGCAGCCTGGCTAGACCGGGTGGATCTGTGCGGGATGTGAAGGAGCCGAGAGTCAATGTTCCTGAGAGCTTATGCCGGTGGTGGGAGGGCAGTTAGGGAGGACGACAGGTAGGAGGGGAGTGTCTGCGTCCAGAACTTGGCAGTAGTTCTGGCGCAGTGTAGCAATTGCCAATTATGTAGAGAGGGGAGGTCCAAGGACTGGTAGAAGTCACAGTGATGAGTACTAGGAGGGCAGTCCAGGGAGAACCAGCAGATGGAGTTGAAGAGGGGATCAAGCCTGGATAAGGAAGTTTGAGGGGCAGCACAGTAGACTACATCTCTGTAGTCCATAATCGGGAGGATCATTTTTTGGACAATTGCTAGTCGCGTTAGTAGGGGGATGCAACTTTTGTTGTAGTAGAGAGCACCCAGCATGGGATGCAGTTTCTTGTATAGAGCATCAATATGCACAGAGAAGTCAAGGTACTGATCTAACCAGACACCGAGACATCTATAGGAAGTACAGGCCTCCGGGGGGGAGCTATCCAGAGTGTAGAACTTGGGGGGTAGGAAGGCGGGATAGTTTGGCCCGAGAGCAGAAGGTGAGGGAGACAGTTTTTTTTTAGTTTAAAAATAGTTGATTTGAGAGGAACCATCATTGGATGGAGTCGAAGTCCTCCTGCAGACTGGCTGCCACGACATTAGGGAATGAGCCAGAGGCAAACAGCACCATGTCGTCTGCATACATGTGGATAGCAGTATGTGGGCAGGCAACAAGCAGATCATTGAGAAAGATAGAGAACAGCAGAGGGCCTAGTACAGACCCTTGGGGAACTCCACTGGTGACTGGGAATGAAGTGGAACTAGCTGAGCCAATACGGACAGATTGGGACCTACCTGCCAGGTTGGAATGGAACCAGTTATTGGCAGTCACAGTCAGTCCAGCTTGAGCGAGTTTTGACAATAACAGGATGCAAGACCGTGTCAAAGGCTTTGGCCAGGTCGATAGAGATAGCCGCAGTTATCTCCCCTTTATCCATACCCATAAGGATGGTGTTGGTGAGACGAAGAAGAGAAGTGGTGGTGCAGTGATTCGTTCTAAACCCGGCCTGGAAGGGGATGAAGAATGATATGGCATCTAGATAGTGGTAGAGCTGGGATAGTACAAGGCGCTCTTGGATTTTGGCTAGGATGGGGAGCAGTAATATGGGATGTTAGTTGCATGGGGAGGAAAGTTCACCTCCTTTAGCTAGGGGAATGACTGTGGCTTGTTTCCATATTGCAGGGATGGACCTGAGCCTAAAAGACAGGTTATAGAGCGTGGTTAGAGGGTAGGCTATGGCAGGTGCTGAAAGCAGGAGTATTTTGGAATCCAGGCCCGATGGGCATTTACCTTTGGATGGGTTGAGTGACTGAAGTATTTTTAGTACCTCACCAGGTGTGACTGGGTGGAGCGAGAAGGAGGACGGAGAGGTGACTACAGGGGAACAAAGGGCGGGAGTGGGGGATGGGAGGAGAGTAGAGAGGATGTAGTGGTGGAGAAATATGAGTTAAACTCAGTGGCAACCATGCTAGGATCCGTGATGATGCTTCCGCCTATGTTGAGAGTGGGAGTAGGGGGTTGGGCCGGAGGGGTAAGAAGGGATTTTATTGACTTCCAAAATTGTGTGGGGTGAGCGAAGTTATTGTTGAAAGCAGACTTAAAGTAATTTGATTTGGCCTGATGTATGAGTCTTGTGCAGGCATTTCTTAGCGAATGGTAATGTTGCAGGGCCTTTTGCACTCCTGTTGCCTTAAAGGATTTCCAGGCTCGATCTCTGGCTTGTAGTTGTTCCAAGAGGTTAGCTGTTACCCAAGGTAAGTGGGCTTCTCTTACTCTGGATCTTCTGAGAGGTGCATGGAAGTCCCAGATAGCCAGGAAGTTGGTCGAGAAAAATTTGAGGGTCTCGTCCATGGAGGTGGCCCTAGGGATGAAGGACCAGTCGATGCTGGTGAGGTCATTTAGGAGAGCGGTCAGATCAAGGGATTTGTAAGCTCTGTTGTATAGAGTGCGGGGGGGAGGGGCCTTGGGTCTGAAGATTTTGCGCACTGTATAAATCATATGGTGGTCACTAAGGGAGTCTGGTAGTAGGCCAGCTTTTATTATCCGATGTGGGTGGGTGCTGAAGGCCCAATCCAGTAGTGTATGCTTTTTGGATTTGTGGTTTAGGCTAGTGGGTTCCGCTATTTGTTGGGACAGGTTTAGAGCATTTATTTGACGTTGCGTTTTGGTGGCTACGCTGCCTAGCCAGTTCTGGTTGAAATCTCCAAGGATATGGAGTTTGCCACCTGCCATAAGAGAACTCAGGTTGCCATGGTGGTCTAGGATGCTACCCAGAGGTGTGTCTGGTGGGCAGTATGATCCTGCTATGTATACGGGGATAGAGTGTGGAAGGGGGATTTTGAATAGAAGGGAATCTATTGATTGTATGGGAACGGTAGGTGTGATTGTGGAGAACTGGAGTTTAGAGGAGATATACATGGCAGTGCTGCCACCCTTCTTACTGCCCTGTCGGTCTTGGCGGATTAAGGAGTACCCGGGTATTGAGAATTCCACGTCAAGGTTGTGGGGCTTCAGCCAAGATTCAGTATTGATTACGATGTCAGGGCAAAGGGATAGGACAGTAGTTTATAAGGCTGCTATTTTGTTCAGGATGCTGCATATGTTTAGGTGGACTATTTTGAAACCTCTTGGGAGGTGAGTAGCCGGTGCAGGGAGTTGCCCATATATTGGGGAGGGGGGACCTGGATTACGTTCTATGTTCCCAGCTATAAGGAGTAAGAGAGCCAGGATATGCCTTGCTAGGCGCATGGTCTTTTGAGATGACCAGTGAAGAGGGAAATGGTTATGAGTCTGGGAGATGAGCTTAGGGTCTAAGTGGTAGGGGATATATAAGGCAGGTAGCTCTGCATGGAAAGAGGGAGGGAGGATAGTGGCCCCCAGTGACCAGTTATGCCAGTGGTGCCGAGTGTGATCCACTAGGGCAGATGAGGAGTGGAGGGATGGCTTTGCAGCCGCAGGGATAAGTGGCAGAGAGCTAGGTAGAATTGGGTAGGACAAGGGTGGAAGGGAAGATATGGTTGGGCATAGCACAATAATTATTAGAGGGAGATAATGCATTTTAGTAGAAGATTTGAAAGCTGCTCAGGGGTGGCCACTAGTGGCTGAATAGTATAAGGAGCTAATGGGAAAGTGAGCTGATGGGTTTACGCGCTCACGCGGTCAACCCTATAAAAGGAGGAGCTCACCAAGGGTGGTGGTGGGGGCGGCGGTGACTCACTCTGGCACAGCACTCTGTAGCAGCTGCAAGCATGGGGTCGCTACCTGGGTGCTTTTTGGCTGCTCCTTTCTCCGTGGGGGGTTCGGTGGCTGTGGGGAGGGCTGTACCAGCTTGCCCTGATGACTGCACTGCTGGAAGGGACAGAAAAAAGCAGCTTAAGTATAGTTAGGAAGGGAGGAGGAGCTAGCAGCAGGTATGTTGCTTTAAAATGCAGAAATCTTATTTGTGCAGCTTTAAATTGTATTAGACAGTAATTTAAATGCAGTATGGTTACAAGAAAAGTCACAGAGCATGCTGCCTGCAGCCTAAGAGCCCTTAATATGGCTCTGGTACTAAAGTGTGTCCCCTTAAGCCTGAAAGTGAATAAATTTCTTAAAATACTTTGTGGGAGATGCAGAGACAGAGATGAAGGTTACAGCAGTGCTGGCGCAGGTCCGCTCTTGAAGCCGACCACCTTAGAATGATGGAACATTATTCTGTCCATCAATCTGCAATCACCCGTAAGAAGGCAGAATTCCTGTCCAGGGAGATCGCAGTTGCTCGGAATCGACCGGCTCAGCTGTTTTGAACTGTAGACAGACTGTGCAACCCAGCCTGTCTGCAAGTTCGAAAAGCCTTTTCGCAATTAGAGTGCGAGGAGCTCACTCGTTACTTTGCAACTAAGGTGGCCAACATCAGGGCAGATTTACATCCAGCAATCTCTAAGGGTGATGCTGTTGAACAGTGTGAGTTCACAGTACCTCAGTTTTCTTGGAGTTCCTTCAGTCGACCTGATTTCATGGATATTATGAGGATCATCCATAGTGTTCGCCCCACAAGCTGTAGTTTGGAACCTGGACCGACCTCCCTAATTTTGGACTGTAGTGCTATCATCGGTCCAGTCCTTGTGCAAATAGTCTGGTGCTCCCTGGAGTTGGGTGAGTTCCCTAGCTCCCTGAAAGAGGCAGTGGTGATACCTCTCTTGAAGAAAGCTACCTTGGACCCAGACTGTTTCACAAACTACAGACCTATCTCTAACCTTCCCTTTTTTTGGAAGGTGATTGAGAAGGTAGTGGCTGCCCAATTGGAAGACCATTTAGCCATCCATAACATATACGAATCCTTCCAAACTGGTTTTCATAAAAGACATAGCACTGAGAATGCGCTGGTTCGGGTGCTTAATGATCTTCTGAGACGAGAGATCAGAAGAGATGTTCCATTGTGGTTCTCCTTGATCTCTCATCAGCTTTTGACACTGTGGATCACTTGGTGTTGATGGCACACCTGAGGCAGATTTGTGGAATTTCGGGAATCATTCTACAATGGTTCACCTCTTTCCTCACTGGGAGATCACAAAGACTTATGTCAGGGTTTGTTTCCTCTGGCCCAACTCCTTTGTTGTGTGGGGTGCCTCAGGGTTCTGTGCTATCTCCCATGTTATTCACGGTGTACATGCTGCTCCTCGGAGACATTATAAGACAGTATGGGCTGAGGTTTCACTGCTATGCAGATGATACCCAGCTATACCTGTGTTTTGCACACGACCAGGATGGAGCTCTCTCGGTGTTTAACAACTGTCTGGAAGAAATCCAGGATTGGATGGATTCTAGTTGGTTGAAGTTGAACTCAGAAAAGACAGAGGTTTTGGTTGTCACCCGGGTTGTCAGATAGAGGGGACGTGTGTTGGCATGCCCTCTGGAATTGTCTTTGGTGGCATTTCACTTCTGACCTCTGAATGGGTGCATAGCCTGGGGGTTATCTTGGACGATAGACTGACACTACAGTAACAAGTGTCAGCTGTTGTCAAGACTTCCTTTTACCATCTTAGGAATATTGCCAGAATTAAGCACCTTGTTCTGTCTGACACCCTACCAACACTGGTCCACGCCTTTGTGTCCTCACATCTGGACTACTGCAACTCCCTGTACTTTGGGCTTTCTGGGGTTGAAATCCATCACCTACAGCTGGTGCAGAACACAGCAGCCTGGGTTTTGACTGGGACAAGTAGGTGTGTTATATTACCCCGGTGCTGCGCAAACTGCACTGGCTACCTATACGGTGGCAGATCACCTTTAAAGTCGGTTTACTGACTTTCAAAGCCCTTCATGATCAAGGTCCGGCCTATCTGAAAAAACTTCTGGTGCCCTGTTGCCCCGGCCGATTGCTTCGCTCGACCACCAAGGGGTTGCTAGAGATTGCAAGAGTGAGTCTTAAATCTTCAGGCTGTAGAGCATTCTCTTATGCTGCACCTCTCTTTGGAATTCTCTACCCCGCCGGTTATGGGAGTGCACCTCCGTGGAGAGGTTTAAGAGTAATCTGAAAACTTGTTTTTGGCAAATTGCCTTTTTGGATGGCTGATTATATTGTAATTGGTGATTGTGTTGTGGTTTTATTTTTAACCTTGAATTTTAATGTTTGATGCTATTGTGTTATGATTTTATTTGTGTATATTACTGGATTTTAATGTTTGATGTTTTTGTTTTAATATGTTCAGCGCCTTGGAAAATGAAAGGCGCTTTATAAATAAATTTATTATTATTATTATTAATAATAAACTATACCTTGTTTTGATATTAGAGTCCAGACAAGATTTTAAATGTCCTTGTAGAAATGAGTCCTTAAGCGGCCGGCCAGCCGGCGCAGTGGTGGGATTTCCGCTTGCGACGCCAGCGACCCGGGTTCAGGAATGGACCCAGGATAGCCAGAGGAGAAGGATAAAGCATCCTATGGACTGCTGTCCTTCTCCAGAGGGAGGGCTGGAAAAGTGTCTGGTGTGAGACGGACCCCTGGCGGAGGCTGGGGGCCTCACAGCTGTCGGCGCTCATAACTAATGGAGGCAGGGCAGACACTGAATGTCATTGCGTCCCCGCCTCCTGGAGGAAAATCAAGAAATGGAGGGGAGAACTGCCTCATCAAGCCTCCCAGCTTCACCAGCCACTGCCGCCACACTCCCAGCCAGATACTATGCCCGTGGGCCCAGAACTGGGGCACTGAGCCATGGCCCCACCCTCCAGGGGTAAGCCGGGGTGACCGAGATTGGTGGGCATAGGTACAGGACCTCCGGGGCCATGACTAGGGCCAAAATTGAAGGAGGCCTCCCGAATAAAGGGGAAATAAATAAAAAAATGAGTCCTTAAGCAACAGTTTGTAGCAAGTTTGTATCCCAAGTCAGTTCCTCTGAATGCCCTTTTAAAAAGACTTCAGGTGCTTCCCTTGGTGAAAAAAGTTTTGGTTTCCAAAATTCTGAATTAAAATCAGAATTTTCTGTTCAGTATGTGAAAGTCAAAATTTCCATAATCTCAGATCTGGTTTTGAGAGATTTTTCCAGGCCTACACATTTACTTTCTGGTGTAAAAGTATATACCAGCTTGGTCAGGTATCTGACTCCCAGTTAAACTGTTTCACAACTGCAGAGTTCAAAATGTGTCTATTAGATAAAGTCTGGTCATTTTCAAGCCCCACACACAGTGTGATGGGGTACGACAGTTTACCTTTCCCTGTAGGTGTCGCTGTGGTTCCATGTCAGGTTCCATGTCAATCTCAGTAACATCTGGTCCCTGCATTTGGCTTGACCCCTGACCCCTAGGTCATTACATTACCTTGTTGGTGTTATTGGAAGCTAGATACCCAGTTTTCTCTAAGTCAGTTATGATTTCCTGGGTCCATAAACCTGTCGCCCTTATCTGGAGATGTACCAGATCCATCCTAGCCATTATAGCAATTCTGGATATTTGGTATTTTATTCCTCAAAGCCTTTTAAAGAGACAGTGTCCCATTCTAAAGTATATTACAGCACATACCACAGGAACCCAAATAAAGGATATAGGCCTATCTTGTGACAACAGATCTTGCAGTTGAAAGGATAAATCACGATTAACTTATAGCCCAGTGCAATGCTGCACACACCAGCACTATTTTAATGGCTTCCATTAAATTCAGGCAACAGTGAGTATCTGTGTCCACACACCTGTCCCTGCAATACAAGGAAGCATCCAGACAAAGTGGCACAAAGTTAAGAAACCAATGAGGGGAAAGTTAATAGCACTCTATACCTGTATTCAGGAAAAGCAGAGATGAGGAACAGCAGCAAAGCAATGAGCCGATGGTTGAAAAGGTGGCACTCAGCCTTTGTGTAGTAAAATACTACTCTCCCCATGCCCATCCATTCAGGCTGCGGTGAAAGGCTCAAACACTGCATGGCAGACTTGGGGCTCTGCCATACCGCTAATTTCCAGTGCCCAACCCAGACTACAAGGGAATAAATGAAATGTGGCCCCTCCCCCAATTATCTGATGCATCCAGTGCCCAACTCAGCCAATCAGGGAATTTAAGAAAACTGCATACCTCCCCCAACTGTCTGAATGGTCCAGTACACAATCTGGCCCATCGGGGAATAAAAAAAAGCTGTCCCCTACTTCTCACTCTAACTGCCTGATGAGTCCAGGGCCCAACCCGGCCCATCAGAAAATGTCGCTGTAGTACTATCTTATCAATATATCTACTTAGCTGACTCCAAACTTTCATTTTTTTTTTAAACTTAAGCCTCTAGCACCAATGGTTCCAAAGTTATCACATTTCAAAGACATTTATCTTTCAAAAGATCTAACTTTGGAACTGTTGGGGCTAGAAACTTAATTTTAAATGAAAACTTTGAGTTCAGCCATTAAGAATTAGCTTGGACAATAGTTTTTATGTGTCAGTACTGTTCTACAGTATATGTATCAATGCTATTTGACTCTGCTTTTTCAGTATATTATCAATACATTTTTTAGTTGTGGTACAGCAAATAAAGCAGCAAATACATAGTGTCAGTATTTTTTGTAGTGATAGATTGCCTCAATACTATTTTTTGTATTGATACATAAAATTACATAACAGTTTAAAAAAATTAATAAAACATACTTCCAACATCTTATTTAATTTTTGGAAATGTGTAGTTTTCCACTTAATTTTCATTCTCCAGCCCAGTGGCGCTGAGGGTTGAGGCACTAGATGCCACACCTCATGCCACGCCAGCGACCCGGGTTCGGGAATGAGCTTGGGCCACTGGGGATCGGAAGGGGAGAGAGAGGATTGAGCATCCAGAGGACAGCTCTCCTCTCTCTGGGAGGTATCTAAGGCCTGCCCAGCACAGCAGCAGCCCCCAGTGGAAGCCAGAGGTACTACACCATTCAGGGTAGTAGTAGAGGGATCAGAGCCACGGCAGATGTCAGAGGACGTCATTGCATGTCTGGGCTCCGGGGGGAGGGAGATGGGGTGAAAAAGAAAGGGGAAAAAAAAAACTCTTGCCATTGGTAGGCGAAGGTGGGGCCAGAGGTCATGACCCCACATCACTGCCGGGCATCTGGTCACGCTGCCCGGTCCCATCCATGACTGCAGCCTTCATTACTGTAGATAGAGCACCTGAGGAGCTTGGTGGTTCCTTCCCGAGGTACTCAGATCCGGGGGTTGGGCTAGCAGTCAGGATTGGGGTGTTGACATAGGAGTTGGATGTCTAGTGCTTCAGGCAGATGGGAGAAGTCACAGCACCGGGTGACCACACCGGAGAGAGAGGCTAATGGAAGGAGAGTTGAGAAAAATAGTTAGATAAAAAAAAAAATTTCATTTGCCTTATGACCTTTATTGCGTGGCAAACATTTCAGGTACCTCCCCGGCAGTACCAAATCTTCCACTCTTTTGTTTTCTGAGGTTTCACTTGCGAAAGCATTGGAAGATAATAAGCATGGTGACATGAAGTGGTGAGTATAATTTAGTTTGGTGCTGGGGGGATTAAACTAATTGCATTGTGTTAGGTGTACTTGAAGCACTGTGTACTGTAGCAATACTGAAAAGCAGTACTACTGCATCAAAGCCCCCCCTGTGGGTACTGTATACAAAAATGTCTGTAAAACTGGCATTGGATGTGGCCCTTATATAACTACAATTATATACCAGTGAGACTGGTGAGACAGTAGCGCCAGATAAACAAAGATAAAAATGCAAAGTAAGACCAGCCTTGTTGACGCCAGCCTAATCTTGTTTTAAATTGTTCTGTTTAAATACAGCACCTGCGGTGTGTTATCCTGTCAAATTTCTCCTGGGCTATTTTTCAAAGGTATAAAATTGCACTTCTATGTTTTAGTTAGGTGTCTGAAGAAGATCTCTGAGAACACATAAAGTAATGCTGTTGTTTGCATTTGAGAAACAAAAAACTGATAAGCAATGCAATTTGTTTGATGGTTGCATTCAAAATAATATCAACGAATTGGAAAGATCAGAAACCACCCTAGTTTAGGGTGTGGCTCAGTTCTCTTATACAAGTTCACACGCTTGAGCGAATGCACTACACCACCGTCAAATAAATAATAAGTATGCACAGATTTGGCAACCATTTAAGGATAAGATTATTATTAGATAGAAAGAAGGAAGGATAGTTGTCATTTATGTGCTTTGTGGTTTTGCAGGAAATGAAATTATGCTAATTTTTAATTTTTTTATTTTATTATACATATCGGAATTACAACCCTTTGAGTCAAGGACTCGTTTCCAAAGGCTCCACATCAGTTCCAGTGGATTCAACACATAGACAGCAACACAAATGCAATATGATAGACAGGAGGTTACAGAAGTTTTTTGTTACATACCAAACAGTGAATAGCAAACAGTATTCATATATTTGCAGGTGTCAGAACAAACAACATAGAATCCCGAGCCATCCAGTGCCCAGATAAGAGTTACAGTTTATAATAGCAGTACAGAAGTCTAGCCAGTGCGAAAGCTAGGCTCCAAGGACAAATTAAGATATGCTGTATTTATTGGTGAGAGGACTTATTATGTGATTATGCTATTAGCTTGTATTTAGGGTGTTTTGTACCATTAATATGTAATGATCCCAATATGATCTGCTGTACCACATTTTAATATGCAAATTAAAAAAAAGAGAGAAACAAAAAACTGTGATAAGCAATGCAAGGATTAAAACAAATTCACAGGTTTAAGAATTTATTAGACCAGAGAAAAAAAATTTAAATACATAAAATATAATTACAGTATGAAAACTATTAATATGCATTCTGTGTTTACATAGGTACTGAGGAAGTTGGAAGTGGACATTATGGGCATGGGTACATTGCAGAGACCAAAACTGGTGATGACAACGGATTTGGCATTGATGATTCAGACTATGACATCTATATAGAAGAGGTAATAAAGAATCCATAAATAATATGCCGGTGTTTAGGCTCCAGTTGTCATACGAGATATCTTCCTGCTACCATATGTACAATATGACTTGTAAACATACTGTAAGTAGGAATAAGACATTCAGTTTTTCTGCAGTAGAACTGGAAAATACTCTACCTGTAACTGTTGTCTTCTTATTCAGATATTGCTTGAATCATTGAAGATCCATTTACTACATTAAAATCATAGAATTACAGGGCTCCTAACTTAAATTCCATTCATCAGTGGCATTGTGGTGTATGTAAATTACTTTGAAGGATTGCTAGGATTCAAACAGAACTCTAAGAAGTTCTTAGATGGTCTGCACAAAGCATGCCTAAGGCAACTTGTTGCAGATCCGACTCAGGAGGGAACCATTCTAGACCTGGTGCTTTCAAACAGGGATAGTATGGGAAAAGTTTCAGTAGGGGAGCACCTAGGTAACAGTGATCACTGTACAGTCTGGTTTGAGATAATAGCTGGGCAAGAAAAGAAAAGAACAAGAATCCTGAACTTTAGGAGGGCAGATTATGGGAAGATTGGAGATTTCCTGAAAGGAGTCCTAGCTGGAGTCAGGAATATGGCAACAGTGGGGAGCAGTGGAAAACGATCAAGGTAGGAGCTGAGAAAGCAACACAGCTCTATGTCAAACAAGTCAGTAAGGCGAAGTTGAAAAAGGGACCAGTTTGTTTCTCCAAGGAAGTGGCAGAAAAGGTTAGAGCAAAGAAGATGGCTTTTAGGAAATTCAAGCAGACGCAGGAGGAGGGACACAGAGAGAGCTACCAAGACAAACAAAGCGAGGCAGGGAAGGTACTTAGGTTACACAAAGGCACAGACTGAGGAAAGCATTGCCAACTCAGTAAAAAGAGGGAATAAAACTTTTTTTTAGGTATATCAGTGAAAATGGGAAAACTAGAGGGGGTATAGTTAGGCTGAAAAAAGGGGATGGAAATTCGGTGGAGAAATATCACCTCAAGGCAGACATACTGAACAAGTACTTTTGTTCCATATTTATGGAGGAGGAAGCAGGTAAAGGGCCAACATTAAAGGAGAGAGCCATAAATGGGAGAGAGATAGACACAAGTCCCTTCCCAGAGGAAAGGATCCATGGGAACTGACAACAAAAAAAAGTCTATAACGAAGCCTGACGGAGTGCACCCCAGGGTACTGAGAAATCTAAGGGAGGTGTTGACCACACCAGTAGCGGCTATGTTTAATCTGTCATTGGAAACTGGGGAAGTGCTAGAGGACTGGAGGATGGCTGATGTGGTCCTGCTATACAAAATCAGAAACAAGGAACAGGTGGGAAACTACAGGCCAGTCAGCCTGATCTCCATAGTATGCAAATTAATAGAAAACATCTGAAGGAAAGGACAGTGGAATACCTGGCAGACAGTGGTCTGCAAGACTCAAGACAGCATGGATTTACACAGGGGAAGTCATGCCAGATGAACCTCATAGAGTTTTTCAACTGGGTAACCAGGGAGGTGGATTGGGGGGGCGGGGGCTGTGGATGTAGTATACTTAGATTTTTAGCAAGGCATTTGATACAGTTCCACATAGAAGGCTGTTAAACAAACTGGAGAACCTGGAAGTTGGTTGCAAGGTAGTGAGATGGGTAGAGAGTTGACTGGGAAATAGAACCCAGAGGGTGGTGGTGAACAGAACACACTCTGCAGTGGGCAGAGTGACCAGTGGAGTTCCCCCGGGATCAGTGCTAGGCCCAGTCCTCTTCAAAGTCTTTATCAGAAACATTGCAGAGGGGCTAGAAGGGAAAGTATACCTGTTTGCAGATGGCAAAAAATTCTGCAACAGGGTGGACACACCAGATGGGGTGGAAAGAATGAAAAGAGACCTAAAAAGATTGAAGGACTGATAGAGGGATTGACAGCTGGGTTTCAGTACAAAGAAGTGAAAGGTAGTGCATATGGGGCGCAGAAACCACGGGGGCAGTTTTTCTCCTGGGGGGTGAGGAAATTGCAAACTCCAAACAGGATTTGACCTGGGGGTAGTCATCTCAGATGACCTGAAAATGTTAAAACAATGTGACAAGGCAGCAGGGAAGGCGGGCAGAATGCTGGGCTGCATAGGTTGGGGAATCACCAGCAGGAGAAAGGAGGTAAAAATCCCACTGTATAGATCATTGGTGAGGCCTCACCTCAAATACTGCATCTAGTTTTGGAGACCCCATCTTCAGAAGGACAAAAACAGGGTGGAGAAACAGAGGAGGGCAACTGAAATAGTAAGAGGTCTGCACGATAAACCTTATGAGGAAAGGCTGAAGGAGAAACTTTCAAATATCTCATGGGGAAAAACAAAATACAGGAGGGTACCATCTTCCAAAGAAAAAGATGCTCAAGGACTAGGAAGCACAGTTTGAAGCTAGAGGGGGAAGGTTCAGAGGGAATGTGAGGAAGTACTTTTTCACAGAATGGGTGGTGGACAAATGGAACAGTCTACTGGCAGAAGTGGTTGAGGCAAAAACTGTTATTGGATTAAAAAAAGCATGGGATAGACACAAAGGAAAGTTGAAAATACAAGAGGAGGGGACAGCGGGTTGATCAAGATTGGCTTAGTCGCAATAATTAGGTTACAGGGCAGAAATGGTGGGCCTGTGGACCCTTATTTGATAACAAATTCTGTGTTTCTGTTTCTATGTAAGGTGCCAAAAAGCCTCACAAACAATTAGCAAACAGTACAGTAAACCACAGACAGGGTTTCAGCCAGGGATTGATTGACTGAGTCATTGATTCATTCTTTCATTGATTGTTTGTGAAAGTCAGACACTTTCATAGGTCATAATTTGGAAGCCATTACAGTTTTCTGGAAGTCAGAAGAGGCCAGTTTTGGTAGTAAATATAAAATATTGCTGCTAAAATACATTTGATTTAGAAAATCAAACATTTTGACTTTCATGCCGGCAACACTGGGTGCCACCTCATTTTCTTTTTTTCATTTTGGGAGGCACATGCTTCCTCCACCCCTCTTAAGTTTGTTTTTGCACCCTCATGTCCACTTATGTTATACCTCTCATTTTTGGGCTGTCTAGGATCCAATGCCCACTGAACTTGCTCCGCTGAATACAGTCCACCACTAGCTCCCCAGGGTGTCCGCTGCTGGAGGTCAAATGTATCTCGTTATGGAGGGAGGTTCTCCTACTGCCACCAAAGGTGGAAGAGTCTGGTCACTCTGTTGGTGGCTGAGAGGGTGTGTTGTGGAGTGCCAAGAGGACCAAGTGGGTTGGAGGAACATGTTGATTGTCATCAAGGATGCAAGGTTGGGCTGTTTCCATTTTCTGCCTGGTCTCTTACGCCTCTCTGTCAGTTGACTCTTCCAGTGTCACTCCTTTGAAGTGGCACCTAGATGATATTGCCTGATCCCACACAACATCATACCCAGATTAGTTGTCATAGGAGCTAAGGACCTACCTCCAGCATCCATGCACATTGCCTCTACTACTAACCCCCAAAACTCTTGTCAGCCCAGTGCAGGGAGTTGTGCTTGAGTTGCAAAACTGAGTCTGTCACATGGCAATGCAACGGAAGAGAGAAAATAGTAAGTGCTTCAGCTGGGACTTGCACCTAAACCACCTGGAATACCATTCAGTTTGCACTACCAGCTGCACCACAAAGGGCACTTACTTCTTTCTCTCTTCTGTTTGTATGTGTTCCATAAATATGTACACCACACTCTTGTGATTGCAAATGTAATTATCTGTGCATCACCAGGTTGTGCATTGGAAGAAGTGTAATGTGCTCTGGGAAAGCTCAGTTTCCAGTTGCCTCAGTGGCTCAGCACTAGAATGTGATGGCAGATAAGGATCACTTGGCCCACTTAGTCTGCCCATCTCCCTACCTAATGGATAAGATGCAGATCTAGTTAACCAACAGCCTACTTCCTCCTACCCCCCAAAAGAATTGCCCATGCATTTTTGAATTCCCCCACAGTTTTTAACTCCACAACCACCTCAGGAGGGTCATTCCATGCATCCACAACCCTCTCCTTGAAAAAATACTTCCTCACATTACCTCGGAGCCATCCCCCTCTATCTTCGAATTGTGCCCCCTTGTTCTTACACATCTCTTTTTCTGAAAGATGTTATCCACTTGGACTTTATTGATTCCCTTAAGGTACTTGAAAGTTTCTATCATGTCCTCCCTCTCCCTCCTTTCCTCGAGGGTATACATATTAAGCTCCTTTAGGCTCTCTTCGTATGTCTTCTGGTGCAGACCCTTCACCATTTTAGTTGCCCTCCTCTGGACAGCCTCCATCCTGTCTATGTCCAGGCTGAGATGGGGTCTCCAGAACTGCATGCAGTACTCCAGATGGGGTCTCACCAACTGTCTATACAGAGGGATAACAACTTCCTGTTTTCTACTGGTGTTGCCTTTCCCTATGCATCCCAGTATCCCCCCGCCCTCCTGACTGCCTTCTCACATTGCTTGCCCCCCTTCAGGTCATCTGAGATGTCTACTTCCAGGTCCCTTTCCATTTTTGTTGTTGTTAGTATCTCACCCCCCCCCCCCATTGTGTACTCTTCCCTAGGTTTTTGTTTCCCAGGTGCATTATGTTGCACTTCTTTGTGTTGAATCTAAGCTGCCATACATTTGACCATTCCTCCAACCTTGCCAAGTCCCTTCTCATCCTTTCCATCCCACCTTTTGTATCAATTCTGGTGCAGATCTTTGTGTCATCCACAAAGAGTCATACTTTTCCTTCCAGTCCCTCCGTAATGTCACTTATAAAGACATTGAAGAGGTCCGGTCCCAGTACTGAACTTTGTGGTACCCTCCCTTAGTAACTCCCCTTTCTTCAGAGTGGACTCCATTTACTATTACCCTCTGCGTCCTGTTGTCCAGCCAATTTTTTACCCAGGATACCACATTGAGACCCACTCCAAGGCTGGCTCACTTGTATATTAATCTTTTGTGTGGGACTGTGTCAAATGGGTTACTAAAGTCTAGGTAGGCCATGTCATCCACAGACCCTCCCTGGTCAACTACTTTGGTCACCCAGTCAAAGAAATCTATTAGATTCATCTGACATGACCTTCCCACTGTGAATCAATGCTGCCTTGGGTCCTGTGTCCTGCTGGCCTCTAGGTACTCAACAATTCTTTCCTTCAGAAGTGATTTCATTATGTTCCCCTACCACTAAGGTCAAACTAACAGATCTGTAGTTTCCTGCCTCTGCCTTGTTTTTATTTATTTAGTTGTTTAACCAGGAGTGGCACATTAAGCTGAAAGCGTTTTTAAGGGTGCGACCTGGGAGCTCAGGAAAGCTAAGTGACTTGCTCAGGGTCACACAGTATGCAGGTGGAAGCTGTGGGATTCAAACCCAGGTCTGGTCTGTTGGATGTCACCAGATTTGCCTTGCTCCCACTTTTGTGAATTGGAATCACATCCACCCCTCTTCCAGTCCTCAGGTACCACCCCATCATCCCATGACTTGTTAAAGAGGGTAGTCAGTGGTGTCACTAGTTGTACCCTTAGTTCTTTTAGAATTCTTGGATGAATTCCATCAGGCCCCATTGCTTTCTCTACCTTCAGTTTTTAGAGTTCTTTCAGAACCCTTTCTTCTGTGAATGGACTGGTATCGACCCCTCTATCCAGAGTGTTTCTATTGTTTGGTTTAGGTACCTCCCCCTCCTCTTCTTTGGGAATACTGAGCAGAAGTATTCATTCAGTATCCCTACTTTTTCATTCCCCTTTATTCAGCCTCAGTATCCCTCCCTTGGTCTTTCTTCACTCCCTAATGTACCTATAAAAGGTTTTCCCCTTCTTAACAGAGTTGGCTATCTTTTCCTCAGTTTGGGCTTTTGCTATTCTGACTACCTTCCCTGCCTCTTTCTGCTTTAACTGATAAAGTTCTCTGTCCCGCTCCTTCTGCATTTCCTTATATTTCCGGAATGCTATCCTTTTCTCCTTAACCTTCCCTCCCACCTCTTTTGAGAACCATAGCATTTTTTTCCTTTGTTGTGTTTTGTTGATTTGATTTACACAAAGACTTGTTGCCTCTGTGGTGGCTGTTTTGATTTTTCCGCATCGTTCTTCCACCCCTCCTTCTTGCCTGTTTGCTAGTGCTTTTCTGAGGCGCACTCCCATTTTGCCAAACTCAGCCTTCCTAAAGTCCAACACCCTTGCTTTTGTATGGCTTGACTCTATAGCTGTGTTTATTGTGAACCACACTGTTTGGTGGTCGCTTGTTCCCAGATGGCTACCCACTTCTAAATCTGAGATCCTCTCTCCATCCCCATTTGAGAGTACCAGGTATACGGTTCAAGTCCCGACTGAGGCACTTACTTCTTTCTCTCTTCTGTTTGTATGTATTCCATATATATGCACGCTGCACTCTTGTAATAGAAAATGTCATTATCTGTGCAGCACCAGATTGTGCATTGGAGAAAAAGTAATGTGATCCGGGATGGCCCAGTTTCCAGTTGCCTTGGTGGCACAGCTGGTAGTTCAACCAGAACTGTATTCCAGGCAGCCAGGGTTCAAGTGCCTGCTGAGGTTCTTACTTCTAGTGCAACTTTCTACCACCAGCACCACCAGGCCAGGAAATATGAGAGCTTCTACCGTTCTTTTTGTGGAAGTCAAACACTTCTAAAATGGAGTTATCTGACACCCTGCACAGACGTTCATTTCATCTTATCTGGAGATCATCACTGTGGTACTGCCAATACTATGTCAGCCTAGCACAGAAGATTAGCTGACCAAAAACGACAAATCTGAGGGCAATAATGCGGCCAAAAAAATAAAGTGCTTTGAAAGAAGAAAAATCATTAAAAAGGCATTATTGTAAGGGTTTCACACAGAGCATACTGCCAGAACAAACTTGCCTTGTGTCTTAACTTCGCATCAATGCTCTTGAGTTCAGGCCTTTTCTTATGAATTGCGTTCTGTGTTGTTCCATTTCTCATTTTCAGTAGTTATTTAATCATATCTCTCAGTTGTCTCTGTTTTTAAGGGGTTTCTCTGAGTTACACTCAGAAATATCATTGGTTCTTCCCAAATCTAGCATTTCTGTTACTGAAGAATTGGGATTTGAATCATAAAATCATGATGGAAATTAATGTGACAGCCTAGTTCTCCTTCAGAAAATGTTTTTATCAATAAGTCGTATATTGTAACAGTTTCTTGGGCTGATATTGGGCTCTACACACTAATGAATTTTGGCCCTCCAGGATACAATAAATGGCACACTAGGCCAAGCTATGCACATCCCAGGTATTTTTGGGACATTAGTGAATGCACTAACACCACACACCTCAGTATTGCTCACCAGTGCTTGACCATGAATGCATGCAGCTATGTAGCTGGTCAGAGCATGGTGGCGGAGAGTGGATATGCCAGTAGTGGGCTGGCAGAGCGCAGAATGCATATGGCCATTTGTGCTCTGCCAGACCAGTGTTGGGGGTGGGGTATGCCAACTAGAGGACTGCCATAACAGGTAACCCCAGGACAAGCACCTGGAGGACTTGTGTTATCCTGCAGCAACTGACCCCAGCACTCATCTTTGTCACACGGGGCTAGGGTAAGGAAGACAGCTGCTGGGCATAGTACATATAACAAATAAAATCAGAGACAGTGGAGCGTATCAGACCATCAACAGGCCTACGCTATTAGCGTGGGAGCAAGTTACGCTACTGTCTGAAATCAGTTGTTGGGTTCTTTTTAGTAGTTTATTTGAGTTGGTGGGCTTCACCCCCAACACCACCATTAAAAAAGCAACAAGGTGGGTGTGGGGGTGGGGGTGAAGCCTCCCAACTCAAACTGACACAACAATATCAACAATAAGCACAAGCACACGCTGTATTCAGGAAAGTTTTACACTACTAGAATAGTGCTGGTCTGATACTCTCCACTATCGCCATAAAATCCACAGCTGTGCCACTCATGTAATTGTAGTCCTTATGCAGACTGCCATATCTCAGGATCACCCTATCCCACAGAGCAGGTGATCTACTGTGGGACTGGCTGTGGCTTTCGATTGGAAGCTGTAATCTGACTCATATCTGCCCCATCTGGCTGGCCTCTCCCTTTGTGCAGAACTATGCATCTACTCATTATGACATGTGGGGATGATGAATCCTGCCCCTTCATACCCATCTGGGGCCAAGTGTGTGGCACGTACCGAACCACTTCATGCATAGTGTCAATTATAATTTTTTAAGATATGCCCCTGATGCTGGTCCTTTGTCCCTGGGTTTTGCAAGCCATGTTCCTAACTTGTGGATCAGGGGGTTGAGAGGTATGTTTTTAACCGATGGTGTTCTCTTTAATGAATTAATGATTTAATGATCGGTCACCAATGCGAGAAACCTGCTGTGCTGATTTTATCCTGTTTCAAGGATTAAAGTGACATCCAGTATATAACACGATAAATTGCCATACTTTTCTACTCTTCTAGCTCAAACCCCTCCCTGCTCTTAAAGGCGGAAACAGGAAATTCCTGGTTGAAACCAAGGTCATTCCAACATCTCTCCCTGAGAAGCGGAAGAAGGTGCTCACAACGCTTAGGACCACAACCTCAACTACCACGATTGCAGCAACTACATCTGCTCCTGCTGTTGCCACAAAAAGGACCAGTATTACACCAGCCCGCCTGTTTGATCTCTCCTGTGAGGAAACCATCTGCCCTGTTGATAGCTTTTGTGTCATTGATTATGATCACGGAGGGGCCCGCTGCCATTGCAACTTGGGGAAAGGAGGTGCCGCATGCAGTGAAGGTAATTAAGTTCTTTTTGCATACCGTACTTAGCCATGAGTGTGCACTACTCACAGGCTTGCAGGCAGCATAACTAAGTCACAACTGGGGAGAAATAATAAGTGCATGCAGCACGCCAGAAATTTACACTGGATCAAGGCAGAGGTGCAGCAAATCAGTGCTTGTGTGCAGGGAGAGGGTGCCAGGCTTATAACTGGCAGCTGCATTCATCCACATAACTAGTGATACAGTGAGGTTGACCCAATAAAGAGCACCAGTGAAAACATGTACTGCATGGGTGACACTGAGAACAACTCTCTCTTGAGGGGAGGGGAGCCTGAAAAAAGAGAAACAAAACTCGTATGATTGGGGAAAGGAAGGCTGCAAAACAGTGCAATGTAGTGGTAAAAGCTGTGACTAGCAATCAAAGCAGTGCTAAGTAATTTGTAGAGGACCCTACTAGTGGCTCTTGGGATCACAAGAATGAATGTTAATGGAGAACTTTAACCCCAACTAGGAAGAATTTCACTTTAGATCCTCTAGATAATAGGGTACTTGAAGCTGAAAATATTAGGAGATGAAGCCAGAGTAAGCAAGGTGAGAGGAAAGCTGGGGGAAGGGAAGAGTAGAACAAAGTAAAATTAAAAAAAGTATTCATTTTTATTTTTTATTCATTTTACAATTTTTGGCCAGGAAAGACACACTAAGCTGAGGCTTGTTTCCAGGTGCATCATGGGAGTACAGGGAAGTTAAGTGACTTGCTCATGGTCACACAGTATGCAAGTGGTGGATGTGGGATTCAAACCTGGTTCTCCTGCTTTGCAGCTCAGTTATTTGTTTGTACCTTAATTTAAATTTATTTATTTCTTTTAATTTAAATTTCGTTAACCAGGTAAGAGCACTGGACATAAGCACGGTGTCAAACAGGCAGTACAGGGCAGATTCAGTATTCATAGACCCATTTCTTGTATCAGTAGGTGTGCACGGTGGGCCCAACATGGATGCAGATACCTAAGGCAGAAGTGCAGAGACTGGGACCCCTTCCACTAACAGTGTTGAAGCTCAGTTTTTCCCCTACTCGCTGTTCTGTATGTTCCCTCAATGATGTCACAAAACATCACAGAAGCTTTGTTTGGCACCCAGCTAGCAGTAACAGTAGTTGAATGTATGTTGTGGAGAAGTACTTCCCTGCAGTCCATACCACTCACATTACTGACCTTCCTTTCCAACAAACAGTGCCATGAGCTTTAGATGTGCTAATCTGCCTGGAGACAGAGCTTTCCCTTTTAGCATAGTTACTGCACACTCCTGTTCTTTTTTCCATAGGTACTTTTTGTGGTATTAATTTTTTTCTCTCCAGTCCCATCCTACATGTCCCTGACCTGGAGCATGCGTGTGGAGGCACTTGAACGTAAAGCACCACTGGCTGCCCCTCCCTACCAGTCACTCCATTACCACCTATGCCTGCCACCGGATGTCCATCCAGTGATGGCAGGACTATGGATGAGCAATCCCCCCCTTCCCGGGAGAAGAGAGCCAACGCTCAATCCTGGTCCCACTTTCCCCCCTCCATGCCGGCACCTCGGTGACCCAAGGTCGCTCCTGAACTCAGGTCACTGATGTAGCGTAAGGTAAGGCATCCAGTGCCTCAGCTCTCAGTGCCACTGGGGTGGCTTTGCACATTCCATTTCAAGTGTTCCTTAAACCTTTATACATTTCAATAAATATTAGGCAAAAAAAAGTATTTGTAAAGATCATGACCGGTCTCTGACAACAATAGAATTGTACAGTTGTGTTTTTTTTTGGGGGGGGGAGGGGTAAAACACATAAATGTTTAGAATCCTTGGCATCTGCAAAATGGAATGGATGCTACTCAGAACTGTTTATTGCCTTCACAAATGCTCTTTACTGTCAATATTTATAAAGCATATTTTGAGTTATGTTTGGTCCAGAACCATACACTTAAAAAGGAGTACCACAGTTCAAAGGTCACAAAAGTTGTTATAGCATAGACAAGTATATTCTACTATTGTATGCTGTCCTACCCAGGACCTCCTTGTGAATAAGGTTGCTCAACAGAGTCTCTTTATGGTGAAATAAATAAATGAAACTAAATGAAACTAAAGGTCATAAAAGTTGTTGTACCACAGCAGTGACGTCAATAACTTTTCAACCATGTGCCATTTCAAATTTAGCAGATGCTGCACTGATGACCCCCTAAAACAGAAATTCTTCCATCTTGCTTTTTTTGTAAGCACACTCCACTGCTCAGTAGCCACCAACCCAGTGCTCGAAGCTATGCTTGGTAAAATAAGTATATTATCTCCCAATTGTTTGAAAGCAAAGAAAATATTGGCATCACTGAACACAAAATAATGACCTGTGTCATTTTCGTGACCTGATTGGCTGTGGACTGCGATTATAAACACAAGTGGGAACTGGAACTTGATTACGGTATTAAGGGCATACTGTACTGTCAGGCTATTTCATTCTCCAGATAAGACATTAAATTGACGTCCTGTCTGCTTTTTCTGGTGACTGTTCAGGTGGACATTGGAGATCTCTTGGCAGTTGTTGGATTTTTTTACTAAGAAAAATAAAAACACAGAAAACCAACACAAACTCAAAATACAAACAGAAGAAAAAAGATTCAAAATATAACCAGAACAAAAATGAAAGACCATAACATTGCTTGAAATACAGAGAAAACCCTGTCAACTAAATATATAAATCACAGGAAATTTATTTAGGTTTTGTTGACTGGGTAGTGTACTAGACAAATCTTGTCTATTTTCAGGCACAACCCAGGGAAGGGGGATACAGATGAATGCCAACTGACCTTGAACCAGATTAAGCTGTTGGTGGTATCTTTAGTGAATGAGAGAAATTTGGCCAGGACACCACAGAAATTCCCCATCTCTTTTCAAGAAGTGCCATGGGATTTTTAACAGCCACCTGAACTACCACCAATCCACACAGATGGGACCTCAGTTTAACATCTCATCTGAAAGACAGCACCTCAGAAGTGCAGCACCCCTCTCATGCTGCACTACAGTGTCAGTACTGGGATATTAACCCAAGTGCCAGACATGGGAACTGAACCCACAGCCCTCTGATCACCCAGCCTCAGAGGCAAGTGTGCTACCTACTAAGCCACTGATACTGCTTTTCATTGTGCTAGGAAAAAGTAAAAGGCCTAACACTGACTGTGTATACCCCATATATAAAAATAATATTGCAAATTCATTAAGCAGCTAGAGTATAATCAGAGAATGAACACCACAAACGTTAATACCTGCTTTTAGAATAATATTTTGATTGTTCTGAGCAACCTTCACTAATGCCGTATATGAATACATGCTAGTAAATCCTGATGCGAAATAGCTTTTTGCTGCAACAACAGAGCACATCCAGCTTGCCACACATAACATTAACATAGGCAGAAATAACTCCAATGGTCTCAAAATGTGCATGCTCTCAACCTGGTAGGGGAAAACAAAAAAACAGGCAGTCATGTGGAATCTGCATTAATAATTGCCACCTTCAAATATTAGCTAAAAAAGGGCCAAAAATGTTCTGCATATGGACAAGCCACAAAAAGATGCTACTGTACCACTGCTACAAAGCACTTTGGGTACTCCAATATCAGACCAGCAACAAACTCCCCAAATTCCTGCAGAAAACCATTCTCAGTACCCAGAGACCATTATACAAGAAGGATGCTGCTGGTATCCAGTGATATGGATGACTCAAATTGAGCAACTCTATGAAAAGAGCAAGTGGAGAAGTACAGCAAAAGTCAGAACAGCGAGGGTATGAGGACAATAATGGTGAAAGAAAGAGAGAGTGACAGTAGGAGGGATCTGAGATGAAAGAAGATATAGGAGGTAATTTGTCCTGGGAATTCCTAGTGGGCTGTTTGGTCTAGTGGAGGCAGTGTATGACTTTGATATGAAAGGACCTGAGTTTGAAGCTAGGTAGGAGCTCTGGTGTTTTGTTTTTGGTTTTTAGTGTTGGTGCTTATATTTTTTGTATGTTGCACTCCCCATTCTCCTGCCCTCCTGGTGGCCCCCCATTCGCAGGTTGATCCTCCCCAAATAGCCCCCTCCCGAAGGTTCCTCTGTACCCCACTGTCAGGTTTACCCTCTGAGTTAATTATAAGTATAAAAGGGGGTGGGGGGGGGCTTAGTCCCCTGCATAAAAAAGTGTGTAAATTAGGAGTGGGGGGACCAACCCGCCAAACATCAGAACCCCCCCTCAAATCCAATGTGGTTCGACGGTCCCAGATAAATCAGAGTCAATAGGCTAAACGTATTGAGTCCAGGTCCATCAGCTGCAATATGCTTTAAATTTAAAAGCACAGTTTTAGCGCATTTTTTTTTTACCTCTACAGCCTGCGATCGATGGCGCTCTGCAAGCAGTCACCTGATGGCCACATTGAAGGTCATGTAGCTCCTGATCTAAATGTTCGTGCTCGTATGAGCAGGCAAGATGCGGGCAGGAGAAGACGAGTACACACTCATGAATGAGCGCAAGGGTGGAGGGAGAAACTTGAGTGGCCAAGTCCAGCCAGACTGACAGGCTAAGCAGCCTATAGCTGTAGGGGACTGCCTGTCAGTCCTGGTAATTGGTCACTTTGGTGGATGGGTGGATCTGGAAGGGTCCCTGTAGCTCGGTCGGCGCATTTGTGAAAGGCACTGTTTTGGAGCTACCTCTCGTTGGGAGAAGACATTTATGTTGTCTCTCCCGGTCTGAGACTGAGCAGCACGCAGTTTAAGAAACTGAAGTGATATGTCACTCTTGTCAGGAGCTGGAGCATTTCTTTTGGGGGCTATAAAAAATTAGAAGAAAGTAATAGGACAGGGGGCATAACAGAATATTAATTGGGGAGGGGATTAAAGATAGTGGCTGGTGGTGGGTAGGGTGGGGTCCAGGGACAAGAAGGCACCTAAACTGAAGCAGCAGAACTATTAAAAAAAATATTTTTCTTTAAACTGGAAAATTAAAAAACCTAGCTACTGACTGTACAGGGGTGTGAGTGAGGTGGTGTGTGGCTGTGAGAGCAAGCCTGCTCTGGACCTGGCCCCTGAGTGAACAGAGAAACTTTGCACAATTGAGGACTAAATAAAACTACATTAAGGAAAAATCTTTTTTTGTGTGTGTACAGTGCTGGGAGGGAGAGTTTGACAGTGAGTCCATACCTGTCCTGAGTGGGCAGAGGAACTTGAGAACTATTAAGGCCTAAATAAAAACAAAAACTGTATTTAGGCAAAAGCATTTTATGTGTGTAATAAAAAATATTAAACCTACCTACTATGGTGGAAGGGGGAGTGTGGCTGTGAGGGCAGACTTGTACTGAGTGGGCAGAGGAAAGTGGGAACAACTGAGAGGACTAAACATCTGCGGTACGGCAACAGTCGAGAAATATTTCCTTGTGTGTAATAAAACAAAAATAGGTACTGTCATGGAAGGGGGAGTATAGCTGTGAGGCTGGACCTGTACTGAGAGGGCAGAGGAGAATGGGAACAACTGAGAGGACTATACATCTGCGGTACTGCAACAGTCGAGAAATATTTCCTTGTGTGTAATAAAGAAAAATAGGTGCTGTCGTGGAAGGGCAGTGTGGCTGTGAGGGCGGACCTGTATTGAGTGGGCAGAGGAAAGTGGGAACAACTGAGAGGACTATACATCTGCGGTACTGCAACAGTCGAGAAATATTTCCTTGTGTGTATTAAAAAAAATAGGTAGTGTCATGGAAGGGGGGAGTGTGGCTGTGAGGGCAGACCTGTACTGAGCAGGCAGAGGAAAATGGGAACAACTGAGAGGGCTAAATAAGAAGAAAATATCTACAGGAAAAAATACTTTACTGTGTCATTGGCAATTAAAAAAATAAACCTAGCTATTGTGGTGGAAGGGGGGCATTGTCTGTAAGGCCACACTTCTACTAGTGGGCTGAGGAACTTGGGAACAACTGAGAGGACTAAATAAAAAAGAAAACACATACTGGAAAAAGCATTTTTGTGTTTAAAAAAAAAAAAAAAAAAGCAAAACTGGAAATGTGCACCAGACAGGGTGAGGCAGAGGCTGAAATAGGGAGCAGTATGGGGAAAAAACACTGCACAGCCTAACTGGTAAAAGACCAGATGCTGGTACTTCATCTGGTAGCAGTAGTGGTTCTTCCACAATGGTGTCCAAACAGACAGGAAAGACCCAAACTACCTTAATTTAAACTAAAGGAGTAGTTGGCACCACAAGGAGTGGCAAGCCGAGATATGGTTACCTATGTGTACCGTAGTACCAGTACAGATTTAAATTACACGGGGGGGGGGGTAATCTAGCTCTGTTGAGAGTAATGATTATGAAATGAAAGATGTAGACAAGGAGGGAGAGAAGCAGGAGCAAATGGAAAGCCAGAATGAGGTAGAGGTGGCAGCTGCACAGACACAGGATGAACGTGATGATTTGGACTTGGATGATGAGATGGGCAGCTTGGGTACGAACAGTGTGGTGCAGGTGCAGAAGAAACCAGATGAGGGGGCAGTGCATTCAGAATTAGGGTCTGTCAGTGGCCTGGAGGAGCTGTTGGAGGATGATAATGGTGAAACAGAAAAAGACCATGATGAGCAGCTTCCCAGTGTTGAGGAAGAACAACACCATGGAATAACAAAGCAGAACAGTATAGTGTGCCTGGCAATAAAACAAAAAAGGTGACATCTTATGTGTAGTCTTACTTTTCTCTGGCTGCCAATAATGAGTTATGAGCAGTTTGTTCTATATGTAAAAAGACCATCAGCAGAAGGAGCAAAAAGGGTGCTTTGGGTACCTCAGCATTAAAAAGACATTTAAAGAGATGTCACCCATTACATCTCAGGTGTGATTTATTGGTCAGAGAGAAAGAAGAAAACATGCAGGCCAAGTTAAGTCAGACTACACCTGCTGCACCTGTTATATCAAGTGATAGCAGCAGCAGCCCTGCTGCTTCAGTTGTGCTGTCAACTCCTTCTCAGTCTTCTACTAGAATAAGTACTACAAACAGTCCCCTTTTGCCCTTCTCATTATCCAGCACTCCTAATGCTGGCCATCTGAAATCTTCAACTGTTAGAAGACTGCTCATGATTTCAGAGACAATTGAATGTAAAGCTAAGTGCCTACGTACTCATCCTGAGGCAATTGCTATAACAAAACTAATTTCAGAGAAGACAGCACTGGACTTACAGCCTTACAGAATTGTGGAGCATGTAGGATTCAAAAGGCTTTTGAATCACCTGTCACCATGATACCATATTCCATCCAGGAAATATTTCTCGACTGTTGCAATACCGCAGATGTATGATCTAGTAAGTGCTAAACTGAAAAATGCTTTAAAAGATGCAGTTGCTGGGGTTGTCGATCTGACTATTGACATATGGACAAGTTGCCAGAACCATTTATGTAACCGACTGCACATTGTGTAACATTTTCTCCCTGTAGTGACACTGACAATTCCCCTCTGAAACGTGCTTCCCTTCGCATCCAATATATCCCGCAGGATCACACATCTTCCAACATCCTGGATGAGCTCAATAGAGAGATACAGTACTGGCTTATGTCACAAGGGCTTTCTGTAGGTTTTATTGTGGCTGACTATGGTTCAAACATAAAGAAAGCATTGTCTGATGGGGCCTTTGTCCACATTCAATATTTTGCACACTGCCTAAATTTGATTGTGCATGCATTTATGAAAGAGGACAGAGTTACAAAGGCTCTCACACGTGGCAAAAAGAATATGCACACATTTCAGCCACTCCTGCAAAGCACACCAGCGCCTTTGGGCCATACAAGAAGAGCACAGACTGCGTCCTAATACACTCATCCAGGATATTGCAACGAGGTGGGACTGTACCTTGTACATCTTTCAGAGACTGCTGGAGCAAAAAAAGGCTGTAAGATAGTAAACACCAGAGAACGGCACAGGGGATGCTGATGTGTACATTACTCCTCAGCAGTGGGCTGTTCTAGAACTTCTCATCAAGATACTGCACCCTTTGAGGAAAGTACTAGGGAAGTGAGTTCCAACAGTGCCACACTCAGCCAAATAATCCCATTAATAAAGATTCTTAGATTTCAGCTGAATGCAATCAGGGATGAGTTGGAAGGTACAAGAAGCCGGTTTCAGATGGGAGAGTCTAGTGCAACTGAAAGAGACTTGCCATTCAGAATAAAAAAAGATACAGTACATAGAATGATTAAAAAAGTACAGATGATGAGGAACCTGGTGAAATGCTCACAGCAGAACATTACATTATTGCAACGGTAGTAGACCCACGGTACAAGATGAAACATCTCTCACAGTATGATCCAAATGTGTTCCAAAACTGGAGAGAAAATCATTCAAGAAGTAAATTTGCTTTTGAAAAAACCATGACAACAGATGCAGCCCCCTCATCCATTCCTCCTGCACCTTCACAGCTCTCTCTTCTCAGTCAGGCTACAAAACAGTCAGCTGCTGCCATTTGTTCTACACCCAGTAGTCATCTTTGGGGTCACTTGGATGCTGTCATCCTTGAAAAATCAGCCCTTCCTTCTCCATTTGTCACTGCTTCTGCCCAGGCCATGGTTGACTGTTATTTAGCAGAAAAGGGTATTGAAGGGAATGAAAATCCCATTAAGTACTGGCAAAGCAAGGAGCCTGTATGGCCTGCATTTGTGCAGGTAGCTTTGAAGTACATGGTCTGTCCCCCAACCAGTGTATTTTCAGAGTGACTCTTTAGCTGTGCAGGAAATGTGGTAACAGATACACGATCTAGGCTACTACCAGAAAATGTTGAGAAGTTAACATTCTTAAAAATAAACCTTCCATTGACTGGTTACACCTATGACAGCAATACATTTCACAGTGACCTCAAAGATGACTACTTGGAAGAGTAGAAGGATCACAGTTTTTCAGAAAAATAAATCAGTAGTCAAGTAAGCCCATATGTGGCCTACACAATTTTTGTACCTGATGACACAATGTTTTCAGCATGTCCTAATGGACTTGTGTAATTTTCGGATTGCCTGAACCTGATGGCACCCTTTTCCCAGCATGTCCTAATGGACTTGTGCAATTTTTGGACTGCCTGAACCTGATGGCACACTTTTCGCAGCATGTCCTCATGGACTTGTGTAATTTTCGGACTGCCTGAACCTGATGGCACACTTTTAGCAGCATGTCCTCATGGACTTGTGTAATTTTCGGATTGCCTGAACCTGATGGCACCCTTTTCGCAGCATGTCCTCATGGACTTGTGTAATTTTCGGACTGCCTGAACCTGATGGCACCTTTTCGCAGCATGTCCTCATGGACTTGTGTAATTTTCGGACTGCCTGAACCTGATGGCACCCTTTTCGCAGCATGTCCTCATGGACTTGTGTAATTTTCGGACTGCCTGAAGCTGATGGCACCCTTTTCGCAGCATGTCCTCATGGACTTGTGTAATTTTCGGACTGCCTGAACCTGATGGCACCCTTTTCGCAGCATGACCTCATTGACATGTGTAATTTTCGGACTGCCTGAACCTGATGGCACACTTTTCGCAGCATGTCCTCATTGACATGTGTAATTTTCGGACTGCCTGAACCTGATGGCACACTTTTTGCAGCATTTCCTCATGGACATGTGTAATTTTCGGACTGCCTGAACCTGATGGCACACTTTTCGCAGCATTTCCAAATGGACTTGTGTAATTTTTGGACTGCCTGAACCTGATGGCACACTTTTCGCAGCATTTCCAAATGGACTTGTGTAATTTTTGGACTGCCTGAACCTGATGGCACACTTTTTTCAATATGTACTAATGGACTGTCTAATTTTTGCATTTTTGGATTACCTGAATATAGGTCTCTACCCACTCAGTATAGGCTTGACCTCACAGCCACACTCCCCCTCCCAACACAGTAGCTTGGTCTCTGGATTCCTAAGACATGCAGTTATTTTTTTGGTAGGAGTCCCCTAAATGTGTCGTCAATTTGGGTGGGTGGAGGGGACCCCGTGCCATAGAAAATAACTGCATGGCTTTCAGTGGAGCAGAGAAGGAACTGGTGCAGCAATAACAAACCGATATCTGTTAGGAGGAAGTAGGCTGTTGATTGGCTAAAATCTGCAGCTTATCCAATAGGTAGGGAAATGGGCAGACTAGGTGGGCTAAGCGGTCCTTATCTGCCATCAAAGTCTATGTTTCTGTGTTTCTATGATATGTCCATTGTATAGTGTGTGCTACTAAATGGGAATGGGGTTCCTCCTCTGAGGCCAGACAGGTCATTTTACAGTTGTAGCACTAGTACTACTGACTCTGAGACAGGAAACAGACAGAGATCAAATGCATGACTGCCATATTCAATTGACCAGCACATCAGTGCTATAAACTCAGGTTTCATAACCTGAAATGCTGACTACAATTCTATGCGTCACAGGTCTGTGTCATTTTATGCAATTATAGAGCAGATTTACAGTTTTCACCACATTTTACAAAAGGTTCTGATTTAAATCACAACCAATCAGAACTTATCAGGACTTTGGCCTGGATCTTGATCCTGATAATAAGGATCAGGACCTTTTCGGGTCCACCCAACCCTAGTGTAAATGTTTTGCGCCTGCAGGGTGTGTTGCTGACCATCACTGTTTATGGTCCCGCTGTAGTGCACATTGCCCTTGTTGTTTTTGGTGATATGCACTGGCGCATGTTGCGATCACTGTTATTGCTATCACTCATGTCACATGGAACAGATGCCGCCACCCCTTAGTTGTGTCACCATTGACAGCCACACAGTCAAACAACCTGGTTTCACCCAGTGGGTATGCTGCAAGCCTCAAACCAGTCTAAAATAGATATACACCCCCCACTCTCCTGCCTCGGGCAGTGCACCACAGAGCAGCCCACCAGGATTGATGCCTCCAACACTGGTCCAGAGTCATTTCCCAACCAGTTAGTAGTTGTTTTCCCCTTATGAGCACCTCCCAGGAGGACACAGAGATGCCCCAGGTGCTGGCAAGCTAGATGCACTGGCATGTGCATCCTCCCCTCCCACAAGCTCTCCCAGCTGCCCCACCACCATTGGTCACACAGGTGGAGGTAGTACAGCGGGAACTGCTGCCAGCTCACCCTGGGGGAGGAGAGTATCTTCCTACCAGCACACTACACATCCCAGGCTCAGAATCAACTTTGTCATGCTGAGCAATGCCTTTCCTAAACCAATATAATGAAATAACTAAATAAATGTAACTCAAGGGACTACTTGTCTTCTTTCCTGTAGTGCATATTAATATGTATCTCTGAATGTTGGACACATTGTCCATTTGACTTGAGCTAGGTGACAACTTGGATCTGATCAGTAGTAGGTGCTGCAGTACAACAAGTGGGGTGGAGCATGAGAGGGAGGGGTGGGAAGGTCTGCTGCACTAGGTAAAGGCTTCCCTAATTTCTATGTCTCTGTCATTTCTTATACCAGACAGGCACTGTGGTGCCCTTAGTCCAGGGATCCCTAGATGTTATTAGAGTCTTGTATACCCAAGGTAGCCTCATTTGGGCGAAACACCTATTGTTCAAGAAGAACATGATAGCAGCAGAGTTGATAAAATTTAAAGATAGCGGTGATTAAATATGAGTTCCAATTAATAGACATGCATAATGACTTCAAAGACACCACATCGATAGAAATTGGTTACTGGGGTTATTTTTATAAGGAATAAGGCATTACAGAGGAGAGACTGTACTACATTAATGTGCCATAGAAACAATGACAAGGACAGCAGAAAAAAGTGAAGGTCCATCTAGTCTGCCCAGAGTTCCCAATCTTCCATGGGACCTATTGTCCATATGGAGTTTTATTCCTCCTGGTCCACCCCCAGCTCCCCTCCCTGCTGCTACTTACCTGAGCAACCACCAAACTATTCACTCTGTCCCAGCCATGCTTGAACCTGTTTATGATGTTGGTGTACACCACCTCGGCTGGCAGACTGTTCCACATCGCCACTACTCTTTCCTTAAAATAGAACTTCCTCACATCCCTCTTAAACTCCTCCCCCACCCCCACCCCGACCAGTTTCCACTCCTGACCTCAGGTTCTTAACTCTGTAGTGTTGCCAAATAGTTCCTTGCAATTCACCTTGTTGATTTCCTTCAGGAACTTGAAGGTCTCTATCATATCCTCCCTCTCTCACCTAGTCTCCAGCAAGTACATGTTCAGTGCCTTGAGGCAATCTTTTTAAGATCTGCCCTGTTGGAATCGTCTTGGTTCACCCTGCACTGCACTGTATCCAGCCTATCCCTGTCTTTCCTTAGGTGGGGACTCCAGAATTGAGCACAGTATTCCAGATGCAGCCTCACCATTGACCTATGTATAGGTAGTAGTATCTCCTTTTTTCCTGCTGTCAATACTTTTTCCAATACACCCCAGCATCCTATTAGCCTTACTATAGGTATTGTTACACTGGCTTGATTGTTTGAGGGAGTCATTAATGATGACTCCCAGGTCCCTTTCCTCTGCTGCAGTGCTCCATTCAACCCTTTCCATCCAGTACTCTGTTCTGTTTTTTTTCCAGGTGCATAACCTTGCATTTTGCGGGGTTGCATTTCAACTACCAAACCTTATAAAACAGGAAGGGAAAATCCTGTGTCCTGATTGGTCATGAGCCATGCATTAGAAGTGTCTAATGCATAGCTAAGAACAAATGCTCAAAAGCAGGATGCTGTACAAAAATCAATGTGCCATATAGAACTTTAATTTTTTTTAAACGCCGCCATTTTTTTTCTCTTAGCGAGAAAAAGCACGAAACAGATCAGCCCACATAAATGCAGTTGCAACAGTTTTAACAGTATGCAAACAAAATTCTTAAGAATGTCTTTATTTCTGTGCTGTGTTTTTTTGTTCCTGTAGCCTGTTGCACTATGTCTTCCTGGTAGTAACTGTGACCCACCCCCGCCTGCCAGCCACTCACTCGCTTTGACCCCTCATTTGTTGTGACTGTCAAGCACCTCTGCAACTCTGTACAATCACTCTCTAACAAGTTAGAAGTTAGAGGACTTTTGATTTAGCATATATATGTTAATTTCTTCACTTTGCTGCTTTTGTTCCTCCATCCCATAACTTGCTCACAGCTCAATGATGCGCTTTCACATAACTGTTTGCTCATATTGCCAGTTGCCCATCAACCGTGCTCCTCATATGAGGAGCTCTGCTCTGCTCACTGAGAAGAGCTTGGTCTTAGAGATTAAACTTTGTCATCCCCCTCTCCAACCCCACCCTATAGTAGGCAGCCTTCACTGCAGTTGTAGTAGCGAGAGCATTGAATGCAATGGGCAGTTAAAGTGCATTCCACAGCAAGAGTGATGGCAACTGTCCAATTTCTGAATTTGAGCACTGCTGAAACAAGGTACTGTGGCAGCTGTATTAAAAAAAAAATAACATTTTTACAACTCTCATTATTTTTGTCTGTGTATGTTTTGGAGGTGATGGCTGAGCAGTGGGAGGAATGTCAGTCCTGTGTCAGCTATTGTTTAAAAAGAAAACAGAAGCTTTCAGCAAATTTCATTGTTGCCTTCTTATCTTTTGAAACTTTTATCCGAATTCTTCTTCCAGCTTGGTTTCCCATTGCCCGTGTGATCGGCTATGCAGTAGGGAACTCCAGAAGACCATGCTGTCAGCATATGCCGGTTGATCCCCTCGGGAAACTGAGCAACTCACAAGATTTTTTTCCCTCCAGCCCACAGCCCCAGATGTCGGCTGATCCCCTCAGAAAAAACTGAGCAGCCCATAGGTGTCTTCTCCCTCCAGTCCACAGTCCCAGATGCCAGCCAATCCTGTCAGGCAATTGAGCAGCCCACAAGTTTCTCCTCCCTCCAGCCCACAGCCACAGATGCAGGCCAATCCCCTCAAGCAATTTAGCAGCCCACAAGTGTCTTCTCCCTTCGGCCCTCAGCCCCAGATGTCAGCAGATCCCCTCGGGCAACTAAGCAGCCCACACGTTTCTTCTCCCTCCAGCCCACAGCCCCACATGCCAGTCGATCCCCTTGGGCAACTGAGCAGCCCACAAGTTTCTTCTCCCTCCAGCCCACAGCCCCAGACACTGGCCAATCCCCTCAGATAAATGAGCAGCCCACAAGTTTCTTCTCCCTCCAGTCCACAGCCCCAGATGCCAGCCAGTCCCCTTGGGCAACTGAGCAGCCCACAAGTTTCTTCTCCCTCCATCCCAAAGCCCAAGATGCCAGCTGACCCCCTCAGGTAACTGAGCAGCCCACAAGGTTCTTCTCCCTCCAGCCCACAGCCCCACCTGCCAGCCAATCCTCTCAGGCAACTGAGCAGCCCACAAGTTTCTTCTCCCTCCAGTCCACAGCACCAGATGCTGGCCAACCCCCTCGGGCAACTGAGCAGCCCACAGGTTTCTTCTCCCTCCAGCCCACAGCCCCACATGCTGGCCAATCCTCTTGGTCAACTGAGCAGCCCACAAGTTTCTTCTCCTTCCAGCCCACAGCTCCAAATTCTGGCCAATCCCCTCAGGTAGCTGAGCAGCCCACAAGTTTCTTCTCCCTGCAGCCCACAGCCCGAGACACCGGATGATCCCCTTGGCCAACTGAGCAGCCCACAAGATTCTTCTCCCTCCAGCCCACAGCCCAAGATGCCGGACACTCCCCTTGGGAAACTGAGCAGTCCACAAGTTTCTTCTCCCTCCAGCTCACTGCCCCAGACACTGGCTGATACTCTTGGGCAACTGAGCAGCCCACAAGATTCTTCTCCCTCCAGCCCACAGCCCAAGATGCCATTTGATCCCCTCAGGCAACTGAGCAGCCCACAAGCTTCTACTCCCTCCAACCCACAGCTCCAGATGCCGGACACTCCCCTCGGGAAACTGAGCAGTCCACAAGTTTCTTCTCCCTCCAGCTCACTGCCCCAGACACTGGCTGATCCCCTTTGGCAACTGAGCAGTGCTCAAGTTTCTTCTCCCTCCAGCCCACAGCCCCAGACATCGGCCAATCACCTAGGACAACTGAACAGGTACAGCTTCAGATGTGGAGCACTGAAGGCAGCAGCACAGTGTTTGAACTTGGTGCCTTTTTACTCTGTGCACCACAAGCTCTTTTTAATATTTCCTCTGTCCCTGCTCCACTATTGTAGCTTGTCTAGACTGCATATTTTATTTTATTTACTGCCCTGTGAAGTTAAAGACTACCGCAACTGTTTTGTTAGAGTCAGCACTCTACCTCCCTCACTAAACTCGACACGCTATTAAACTCTTTCTGATGTTTTGCCACTTCCTTCCCTCCCTCACTCATCACTGTATCCTATATGCCTCAGTCTCCTTAATGCCTCTTCCAGGGAGGCACCATGCCCATAGCATCTCCTTCATCTCCAAATACTGGTTTGGGACCCTCCCCCCATACCTCAACTCCTGTCTATCTATGGTAAGCTCCTCCTCCTCATACTTCCTCCGATCCAGGAATGCTCAGACATTCTGTCTCCCTCATCCTCGCACTTCTTCAGGCAAGACCACCTTCTCCTACTGTCTCCCTCACCTTTGGCACCAACTCCCATCGAACACTCACCATTCCCCCACTTTTCTTGCCCTTAAATCCCTGCTCTGAGCATCCCTCCCTCACTACCTGCTCATCTCTCTCTCCCACCACTCAGACCCTGTCTACACCTGCCCAAACCTAGTCTCTTTTTTTCTCCTCTCACAGTTCCTTACCTACCATGCACAGTGTGTGCACTACTATTGTAACCATGCTGCTGCTTTACATAAGATGCCCATACCATGTTATATCCTATTATAATTAACGGCTTTCTCTTTTTCCCATAGGAAAATACTGACGTAATTTACCATAATAAAGGAGTGTTTATTATGGCAAACATGCGCATGGTTTTCCTCACTTTGCACATGCACTCGCTGCACTTCATCCCTCCCTGACCGCTTGCTTGCCTTCCACCATGAAAGTCAACTGCCAGAGGAACTCGGAAATAAGTAAGTTATTTAAAAAAAAAGCTCATTTCCAACACAAAGGGGTAAAAAAAAACATTTTAAAACACTAAAAAAATGCGGACATCTCAAATGTGAGAAGCATCTGAAAATGAAACTGGAATGCGGCTGCACCAGAAGGGCTGTTATTTTATATAATTGCTGTGGTGAAAAAGGGAAATTCAGCAATCATATAGAATAAAATATGAAGTGGTGTGGTAAACTCGAAAGTTTACATACACCCTTGGTGTTAGATGCTTTAATAAACCCCTCAAGCTTCACTTTTAGGGTTTATGTAGCATCTATTTTTTATTTAACCAGGTATAGCACACTAAGCTGAAAGCTTTTTTTACAGGAGTGACCTGGGAGCACAAGGAGGTTAAGTGACTTGCTCAGGGTCACACAGTATGCAAGTGGAAGTTGTGGGATTCAAACCCAGGTCTGGTCTGCTGGATGTCACCAGATTTGTAGTTCAGAGCCTTAGACCACTGCACTATACTGCCTCCTAACATCTAACACCTCAGTTGTGTAAACTTCTTGTTACACACACCACCCGATACTTTATTCTATTTTTAATCCATACCTTGCTACTACTGTATTTATTCCTCCTTTGTTATTTACTCCATTGTTTATTTGCACAATACTGTTTCTCTGAACTGCTTTCATATTATCTGGAGTTACTGCTGTGTTTGTTTGTTTTTTGCCACTTACTACTTGTTACTTTCATTGTATTATTTGTGTTGTGTTATTTATACTTTTTCTGCTTGTTGTCCCTCTCCCCTGGGTCACACCTGAAAATGAACTTCAGATCAGTGTGCCTTTCCCAGTTACCAATTTTTAAATAAATAAATAAATAAAATACACAATTAGAAAAGGAAAAAAGTAAGAAAACACATGAGTCAGTGTGCCTCTATAGTGTGTGGGGAGGGGATGCGCATACAGAACTACCGTAACTGATGCAGAAAAAACTACAGCTATAGTAACCACAACTGGACAAATGTCATAAACAAAAAAAGTCTCAGCTTTATGCAGGCGGAGAGACTATTTTATGTAAAATTTAGAAAAGATTTATCTTTTTTAACCTTTTAATCTATTCATTTTAATTTTCACAAGAGTATAGAAAGTCCCGTTTTATAAGTGCAATAAAACACTCCATGGGTGTGCATTAGACATTTCTAACTCATGGCCAGTGGCTGAAGGCACGAGGCCTGTGGCCTTGTGCCTTACTACACCCCTGGTCATGCATTAGAAATGTCTAATGCACACCTTCTCTTGTCCTATTGCTTATTTAGACCACCTCTTTAGCCTTTGTAAATCCCTCTGTATCTCTCTGATACTTTTCTTACTATCTACCCTACTGCCAGGGGCATCGACAGCACGGGTGCTCAGGTGCTCGAGCACCCACAAAGTTAAACTGGGCACCCGCAAAAAAACAGACAGTTTATATTCTTGTAGAATATGAATGGCCCGGTTTTAATTTATTTCATTCTACAACTAGACAGTGCAGACTGACACTTAAGTTCAGGCCCATACACTGGGGAGGTTGGGGGTGGTGCATCGCGAGTTCCATTTTGTCCTGTCTTTTTTTTTTAGAAGGCAGTGGTGTGACTTTAAGAGCAGGGAGGGCATTTAGATCCAGGAAGTAGTTGGGGCGCCTGTGGCACCATAAGGGGATGGACCAGCCCATGACGTTGGCAAGCACGGCGGCTGAGTAACGCAGAGTGGGTTACCTCACACCAGAGTACCGCCATTGATTCAGCTACAAGCCATTTTGTGCCACTGAGGAGAAAGCCAATTCACCACATACTGAGTGACCCATTCAAGGTTCGGATTCAGAGTGAAGTAGCGTCGTGATCGGGCAGTCCGGTTGTTGTCTGCGGGCTTTTTTGGAGTGCCCAGTCTGCCAAATATTGAGGCAGGTAGGTGGGAAATTTCAGTTGCTGCTGACTGCAGCCTAGTGTTTGTGCAGGTTCACAATACTAGAGGCTTTATTTTAAAAAAATTTAAAAGACTGCTTGCCTGTGCAGTAATGAGGTCAATCCTCATAATGAGGATTTTTCTTAGTGAAGAAACACCTCCTTCAAGTGAGAGAAAAAATGAGAGCAAGTTGAACAAATGGAAATTTATACAAAATTATTCGTAATCTCAGAGCCTGTTTTGTGAGGGATGAACTGTGAAGGGAATGTGCATGAGGATCTGGTTTTGTGTGTTGAGGGGTGGGGAGATTTATACAATATTATTCTTAATACGAACAGCAAAGCCCAAATGTTTTGTGAAGGTTTAACTTTTAAAATGAACTAAGTGTTGTAAACTGAGATAAAAAAAAGCTCAGCTGAAACCAAGTGCTTAGAGACAAGGGGGTTGATATGTATCTCAGCTTACTTAAGTGACATCAAGGTACCTGTAAATATTACTAGTACTGAATTGCTTTTTTGAGGGGCACAGACACGTGCTCATTTGTGTACAAACCATGTGCTTGGCACAAGATGTTTGTTGTCAGTTTGAGTGTCCCAGCTCTACATACTTCTGCCTGGATGTACATTATTTGGCAGCACTTTTTGTTCTAATAAAGCCTTTAGTGAAATGCAGAGAGTGTGGTATTTTGCTGGGACATACTGAATTTAAGAACCGCACCTCTGGTGAGTGGAGGTGGAATTACTAAGTATATTTGTCAATATGAGTGCAGACACTTCTCTTGGGCTAAATCCACTGGGTCCTATGCATGCCATTGCTAACATATTGTTTGAAACAAGCATTGGTTCCTTACTACTGGGCTCATAATACAAGATCATCTTGTAAAGTCACTCATTATACTGGCCAAGGGGCCAAAGGCAATGGCTTCTGTGCCTCCTTCTTTCTTGTTTACGCAGGCCTGTGAAAACAATTCAAGGTGTGTTGATCTAACTGTTAAAATAATTAAGGATGGATAGTCTTGCAGACAAAGTAGGAAAAAACTTGTGCTGCCTTGGTGCCCACAGTTCTACCTTTGCCAAAAAAGACACACACACACACCATTTTCTGACCACTGTACAGGCCTGCACTGTCACCTTTCACTCACTGTGTATTTTTTTTTTTTTTGCACCTGACAAGTTGCGTGTATTTTTGTTGGGAGGGGGCAGGTCAGGCACATCCATCTGGTTGGCACTGGTCTGCAGTGGAATAGTGGTGGTAGTGCATACACATTTTAAAATGTGTCAAAATACCCCCATAAATGCACCACAAAACATAAAAAATCATATAGCTTATGGAGGCCTAGGTGGCCCCCAGACCCCCGGCCTTTTATGATTCACCTGAGCACCCACAAAATTTTTCTAAAGTTGGCACCCCTGCCTACTGCAGAGCTTCGTGTCATCTACAAAGAGACACAACTTGCCCTAAATGCCCTCTTCAATGTCACTGATGAACATATTGAAGATGACAGGATCCAGGACTGATCCCTGTGGCACCCCCGCTTGTGACCTCCATACCGAGTGGTGGGTTGGAGTCCCAAGGCCAAAGGACAAGGAACTTCAACCACCGTAAGTTACGTTGACATAACATAATCCCCACAATGGAATTGCATTATTCCACTTATAACATTTTTAGTAATATTAGCTTTTAGCAGTGTAGTGGAGCTGAAATTTGGTGCTGTATTTTTAAATGGTTGGCTTTAGGCATTAGCTTAAATTAGATATGTGTCAAGGATTAGGTTGCAGCTGGTAAGTTGCACTGCCAGAAGTGGTTATTTTGTGTTACTTTAAATAGGTATTCCTGATGTTTAACTTACAGCTGTACTTCCCATGTGATTTCTGAGGCTAAACGGTACAATCAGCCTATGATATTTTCATCAAAATTCTCTTAGGGGCTTTAAATAAATACGTGCCGATTGCTAAAGCTCGTTTATCAAAAAAATTGTGTCGTTGGTTTACACCAGAACTGAAATCTGCCTCATTAGAGAAGGATAAGTAATGGAAAAAAGCACAAAAAACTCAGAACCACTTGGACTGGAGCCAGTTTAAAAGAGCAAGAAACCGCTGTACAAAATTGGTCAGAGATAAAAAAAAAAGCTGCATATTACCGCTCTGAATTTGATGCTGCATCCAGAAATCCAACTAAATTCTGGAAAACCTTCAAAGATCTGTGCGGACATACACCTGGAAACTCTCTTCCAGACCAGATCATCCTTGGCAATGACATTATTAGCGATAGTCTGGAAATATTGGATTCCTTCAATAATAATTTCTCAACCTCAAGCCTAGCATTTGACAACTCACCTGCTAACATACTACGTCAACAGTTTTGTGATAATGAGATTGAACCACATGTCATTGACCCAAGATTCTCCCTGACTCCTACCTCAGGCAAAGAAGTTGAAGATTTATTGCTGAAGCTGGATACTGGAAAAAGTGCCGGTGCTGACACGATTGACCCTTATTTCCTAAAAGTGGCACAGCATGTGTTAGCCGTACCTATAACACACCTATTTAACCTGTCTCTGTCCCTAGGGTTTATCCCTTCCACAAAGAAAATGTCTCATGTCATTCCTCTGTTTAAGTCAGGGGACCCTAGAGATCTAAACAACTACAGACCAATTTCAATTCTTCCAGTACTGTCAAAACTACTGGAAAAAATTGTGAGCAATCAGTTGCGGATGTACTTAGAATCTACGAATCTCTTAAATCCAGTCCAATCAGACTTCAGAGCGAAACATACCACTATTACAGTGCTTGCAAAGGTGAGTGACGACTGGCAAAGAGAACTGGACCGTAGGAACTATGTTTGTGCTGTCTTTTTAGATTTAAGTAAGGCCTTCTATACCGTCGACCATAGTCTGCTTCTCTCCTCCCTGCATACAATATAGGGCTGGACTCACTGTCCTTGCAGTGGTTTAATAGCTATCTCTCAGACCACCTCCAGCAAGTAAAGGCCGAAGGCAAATTCTCAACCCTCAAACCTCTTCTGAGAGGGGTCCCACAGGGATCTATATTAGGTCCCTTAGTGTTTGCCATCTACATCAATAACATTGATGATTGCATAACCAGGGCCAGCATCCATCTGTTTGCAGATGATACAGTACTTTACTTAAGCTGCCGAACCCCAGAAGCCCAATGCAGTGACCTGCAAGCCGAATTCAACTTATTGCAATATCAGCTCCTAAACAAAAAACTTTTACTTAATGCCAAGAAAATCAAAACAATGCTGTTCTCTCCTCTGGTTGATACAGCATATCCGCCATATACAAGCTTAATACCGCAAATTTCTACAATTCTTGGAGAAAAATTGGAATTTGTTAATAATTTCAAATACCTGGGATTATGGCTGGATCATAGGCTATCCTACACAGACCATATAGAGGATCTTCTAAAAAAACTATGACAAAGATTTGGTCTTTTCTTTAGGATCAGTTGTTTCCTAACAAGAGATGCTAAAGTACGTCTAGTCCAAACAACGTTCCTTTCTCTGATAGGCTACGCAGATTTTCTGTACAGTCAATGTTCTGCCTCCTACCTCATAAAACTGGACACGCTTTACCATAGAGCTCTGCGATTCATCACAGGTCTACCCTTCTATACGCACCACTGCTCCCTATATGCAGCTGTGGGCTGGTCCTCCCTCCAATGTAGACGGGAGAGAAATGCTGCCATACGGACACTCAGAGCAACTTCAGACAAACTCCACAATACATTGCTGACTGCCTCCCTTTAAGCCAATGCCCTGAGAAGCCTTATATCCATCTCACTGAGAATCCCCAAAGTCAAGTCATGCTTTGGTAGAGCATCTATAAGTGCCCTGTTGCCTGCTCTTTGGAACAAACTTCAGAAAACCTTGAAGTTGAGTACTCTGGTCAGTATAGCTACCTTCAAGACCCTTTACTCTCATCTCGTTAAGGAACCCTGCAACTGCTTTCCTTGACCCCAGCCTAGGTTCCCTTCATACCATCTTCTAACCCTTAATCCTCAATAATCTTACACACCCTGGGGATCTTATTCATATCCTCTGTCCTCCCATATGAATTGTAGCCAGTTGTCTTACTCCTACCATTCTAAGTACCTAATTTCCATACTAGTCCTCTTTGGCAACCCAGTCCTTATCCCAGCACTTCTCCCATCTCTTCTACTTTCTTATCCTGACCCCTGAAAAGTGACCTCGGGATCCTAACTATATTCACATTTCTAGGTTCCAACCACCCCCCTCAGCAGGTTCTTCCTTTACCTGCTCAATGCTGCACAGTCCGGCAGCATTATTTCTTATCTCCCAAGTTTAAGCGTCAGCCCCCTAACTGCACATGGGGGCTGCCATCTGTAAATGGTTTTCCAGCATTATGCCTTCATGTGAATAGCCAGTCACTTATCGCTTCTCAATTGTTCATGGTTCCTTGTATGATGCCTTTCATGTATTGTACACTATGTATTATAATTATCTCTGTTTACATATGCAAACTTGTACATTATTTGTATATATTTGTGTATGTGTGTATATATATATATATATATATTTATACTTAATGAATTTTCCTGGTGTACCTGACCTTGTTATCCCCAGGCCCATCTTGCAAATGAGCCTTGCTCAACGATGTCCGCCTGGATAAATAAAGATTTTGATTGATTGATTGATCGATTGAAACTAGAAGCTTGGGCTGTGCTTCCTGTACTTTCCATGTGATCTGAGTCACACTTGAAATCCTAGGTTGTTGGTAAGATGTTATGTGACCTCACACAGGTGCACTGCAAGGCAGTTGATGAGATTCAGGCTGGGAGTTTGAGTTGTCCTGTGTTTGTTTTTACATGCCAGATAGGTAAGTGGATGGATATTATATTAGCTTTTAGAGTAATGCTTGTAGAAGATTTGCTGATGGTTTAGTGACGTATAGAACCATATAAACATTTAATCTGAAGGTAGAAATGGACTGCTTAGCCCTTCTAGTTGGCCCAGATGTTCACTACCTAATCTGTCTCTACAGACCCGATCTCGTCTACATCGACCCTCCCTCTTCCCTGCATCCTATATAATGAACCCCTCTGCTTATCCCATGAATGCTTGAAGCCCTTGTTCTAGACTCCACCACTTCTGCATACAGTCTATTCAGTCATCCACCACTCTTTCAATGAAGAAATATTTCCTCACACCCCTCTCCCCAACCCAGTTTCATCGCATGCCTTCTGGTCCTGCTGCTTGTTTTCACTTTAAAGAGACTCCCCACCTGTATCCTGTTCACCCTTTGAGGTACATGTAGGTTTCTATCATATCCCCCCCCCCGCCTTTTTTCCAAGGTGCACATTTCACTTTCACTTGGGCTTACACCAGACCCTGGGTAAAAGCCAGCAGGCATTTGTGTTTCCAGAGAAAGCACACTCAGGAAGAGGATGTGGCTGGTTGAGGAGACTTTGGGCATGTTCAAGCACTTTTCTTGGTTATTTCTGATTGAGACCAGGGAAGAGGGTACAGCAGGTAAAGTGATGCAGAGAGAGAGTAGGGCAAAAGCAGATTTGTGGATTTTCAGAGGGCCATAATTAACAAAGCAGACTGCACTGACTTCCATTCTATAAGCTAACTTGTGCTGTTTCTTTATTCTGGGAGCAGATGGAGGGATACAGTCTGGGTGTAGCAAGGAAGCTGTTGGACAGGGAGACAGACTGAAGGCATTTAAATCCAAACTAACTCTATTTTGTTTGCAGCTCTGTCCTGGTTCCAGAGGCAGGTTGGGGTTGGAGCACAGCAGGAGGTGGTCATGTGATCCACACGGACCAGTCATCAGCTAGTAGGAAGTGACAAGGGAACTATAAAAAAAACACCACTCCTAATGTGTCCCACATACCTTTGTGTCCCAGTACATGAGTGGAAAAGCATAGGAGTGGAACTGGTTTAAGACTGGTGACATAGGCATTGGCAAGCATCTGCAGGAGGAAGCAGAGGGACTCTGCCGGTTGACTGTGGTAAGACACCTGGTCACTCCTTTTGTGACACTCATTGCAGGGAAGGGTGAAGGGTCGAATGTAGGCCAAAACTGGAAGTAGGTGCAACATCCTATCTATGGTAGGTGTATTAAGTGGTTTAAGGAGGGTAAAGGGAAACACTAATGGCAACCTATCTCGGGTCAGGTAGCAAAGGGTATGGGAAAGTTGAAAGAGTTGCTGCTTCAGTAGGAAAAACACAAAAAGGTAAGGGGTAAAGGAAGGAAGAAAACACTTCATATAACAGGGAAGTACTTGCTGAGTGGGGTAGAATGGAAAATCCTATACAGGGTAAGGGTACAAAGGAGTAAAACAAGTAAAAAAAGGGGAAAACTAGGAACACCCTATCAGGAGTAAGGGTATAAAAGTATTTCCAGGTGATAAAGGGAGAGTAGGCATTGGGAATGCTGGGAGTGGTGCAGTGCATTGGTTATGAGGCGGCAGTTTTCAGAGAGACCTTCTAGAGACTGCAGTGCTGCCCCATCTACGTGCATCTCTCTCATTTGTGGGAGGAGGTTGATAGACTCCAGGCCAAGTTGGCAGGGATTTGGGGCACCTCTTTCTTCACCCATGGGCCACCAAGTCTGCCACTGTTACCTCAGAGGATGCCAGGGAGGAGGATCATCTGGACTATGGTGGGTTCTGGAAAGGGGGAGTATTTGTTTTTTAAATTTGTATGATTTCTTTTTGATGTTGCTGTGTTATTTGATTTGCATTGTGATCTTCTTAACCCTGAGGTTATGTAATTAGCATATTGACGTTTTTGACCGCTGTTAGTTGTGCTCTTGATTAACACACCCCTGTCATGTTTTCCGAACATGGGTATATGTAAGGAATAAGACACAATGGGTGGTAGTTATTTAAGCAATAAGCCATGAGGAGGGTGTGGGTTATCAGGGGATTTACCATGGCTGGAGTGGTTTGCCCATGAGGCATAGCCGAGTGGGTAAATCCTCGCCAGCTGTGGTACATCCCCCAATAACCCACATCCTCCGAGTGGCTTATTGCAATTATACCAAGGTTAATTTTTTTACTATAATAAAATACAAATATTAAAGAGGTTGATGTGTTTTTTTATTTTTATTGTGTTTATTTCTATGCTGCAGATGATTAGGATTTAGATGATTACCATTTGCTCCTCAACAGCCATTGGTTTTCAGAGGATTTACAGAGGTGGCAAACTGCCAGTCTGACCATTTCATTGGCTGTTCATTTATGTCCATGGTATAATATGGGTTAATGCACACCTGGTGTGTACTGAGGCACAAGGCACTTTCACCATGTACCTTCAGCACTTGGAAGTGCATTAACCTATGACAATCACCACAGGAAGGGAGGGTGACCAGAGGGAACCGAAAGGGATGTGTATTGGGAGTATTGTGACCAGTCCTCTTTAATGTCTTTATTAGCGACATTGCAGAGTGGCTGGATGGAAAGGTATGCCTGTTCGTGATGACACTAAAATCTGCAACAGGGTAGACACTCTGGGGGGTGGAAAAAATGAGAGGGGATCTGAAAAAGCTAGAGGAATGGTCTAGGGTATAGCAACTGGGCTTTAATGCAAAAAAGTACAAAATCATGCACTTGGGGCACAGTAACCCAAGTGTGGAGTACAAGTTGGGAGGAGATGCACTGGTGACCACCTAACAGGAAAGAGACAGAGGGTTATCAGATCTGATGATCTAAAGGTGTTTAGACAGTGTGACAAGGCAGTAGGAAGAGGTAGCGGGTTTTACCAGTTTACCAATTATTTTACCAGGTGAGACACACTAAGCTGAAAGCTTGTTTGCAGGTGCAACCTGGGAGCACAAGGAAGTTAAGTGACTTGCTCAGGGTCACACAGTATGCACCTAGGGGGCTGTGGAATTCAAACCCAGGTCTCCAGATTTGCAACTCAGAGCCTTAACCCACTGCGCCATACTGCCTCCAGTTGCTGGGGTACATAGATAGGGGTATCACCATAAGAAAGAGGGAGGTGGCGTTGCCCCTGTATAGATCACTTGTGAAACCTCACCTTGAGTACTGTGTCCAGTTCTGGGGACCTCATCTCCGGAAGGTCATAGGAGTGGAGGTGGTCCAGAGGAGCTAACCAAAATAGTGTAGGGTCTGCATCAAAAGCCCTATGAGAAAAGACTAAAGGACCTCAATATGTGCACCCTGGAGGAAAGGAGGAAGAGGGAGGGACATGATAGAAACTTTCTAATACAGTACCTCACAGGTATAAATAAGGTTCAAGAGGGTAACATTTTTCAGAGTAAAAGATGCTCAAGGATTAGGGTCATGCTATGAAGCTGGAAGGAGGTAGACTCTGGGGAGATGTGAGGAAGTTTTTCACAGAAAAGGGTAGTGGATGCCTGGAACAGCATCCCAGCAGAGGATTTCAGATGGGTTGACTTTGCAAAATTGGGGGAGTGTTTCAAGGAAGCCCTGGCAGGGGAAGAAGAAGAAGGTGAGGATGTAGAGAAATAATGAGCTAACCTTAAGGGAGCCATAGCAGAGGCATCAAGCCTTTGTGTTAGGCAAGAAAGCAAAACAAAGAGAAAGAAAAAAACACTGTGGTTCTCAAAGGATGTGGTTGGGAAGGTAAGAGAGAAAAAGTTAGCTTTCAGGAGGTAGAAGAAAACACAGAAGGGGGAAGACAGGGAACTGTATCTGGAAAAGCAGAGGGAGGCGGGGAGTACAGTCAGGAGTGCTGAGGTGCAAACTGAGGAAAAAATAGCCCTGGCAATTAAGAAAGGAGACAAGACCTTTTTCAGGTACATTAGTGATAGAAAGAAGACCAGTGGGGGGGTTGTGAGGTTAAAAAGAGAAGAAGGGTGTGTACAGAGGGGGACCTAGAAAAAGCAACAACCCTGAACAAATATTTTTGTTCAATATTCACAGAAGAAGAGGAAGGAGAAGGACCACTATTGGGAGATAGAAGCACCAGTGGGGGAGAGAGGTGGTCACCAACCTGTTTAGTGAGGAAAGAGTCCTAAAGGAACTCATGAATCTGAAAAGGGATAAGGCTATGGGGCCGGATGGGATACATCCCAGAATATTAAAATAACTTTGAGAGGTGCTGGCAGCACCACTAACAGCCCTATTTAACAAATTGATAGAGACAGGGGTGGTTTCAGAGGACTGGAGAAGGGCAAATGTAGTTCCTCTCCACAAAAGTGGGAATAGGGAGGAGGCTGGCAACTACAGGCCAGTCAGCCTCACCTCAGTGGTGGGGACATTAATGCAGTCACTGCTAAAGGAAAGGATTGTGATATTTCTTGGATCCAGTGGAGCACAGGATCCAAGGCAGCAAGGATTCACAGTGGCAAAGTCTTGTAAAACAAATCTGATAGATTTCATGGACTGGGTGACCAGGGAGGTTGATAGGGGAGGGCCGGTAGATGTCACTGACCTAGATTTCAGCAAGACCTTCTACATCGTCCCACATAGGAGGGTGATAAATAAGTTGGGCAGCCTGGGAGTGGGCCCCAAGGTGGTAAACTGGGTCTGAAACTGGTTGAGTGACAGGACACAGAGGGTGGTGGTACATGGTATTCAATCCAAGGAGAGAAGGGGGGTGACCAGCAGGGTGCCACAGGGATCTGTGCTGGGGCCAGTCCTCTTTAATGTTTTCATAACCAACATTGCAGAGGGGCTGGAGGGGAAGGTATGCCTCTTTGCGGATTACACTGAGATCCGCAACAGGGGCGACACTTCAGAGGGATGGAAAAAATGAAAAATGACCTAAACAGGCTTGAGGAGTGGTTGAGAGTGCGGCAGCTAGGATTCAATGCAAAGAAGTGCAAAATCATGCACTTTGGGCAAAGAAATCCAAGGGAGGAGTACAAAATGGGGGGAGGTACTGATGGCCACCAGTCAAGAAAGGGACCTGAGGGTAATCATTTCTGATGATCTAAAGGTAACCAAACAATGTGAGAAGGCTCTGGGGAGAGCCAGTGGGATGCTAGGGTGCATAGGGAGAGGTATCACTAGCAGAAAGAAGGAGGAGGTCATGCCAATGTACAGCTCACTAGTGAGACCTCATCTGGAGTACTGTGTCCAGTTATGGAGGCTGCATCTCTGGAAGGACATAGATAAAATAGAGGCAGTCCAGAGAAGAGCAACAAAAATGGTACAAGGAATGCACCAAAAGTCATATGAGGAAAGACTAGAGGACCTCAATATGTATTCCCTGGAGGAGAGAGAGGGGTAATATAATAGAGACATTCAAGTACATCAGGGGTATAAACAAGGTACAGGAGGGTAGCATTTTCAGAAAAGAAGGTGTACAAGAACAAGGGGGCATGATATGAGGCTAGAGGGGGGTTAGGCTCAGGGACAACATGAGGAAGTACTTTTTCACAGAAAGAGCAGGGGATGCTTGGAACAGCCTGCCTTCAGAGGTGGTGGGGGGAAAACAATAGGGGAATTCAAGAATGCATGGGATGGACATTACAGTGCTCTAACAATAACAAAGAGAAAGTAAGCTGCAGATAAACTAGGATCTGCAGAAATGCATTAGGTAGGGAAAAGGGGCCGACTAGGTGGGCCACACGGTCCTTATCTGCTGTCACCTTCTGTGTATCTATGTGGTGGGGCCAAAAACTGTAACAGGGCTCAAGAATGCATAGGATAGATATAAGGGAATCTTAGTGACAGGGCATGGGGGGGCAGAGATCAACTAGGGTCTTTGGTATTTCAGTAGGTAGGGAAAATGGGCAGACTAGTTGGGCCAAGCAGTCCTTATCTGCCATCAAATTCTATGTCTCTGTGTTTCTGTAGTGTCTTATTGTGCTTATAAAATGGGTCACCATGTCAAAAATGGTTTACCAAGTCAAAAAAAAAAAAAATTAAGAAAAAAGTGTAAACCTTTTGAGTAACAATGAAAAAAGCTATATTCCAGAAGCAAAGAAAAAATAGTGCCTATTTTAGGTTACATTGCCACAGTTGCATTTTTGTGACTGCAAGCTATTTGGTGGGCTGTATTTGTATTTATTTTAGATTGGGATTTTGCAGACTGCATTTAGATTCCATTATATTTTATTTATGTATTTTGTTGTGGCACATGTCCTGCGGTTCACCCTGAGACTGTTAGTAAGCCAGAGTGCTGAGCAGTCATCCACCAGCAGAGTCAGAAAAACAGCACTAAGTGGCCAGCTGCAAGAAGATTGAGGAAGGGAGAGAGAGAGCACTGTGCAGCCCACTGCCAGGAAAGTGAGAGAGAGAGCACTGTGCAGCCGACTGCCAGGAAAGTGAGTGAGTGCTGTGCAGCCGACTGCCAGGAAAGTGAGAGTGAGTGCTGTGCAGCCAACTGCCAGGAAAGTGAGAGAGAGCACTGTGCAGCCAACTGCCAGTAACATGAGAGAGAGCACTGTGCAGCCGACTGCCAGGAAAGTGAGAGAGAGCACTGTGCAGCCGACTGCCAGGAAAGTGAGAGTGAGTGCTCTGCAGCCGACTGCCAGGAAAGTGAGAGAGAGCACCGTGCTGCCGACTGCCAGGAAAGTGAGATTGAGTGCTGTACAGCCAGCCATATGTGGAAAAAGATTAACTAGAAAGTTCAGCATGTCACCTCTGATCTACTTGATGTTAACATTGTTTTAAGTTTCTCTTCACTTTTGGCTAATTCCGAGGGCAGGAGAACAAGACAGCACTGTGATGGTCACTGTGAGCATGATTTAATGTGCTACAAGCTGAGTGCTGCATGCTGCATTGCTACCACTCGCAAAAATGTCAGTTCTCTTTGCTTTAGGATGCTAAATAGAAAAGAAAAAAAGAAACACAATGCAACAGGTGGATCACGGGGTGGGCAGGATGGCAGAATTGGTGGAAGGGGGGTTTATGAGACTGTGGATTTAGCAATTCAGCAGGCAGACCATGGTTTAGCCAACAGAAACATAGAACATAGAAACATAGACTTTGACGGCAGATAAGGACCACTTGGCCCACCCAGTCTGCCCATTTCCCTACCTACTGGATAAGCTACAGATTCTAGTTAACCAACAGCCTACTTCCTGCCATCCCCCACTACAATTACCTTGTGTCTATACCATGCATGTTTGAATTCCCCCACTGTTTTAGCCCTAACAACCTCCCCAGGAAGGCAGTTCCACGCACCACCACTCTCTCCATGAAAAAAGATTTCCTCACATTACCCCTGAGCCATCCCCTCCTCTATCTTTAAATTGTGTCCCCTTGTTCTTACACATCTCTTTTTCTGAAAGATGCTACCCTTCTAAACTTTGTTGATTCCCTTGAGGTACTTGAACATTTCTATTATGTCCCCCCTGTCCCTCCTTTCATCAAGGGTATACATATTAAGCTCTCTCAGTCTCTCTTCATATGATTTCTGATGCAGACCCTACACCATTTTAGTTGCCCTCCTCTGGACTGCTTCCATCCTGTCTATGTCCTTGCGTAGATGAGGTCTCCAAAACTGCACACAGTACTCCAGATGTGGTCTCACCAACTGTCTGTACAGAGGATAACCACTTCCCTTTTTCTACTTGTGATGCCCCTTCCTATGCATCCCGGTATCCCCCTGGCTCTCCTCACTGACTTCTCACATTGCTTACCCACCTTTAGATCATCTGATATGACTACCCCAAGTCCCGTTCCATTTTGTTGTTGTTAGTACCTCCCTGCTATTGTGTGCTCTTCTCCTGGGTTTTGTTTCCAGGTGCATTACTTGCATTTCTTTGCATTGAATCTAAGTTGCCATATGTCTGACCATTCCTCCAACCTTGTCAAGTCCCTTCATCCTTACTACCCCTTGTGTATCAACTCTGTTACAGATCTTTGTATCATCTGCAAAGAGGCATACCTTTCCCTCCAGACCCTCTGCAATGTCACCTATAAAGATGTTAAAGAGGACTGGACCTGTACTGAGCCCTGAGGTACTCCACTAGTGACCCCTTCTTCAGAATGTGTTCCACTCACTATTACCTTCTGTGTCCTGTTGTGCAGCCAGTTTGCAACCCAGGCTACCACCCTGGGACACACTCCCAAGCTGGCTAACTTGATTATAAATCTTTTGTGCGGGACTGTGTCAAATGCCTTGCTAAAGTCTAGGTAGGCCATATCCACAGCCCCTCCCTGGCCTATCACTTTGGTCACCCAGTCAAAGAAATCTATTAGATTCGTCTGACATGACCTTTCTGCTGTAAATCCATGCTGCTTTAGGTCCTGTGCCCCTCTGGCCTCTAGGTACTCAACAATTCTTTCTTTCAGAAGTGATTCCATCATTTTCCCTACCACTGAGATCAAACTTACAGGTCTGTAGTTTCCTGCTTCTGCCTTGCTCCCACTTTTGTGAAGGGGAATCACATCTGCCCTCCTCCAGTCCTCAGGTACCACCCCATCCTCCCATGATTTGTTAAAAAGTGTGGTTAGTGGTGTCACTAGGTCCTCCCTTAGTTCTTTTAGGATTCTGGGGTGAATCCCACCAGGTCCCATTGCTTTGTCTACCTTGAGTTTTAGGAGTTCTTTCAGGACTCTTTCTTCTGTAAATCGACTGTTATCAACCCCCCTACCCAGAGTGCTTCTATTGTCTGGTTTAGGTAACTCCTCCTCATCTTCTTTTGTGAATACTGAGCAAAAGTATTCATTCAGTATCTCTGCCTTTTCACTGTCTCCCTCTGCCCACCTCCCCTCTCCCTTATTACTCTTCACTATTCCTCCCTTAACCTTTCTATGCTCCCTAATGTACCCATAAAAGGTTTTATCCCTCTTCTTAACTGACTTGGCTATTTTTTCCTTAGTTTGGGCTTTTGCTATTCTGACTGCCTTCCCCACTTCTTTCTGCTTTAATTGATACAGTTCCCTGTCGTGCTCCTTCTGTGATGCTTTATACATTTTGAATGCAGCCTTTTTCTCCTTAACCTTCCCTGCCACCTCTTTTGAGAACCATAGTGGTTTTTTACTCCGCTTTGTTTTCTTTATCTATTTCACACAAAGGCTTGTTGCCTTTATGATGGCAGTTTTGATTTTTCTCCATTGTTCTTCCACCCCTCCTTTTTGGCCATTTGCTAGTGTATTCCTCAGGTATTCACCCATTTTGCCAAAGTCAGCCCTTCTAAAGTCCAGTATGCTTGTTTTTGTATGGCTTGTCTCCATGGTTGTGCTTATTGTGAAGCACACTGTGCAGTGGTCACTTGTTCCCAGATGTCTACTGACTTCTAAATTTGTGATCCTCTGTCCATTTGAGTACCAGGTCATATTGCTTCCTCCCGAGTGGGTTCCAACACTAGCTGTCTAAGGCCTGCCCCCTGCAGGACGTCGAGAATGACCCTGCTCTTGGATGTGGCTGCAGTACATGTCATCCAGTTAATATCTGGCATATTCAGGTCCCTCATTAATAGTATCTCCCCTTTTTCAGCCATTTTGAGAATGTCCTCTATCAATTTTCTTGTCCATTTCCTTCCCTTGAGATGGGGGTCTGTATACAACCCCTGTGTGGATTGTGATGCCATTCCCTGTCTCCAAGGTGACCCAGAGTGCCTCTTGTCCTCCCCCTTTACTTTTTAGTTCTGTAGCTTTGATCCCTTCCCTTATGTATAGAGCTACTCCACCTACTCTTTTCCCCTCCCTGTCCCTTCTGTAGACTGTGTACCCCAGTATGTTGACATCCCAGTCATGGTTCCCCGTGTACCATGTTTCTGTGACTGCCACAATATCCAAGTGTTCATCTTCCATCAAGGCTACTAGCTCAGGAAACTTATTTCCCAGACTACGGGCATTGGTACTCATTGCCCTCCATTTAATATTGGCTTTATCCTTTTTTCCCCCATGCCTGATCTTTTTGCCCTTGTCCATTTTTCCATTTACCCCTGTCCTGCCCTCTGTTGAGCACTGTACCTCAGTGTTTACCTTACTACCCATCATGTTTTGTGGGGGGAGGCTTGAAATTTCCTGCCTCTTATTAGCACCTCCCCCCATGGCTAGTTTAAAAGCTTGCCAAGGAAGCATTTAAACCTGTCACTTAGGATCTTGGTTCCCTTCATGGACAGATGCAGACCATCGTGCCAGTATAAACCTTCATCTCTCCAGGTGTACCCCCAGTCCCCAATGAAGCCAAAGCCTTGTGCTCTGCACCAGTTTTGCAACCATTCATTAAACTGCATGGTGTGTAGTACCCTAGCCTCACCTCTGTCATGGACTGGCAGCACCTCTGAGAAGGTAACTGTGCTTGCTACCTGTCTGAGGCCCCTCCCCAACTCCACAATTTCATCCTGCACTACACTGATCCCATGCCTAGCTAGGTCATTTGTCCCAAGGTGGACAATGATATCTAGTTCCCTCTCCTGTGATGCTGCTTCTGCAATCCTGAGGATTCGCTTCTTGTCCCTCCAAGCCATGGCACCAGGCAGGCACCTTCCCTCTCCTCTCTCCCTTCCCCAGGTCTACCCCTCTAACAACTAGGTCCTCTATCAGAAGCTGTTTCCTTCCCCTGTGGTGTCCCTTGCCACCCTTCTGTGGGTCTCCCTTGTGGGTGTCCTCAGCATTCTTCTTGGTCTCCACTGAGGGTGCCATCATAGAGGAACCTTGCTCTGCCAGACTGGCATATGGTTTGTGTAGAGGTACAACTAGGGGGTTCACCTCTGTTCCACCACCATACCCTCCCAGAACCCACTGTGGTCCAACTGCTCTTCATACTTGGCAGCCTCTGTGGCAGTGGTGCTCTTTGGATGGGGGAGGCCTCCTTAGTCCTTGCCAGTTCAGCCTGGAGGTGGGCTACCTCCTCCCTCAGAGCTGACAGTTGCCTGCAGATAGGACAGCAATGCAGTTTCCAGAATGTCTCCCGGAAAACTGCTGCCCCACAGCCAGTGTATTGCACCACTCCCCACCTGTCCCTCTCCCTTGTAATATACAATATATAATATATAAATATATATTTTTTTCTTCCTTTGTGTGGTGTGTTCTTACCCTTTTCGCACTGTGCTGGGTTATTAAGAATATGACAGTTCTGCCCCAAGACCTGTTGAGGAAGTAATGTCAGAACCTTGGCTATAAAGGAAGCGTCATGCCTGGGGGGTGGGGAGGGGTGGGTGGTAGTCCACAACCACTGGTGACTGTTAGAAACAATCAAATACACCACTGCTCCACCACCCTGGTGAGTACTGCCCTTTATAGTAATTCAGCTAACCTCCAGTAACTGATTTGTCAACTATTTAAAAGTAATTTGATGCAAACTGTTACAGAATACTAGTAGACAGTCCAGTTGGCCACAAAGGAAAATCAAATATGCAGTTATTTCAACCCTTCTGAAGTTGCTCACAAGATAAGTAGTTTTGAAAACCCCCTTCCTGATTTAAAAACGAAATTAAACACAAAGCAATACCAATGTAAGACTGTAAAGTAAGGAAAACTTCCCTCAGATGTAAGTAAGAGAGATCAGTTGCAGATTTCTAGTCCAATATAGTACATCCCATGCAGCTTCTCAGCTGTTTCAAAGCACAGCCTGTTACACCACTTGAAGAGATGGGCTTCTGTCTGAAACAGGATCACACCAGTAGTTTATAGTAATTGATCAATGCTAGAATGTTCCTCCACCCAAAACAATTGGCTATGATGCAAGGTCTCCCTGACTAGTGAAGACAATTTCCCCCACCTGAGGCTGTGTCTGGCATCAAATTACAAACTGCAGCCTTTGCTATTCAAAGTACACAGCTACTACCAGTAAGTTATTTCCAACCATATTAATGCAAACTGTCAGTATACTAGTAGACAGTCCAGTTAGCCACAAAGGAAAATCAAATATGCAGTTATTTCAACCCTTCTGAAGTTGCTCACAAGATAAGTCGTTTTGAAAACCCCCTTCCTGATTTAAAAACGAAATTAAACACAAAGCAATACCAATGTAAGACTGTAAAGTAAGGAAAACTTCCCTCGGATGTAAGTAATAGAGATCAGTTGCCGATTTCTAGTCCAATATAGTATATCCCTTGCAGCTTCTCAGTTGTTTCAAAGCACTGAAACTGGGAAAGAGAAATCAACAGTGAGGATCAGAGGGCTTTAAAATAAAAAGACAAAGAGAATCAATACAGGTAAGTAGATGGGCTGAAAGGATTTATTTTAAAATGTTTGAATTGTAGTAGTTTGTTAATGGGTGTGGAATTTCTAAAATAATGGGTAAATTGTAGTTGTTTAATGTATGGTAAGGCAGTGGTACTTAGAAACATAGAAACTGTCGGCAGATAAGGACCGCTAGGCCCATCCAGTCTGCCCATAGGCCCTATACATGTATGCATCCACTCACCCTAAGTGGTCAATGGCTTTTCATCACTCCCTTCCCACTCAAGGTTTCCCTGTGCTTGTCCCAGGCATGTTTAAACCCCTCCACTGTGCTTGCCCCTACCACCTCTTGTGGCAGACTATTCCAAGTGTTCACTGCCCTTTCCGTGTAGAAAAACTTCCTCACGTTACCTCTTAATCTCCCCCCTCCAATTTTATATCGTGCCCCCTTGTTCTGGTATCTTTTGTACATTGGAAAAGATCCCCCACATGCACCTTGTTTATGCCCTTGAGGTACTTAAAAGTTTCTATCATGTTGCCCCTTTCTCTCCTCTCCTCCAATGAGTACATATTGAGGTCTCTTAGTCTCTCCTCATATGTTTTGTGGTGCAAATCATGCACCATCTTTGTCACCTTTCTCTGGACAGCCTCCATCATGTTTATGTCTTTATGCATGAGTGGTCTCCAGTAATGTACACAGTACTACAGGTGAGGCCTTACTAGTGTTTTATACAATGGCATCACCACTTCCTGCCTCCTACTAATAATACATCTGCCTATGCACCCCAGCATGCCACTAGCCCTCTCTGAAGCCTTTGCACACTGCTTTGATACCTTCAGGTCATCAGATATGATAACCCCTAGGTCCCTCTCCTCTTTGGTGATTGTGAGCACCCCCCCCATCCTGCAGGTCTCCCCAGGGTTCCCCCTACCCAGGTGCATTATCTTGCACTTTTTTGCATTGAACCTCAGTTGCCACACCTCTGACCATGTTTCAAGCTTCTCCAGGTCCCTCTTCATTATCTGCACCTCCTTCTGGAGTATCCACCCTGTTGTAGATCTTGGTATCATCTGGAAATAGGCAGACCTTTCCTTCCAGCCCCTCTGCAATGTCACTAATGAAAACATTGAACAGGACTGGTCCCAGTACTGATCCTTGTGGCACTCCGCTGATCACCTTTCTCTCCCCAGATTGGATCCCATTTACCGCCACCCTCTGCCTTCTGTCTGTCAGTCAGTTTCAAACACATTGTATCATCTTATGCCCTGTGCCCAGAAAACTCATCTTGTTAACCAGTCTTCTGTGTGGGACAGTATTGAAGGCTTTGCTGAAATCCAGGTAAGCAATGTCCACAGTCTCTCCCTGATTCACTTCCCTAGTCACCCAATCAAAAAAAATCTATCAGATTTGTTTGACAAGACCTTCCTGATTTGAATCCGTGCTGCCTCAGATCCTGGGCACCAAAGGATTCCAGGTGTGCCACTATCCTTTCTTTCAGCAGTGTCTCCATGATCTTCCCCACCACTGAGGTGAGGCTGACTGGCCTGTAGTTCCCCACTTCCACCCTACTGCCACTTTTGTGCAGTGGACTACATATGACCTCCTCCAGTCCTCTGGAACCACACCTGTGTTGAGTGACTCTGTGAACAGGTTGGCCAGAGGTTCTGCTAGTTCCCTCTGCAGCTCCCTTAATATCCTCGGGTGTATGTCATCTGGCCCCTTGGCTTTATCTACTTACAGCTTTGTGAGTTCCTCCAGAACTCTCTCCACTGTGAATGGACTGGTGTCCATTTCTCCCCCCCGATTGCCTCTACTCCCCAACTGTGGTCCTTGCCCCTCTCCCTCCTCAGTGAATACTGAACAGAAGTATTTGTTCAGCATTTCTGCCTTGTCTAGATCCTCCCTCCTTACACTCTCCCTCCTCCCCGCTGAGCCTGACAATCCCCCCCCTCCAGTTTTTCTTCTATTGCTGATGTACCTATAGAATGTCTTGTCCCCTCCTCTGTCTGTGCCTTGGCTTTCCTAACAGCTTTCCCTGCCTCTCTGAGACATTCAAGGTACACTTCCCTGTCATCATCCCTTTGAGTCCCCTTATACTTCCTGAAACTTGTTCTTTTAGCCCTTACTTTGTCTCCCACCTCTTTAGAAAACCATAGTGGCTTCTTTCTTCTTTTCCTTTTGGCCACTATCCTAATACATTGGTAAGTTACCTCCAGAATGGCTCCTTTTAGTCTCCCCCACTGTTCCTCCACCCCCTCCATTACCTCTACCTTCTCCAGGGCTGCTTTTAAACATCTACCCATTTCACTGAAATCCGCCCTCCTGAAATCTAATACTTTTGCCCTTGTGTGGCTTAATTGAGTCCCCATCTCCATGTCAAACCACACCATGTGGTGGTCACTAGATCCCAGCTGCCCTTCCCCCTGGATTCTTTCTACTCTGTTCCCATTGGTCCATACCAGGTCTAGCATCGATTTTTCCCTGGTTGGCTCATGCACCAGCTGTCTGAGTCCAGCTCTCTGCAGGGATACCAGGATGGCCGTACTTCTGGCTAAAGCAGCTGCCTGAGTGGTCCAGTCTACATCCGGCATATTGAAACCTTACAAATATGACTGCCAGAAATCTTTCTTTTCAAACATTTCTGGAAGGCATAGATATACAGGTGCATAGCTTCCTGGTTGCTGGAAGGGTTCCGGACCCATTGGTTATCACCTCATAATGTACTGGGTTCCAAACCCTCTTGGCTAATTAGAGCATGGTAAACGACCTACCATTTTATAAGCAAGGTTAATGCATTACCAAGTGACATGGTCCTGATTGATGAGCACTCAGACTTGACCAGACACCTATATGTATTATACTGGCATGGTAGCACCAGAATAGTTAGGGCTGAGTAAGGTGTTTAATGCTAAACCCCAATTTTTGCACCTTAATAACTATGGCAGTGTTCAATGAAATAACCCAAAATTTGACATGCACAGTCTGGCTGACTGGGTCTCAAGATGTGAAAATTTGCTTAGTGGCATTTTGTGTGGTTTCTGAGATGTAAAATGCCGAAAAGTGAAAAAAATAAAATAAAACTTTTTTCTAGTATTTAACATGTTTTGTTTTGCTGTCACATAATGTACAGCTTAGACAATATGGAATTTTTTTTTCACAAAACTTTTAAGATTGAAGCAGCCTGTGCCAAGGTAATGCCTTTCAAAAGTTTCATGAAAGCATATTAAATGGTTTCAGACTTACAAGATTTTTAAGTTTTTCTGAGCATTCTTAGTAAGGTTTTTGGATAACCCTCTGATATAAACGATAAAAAAAATTGATTGTGATGGTTTATTTTTCATAATTTACTTGTTGTGAGAAAAAATACCAATTGTGACAGCTGCCATCTTGTTTTTTTTAACTAAAAACATTGAAAATATATTAAAATGATTTATTTTCAAATAACAAACACCAGAACCTAGGTAAATGGGACCCATTTAGCTAGATTCTACTGCTAGTTTTTTGAAAATATGTATTTGAATACTGTTTCTGGGTACCCAAAAATCCTGGGTGCCCAGCTTAGCGAGAGGAGCCATTCACCCCTGTTCTTTATATAAGAAGTGTGGCTTTCTTTGTTTGTGTAGCTACAGCTGGAGTCATGCTTTTGGCTTGAGTTGGAGCAGTTATCCAGCGATCTTTCTCTCTCTCTCTCTCTCTCTCTCTCTCTTTCTCTTTTTGTCTATCTATCTATTCTAAAGTGGACTCGGGTGCCCACTCCCAGTACTGCTACTTTCTACCCTACTCCCCTCCAGGTTGCCCACCCCCTTCCCTATACCATCCAGGTTGGCAAGTTTTTAAATTTTTTGGTTACTAGATTACTGGCTTTTCAGGTGAGTGGAGCAGACTATCACGCCATGTTGCTAAATAGAGCCAATGCAGAGCTGTTGGCCGATTGTCAATTCCCTTTTGCTTTTGTTGCCAAAAAGGTTTCCTCATGTTCATGAACCAGACTGAATCATGGTACAGCATTCCCTGTCTAATATATTTCTCAAACAAGGCTGTTCCACAGTTGTATGACTTGGTGTGTACTGAAATCATTAAGCAATTGAAATTCTCTGAGGTGAAGCAGGTTCAGGACCAGCACTACACAAGTTCCAGAAGGACCGTTGCTAATAACTAACAGGCCTTATGTCATAGTTGTTACTGCAGTTTCTTCCATTGACATTTGTTTCCCTCAGTTTTACTGTCATTCTCCTTAGACACGTACTACTGACCAAATATGCCATCACCACTGCCACCATGCCTGGCAGTGCCACACTACTCTTAGTTTTGTCAATCATCATTTTATTATGTTTGATGCCCACCATGGGTATAATTTTTGGAAAGAGCAGCAGGCTCAATCACAGCAGCTGTGCCTCTCGTGTCTACCTCATCACTGCCTGCCATGGGTTTAATTTTTGGAAACAACAGCAGGCTCATTCAGAGCAGCTGCACCTCTCTCAAATGCCTCAGCAAAGCCCATCATGGGTATAATCTTTGGAAACAGCAGCTATGCTTCTCATACCTGCCTCAGCAACAGCTGCTATTTGTTTAATTTTTGGAAACAGCAGCAGGCTCAGTCAGAGCAGATGTGCCTCTTGTACCTGCCTCAGCAATGCCCACCATGGGTATAACTTTTTGGAAACAGCAGCAGGCTAATTCAGAACACCTGCACCTTTTGTACCTGCCTCAGCTATGTCCACCATTGGTATAATTTTTGGAAACCTAACAAACATTGTAATACAGCAGTCTTTCACATTTTTGTTATAGAATAAGCTTCTGAGGAAGGACTTGGTTGGTCTGAAAGCTTAGACACTGTTTTCTTTTGTTACATCTATGCTGGTCCAATAAAATGTACCAAACCATTTGTTTCTGGATCTGTTCTTACAAGCACCAATACGGCAACTAACTAATTCTGTGTGACATTTTTGTTATGGTCAGGGTAGGGCAATAGGGTAGTAGAATGATTAGGGTAGTAACTACCTGACCCTAATCAACTACCCGTTTTGCATTAGGGCATTTTTAGGGTAGTTTATAGGTACCTGCGGGTAGTATTTAGGGTAAGGTATTTTACTACCTATCCATGCCTACTTTTAGGCGAGCAGAGCACACTATCATACCACACCATGTGGTTTAGTTGTTAGAGCAAGTAAGACACAAGTTCAGCTTCATGTCCCATTTATATTATTTAGCACCCCTATCTCCCTGTAATGATAAACTGGCTTACTGGCTTTTCTTGTTTACAGGGGTGATCAGATTGGCTGAATATCATGCCATGTGTGCTTTTTGTCAAGGTGAGCTGGTCGCTGTAATCCAAAACTATATGATGGTTTGTTACTTGCTCTTAAAAACAATAGTGACCAAGGTGCCCATCCCCCCATACTGCTTCTTTCATCCCTTCAGTCCATCCCTTCCAGGTCCCCCGCCAAAAAAAATTAGTAAGTGGCTGCACCAGGCTGCCCACCCCCAGTGACACTGAAGATGATCCTGATACTGGAGTGACAGTCCTCAGTGTCAGCTTGGGTCCTCCTGTAAATAAAGAAAACTGCCTTCATTTATCTTTTTTTGGCACTAAACCTGAAAAGTAGAACATGATCCATTGTCAATCTGACCCCTGAAAATGAAGTAGCTTTCTGACTTACAATTAGTTTGATTGTACTTCCTAGTAGGACTGAAGCCACTGAATGCCCACTGCAGCCCCACAGAAAACCGCATTTTGATTGCACAAAGTAGAGAAGGCTGCAGTGCTGTCGATAGTAGTATATCGAAGATTAGCAGCAGCAGCTCTTACACCACTGGAACATAAAATAGGCACTTGTACGTGTTTAGGGAAGTAGTGTTGCATGTGCTACCCCCTTTATAGTGTTACATGTACTACCCCCTTAACATGCAAATGTGCCTGTTATACATTCCAGTAGCCTGCAAAAGCTGCCGCTGCCCCAAATAATATTATAATGCTATCTACAGCCCTTTCTCTACTTGCGTCATCAAAATGCTGTTTTGGGGGAGGCATTGAGGTGGGCGTTCAGTGGCTTGGGTGCTATTAGGAAGTACAGTCAAGCTAATTGTAAGTTAAAAAGCTACTTCATCCTTTGGCAAAAAAATTCAAGGTAGGGCTGTTTCAAGTCCTGGTATAGGCAGCTACTGGCCATGCGTTGCCTGCCCCAAAGGTGTCAACTGCTCCTTAAATGCTGCTGTTGTTTTGTGTAACACTATGTGGTTAGCTGATCTGTACATTTCTTGTTTTTTGTAATCACATTTTATTAGAGGGTTTTCTCCATACGGTGTAACCCCCCTGCAAATGGGGGTTCCCAAAAGACTTCCAGGAGCTTGCTTGAATGCTCCAAGCCTGAATGGTGTTTGGCGTTTAAGCCATTTATCAGTGAGTGTTTTTAGAACCTCTGGTACTGTCTCTTTAAGAGCTGTCTGCTTGCAGACATAATTAGTTTGTATGGGGGACTGTGTGCTTCTCTGTTTGAGTACCACTCGAGCTGCTGCCAATTCACTCCATTTTGCAGTCACTAGGAGTGCAAAGGAACCTATCTGAAAGATGTAACTGTTTGCCAGAAATCATTTACAGTAATAATGAAATTACAGTTTGTCTAACTCTGCTTTTGCAGTCAGAACTGTGTCTGCCTAGTTCCCATTCTGGTTTTGAACTGCTGAACTGGACCAATCAGTGTGGTAAGCTAGCTCTAAAATGGTGCCTTGGACGAATCAGAACTTGACTCATAATCTGAGCCAGCCACAAGAGTATTGTATGGGCAGTGACTCTGGGAGATGTAGTTTAGACTTCGGCGCCTTTTTGGACCAACAGCAGCAGTCTATTGTGAGTGACGGCCAATCCAGTCAAGAACTGGGAGGAACTCAAAGGAAGTGCCCGGTTTTGTCTGTTGGGAGTTTCAGTTGAGCTTTGGCAGTGAAGGGGAAAGGAACCCTGTGCTCCTTCAGTGCCAAGTTTTAGTCAAAAAACATGTGTAAGGTCCAGAGTTCCGGTCTGCAGCTTGTTAGGACTGAATCTGTCCTGTGAAGAGAATCAAAGGATATCTGAAGAGTAGAAACCAGGCTCACCCTGTAGAAGACTGGAGGAATTGCTGAAAATTGCACTCGGTCTGTCAGGAACTGAATCTGCTGTGTGTTCTCCCGGTATTGTGCAGTAATTGCGATCGGATACAGATGCAGCCTGCCTGGTATAGTGCTTTCTTTTACCATATAAATGTGTGAAGAGGTTTGTGTACCTCAAGTGAATCCTGCTGCCATTAAGTGACTTTTGCCTGTGACTGTTAACCATATAAATGTGTGAGGAGTCTCTTGGAGCTCAAGAGTAGCCCTGCTGACATTGAAGGACCCTATCTTATTTGGAGGTCATGAGTACTAATTCAGGGTCGCTCCCTGTTGAATTGCCACATTAAATCCAAATGGAATTACTGTACTGCTGACTGTTTAATTCTCCTTTTCTCTGTGTGAAAGGGCCCCTACCAGCTGCCATGGTTTGGACTAGCCACTAGGGCTTGGGTACCCAGGGACAGTAACTGATAGGGATAGGCCTGTGCACAGAGCCATAGGTAGATGAGTAGAGTGATAAGCTAATTAACCTGATTTCCCCCTGTCCTTGTTATATCCCCCAAATAAATCAGAGCTGCTTGTTTCAGCAAAGTTATACTGCCTGAGGTATTTGTCTATGTTAAAGTACTGTACTGTGATTGTTGCACTGTATCTTATTTCACAGGAGGTCCCAGTGCCGGAACCAGTCCTGGGGGTAAGTGTATACTGTAAAGGCAATTCTGATGTATTGTGTGGGCCACTAGTGGGAAGAAAGGGGGGTTGCAGTGTCCCAGAGGGCTGTGACCAAGTTAGTTTAACTATTGTAAACCCTGACCTCTGGGTGGAGGCACCCACCATTGGATCCAGGCCCCTCAGCCTGTTAGTGGCAAATCAGGCAGGGGTAGTAGCCCCTGGGATAGCGCCATCTAGGGGTTACATCTTGGAGGCTCACCGCTGGGATTGTGTGTCCTCTAGTGGCCATTTTACTGAACCACTGTTAAGAAAAAATGGGTACCCGACAGAAGTGGCTGTGCACCGCTGGTGGAGTGGTGTACTGGGGAGGAGATCGACCCCAAAATGCTATGCTTATCCTGGACATCCCCTGGGTATCAATACGGACACTGTGCAGGAGTACTTTCCAAGGTGGAAGGTTTACAAAACCCTGTGGTGGTGGGTCGCATGCTAATCTGCTCACCCACACTTTCCTGGCCCTAGTAGAGTTTAAGGATCCCATAGATAGCTCCAAAGTGCCACAGACCATTACCCCAGAGGGAGCCCTCACTGCTTGGAGAGTGATAACTAAGGACAGTAAAGACCCGGGGGGGAATGAGCCCCCACCACTATCTGAAACTTTTGAAGAGAAATTTACAATGGTTGCTGGGGAAGGGAAAACTGTGGAGGACTTGAAGAAACTATTCTTGCCACCTGGGGTGTTCCTCCCCCAACACCTTCTCCCGCTCCAGTGCCCGTAATGGTGGCTGAACCAATGCAGACTCCAATTTCTGCACCTGCCATTAGTCACGACTCTTACCGAAGGTTGAGGATCTTCTCTGGCACCCTCCCCACCCCCCAAGGGGAGGATGACTGGGAGACCTGGATAGACTATGTTGCCCCCCAAGTGCTAGAATGGCAATGCTCGGAAGCCGAAAAGTGAAAGAGGGTTAGTGAGAGCCTCCGAGGTCCTGTCCTGGCTACCATTCGTGCTAAATGGGCCAGTAACCCTGAAGTTACTGCACAGGCCTATCTTGAGGCCCTGGAGAATGTGTATGGGAGCCCAGATTCTGATGAGGACCTATGGTGAGAGTAAGAGATGCACAACAGTACCAAGGGAGTTGTTGTCTGTGTATGTATCTCGGCTGGAAAAAATTGTTGCAAGAATGCCTCAGAAAGGGTAGTTTGCCAGCGATTGAACTGGACCGAACCAGGCTGGACAGGATCCTTAAGTCTGCCCCTTCTCAGAACTGCTGTTGCTTCAGTTAAGTCCTGGCAGATCGACTGGAATCCCCACCCTCCTATGATGAGTTAATGAGAGAAATTCGAGGAGTTGAGAAAAGACGACCTCGGGAGGGACCTGCACCAATAGCTGCGGCTACGACCCGAGTGACTGAGGGTGACCCATCAAGTGAAGTTCAGGGGCAGAGGTTGGCAGTAAATGAGTGCTCTGACAAGGAAAAGATATGCCACAATGGGCGAACTGTTGAGAGAGATCCGGGAATTCAAAACAGTCCTTTATGAAGGCCACGCCTGCAAGTACGGGCCCTGACCTATATCCGACTGCATCTGCTATGGGGTGGGGTACCCACCCATGTATCTCCTGCTGATAACAGCTCCAAACTCAATTCCTTGACCATGGAAGTGGAGAAACTGACGAGATGTCTCCAAATGCTTATCACGCCGCAGACAGAGATGGCACCCAGGTTTCAGTGTTAGTAATACCCGCCTCTGGCTCCCAGTGTGCGCCTCCCACAGCTCAAACTCCAGAAAGTATGTTTTGCTATAATTGTGGGAAGGATGGGCACATGAAAGGGAATGCCAGTCCCCAAAAGACACTGACAAAGTTGCATATAGGCTACAAGGAGAGCTTCGGAGAACAAATCAGTGGTTAAGAGGTGCACAACATGATCCCAGTGAGGGCACCAAAATGCTAATTCATGTCCTTTTGTGGCAAGGTCAGTTGCCCAGGCCCCACTACCGCCTCTCCAGACTGGTCCAGAATAGTGGGTCCTCCATGGAGACCACTGTAAAGGTGAATGGAGTGTCTACAAGAGCTGTATTAGACAGTGGCTCCAAAGTGACAATTATGTTCCAAGATTGGTATCAGAAGCATTTGTCAGATGTACCCTTACAACCATTAGAAGGACTGCATGTATGGGGTTAAGTGAAGGCCTACCCCTATTCCGGGTATATCCAGATTTGGCTGTCTTTCCCCACCTCCGTGGCTGGAGTGGCCGAACAAGTAGAGACCCTAGCCTTAGTGTGTCCCCCACTGGACTGTATGATGGTGTCCTTTGTTGATTGGAACAAATGCTCATATGTTCGGATGGCTGGCACAGTTGTGTTATGAAAACAGGGTCAAAGACTAGTAGAGCTTTAAGAGTTCCGCTTTAATTAAGAAGGCCTATGAGGCACAGAGAGATGCTGAAAAATAGAACCAGAGGAACCGGGTCGGAATTGTATGGAAGAAGGATCCTGAGTCTCTGATCCTGGGCCAAATGCCCAGTGTACCTTACAGGAGAGGTCCGTATCAGAAAGGATGTTAAGAATAAAATATTAATGTTGGATGCACCAGGCGATGGAAAATTGCCAGAGGGACTGCTGGTCAAGCCTAGTATTTTGCCCGCTAGAGCCCATGCTTATGCCAGAAGGGTAATGGTCCAAGTTCATAATGTGTCTGAAAGAGACATTCAGTAAATAGAGGTTGCATCCTGGCTAATGTGCATTGTGCAGACACTGCAGTGCTACCCAGCAGCAAGAGTTCAAGGAAGAATGACAGAGTAACGCCTGACTTGTTTGATTTCGCGACTCCCGCTGCCAGCTGAATGGAAAGTGAGGATCAGTGAGAAGCTTGCCCAGAGAGACCAGGTGTTTTCTTTAAAGGAATGGGATGTAGGATGCGTGCAAGGAGCTGAGCACAATATCCGCTGCATGACGAAAGACCATTTCGTGAGAGGTCTCGACGCCTGGCACCTGCTGACATAGATGATGTGAGACGGCATCTGCAAGAGATGTTAGCTGCTGGTGTAATACAAGAATCCAGAAGCCTTATGCTTCCCCATTGTGGTAGTGAGGAAAAGAATGGAACAGTAAGGATGTGTGGATTATCGCACCTTAAACCGCGGACTATCCCTGATCAGTACACAATGCCCCACATTCAGGATGCTTTGGACTGCCTAAATGGGAGCAAGTGGTTCTCTGCGTTGGATCTCCGCAGTGGGTACTACCAGATCCCGATGGCCCCAGAGGACCGTGAGAAGACAGCCTTTATCTGTCCGCTTGGCTTCTATGAATTCATGAGGATGCCTCAGGGATTTCAGGTGCCCCAGCCACTTTTCAACGATTGATGGAGCGTGCAGTGGGGACATGAACTTACTAGAGTGCCTGGTATACCTAGATGATGTTATTGTGTTTGGCAGCTCACTGGAGGAACATGAGAGCAGATTATTTAAGGTATTGGACCGACTGGAGGACTTTGGCCTTAAACTGTCCATTGATAAGTGTCAATTTTTCAAACATCAGTAAAGTATGTGGGACACATAGTATCCACCGAGGAATAGAGACCGACCAAGTAAAGTTGAGGCCTTGACCACCTGGCCACAGCCCAAAATCTAAAAGAACTGCAAAGATTCCTGGGATTCTGTGGTTATTATCGGCGTTTCATCAAGGACTATTCAAGAGTGATCCGCCTTTACTTAACCTTACTCAAGGGTATCCCCAACCCACAAAAATACCAAAAGTCAGCGCCTCAAGACTGAAAGAGTGTATTTTCATCCGAGTGAAGTATTTGGGGCCCGCTGGACTCCTGATTGTGAGACTGCTTTTCATGAGATCATTTATCAACTTACCCATGCTCCAGTGCTGGCCTATGCCGATCCAAGAAAACCTTATGTCCTGCACACTGATGCTAGCTTGCAAGGGTTGGGGGCCAGTTGTACCAAGAGCATGAGAATGGCCTGAGACCAGTGGCCTTTGCCAGTAGAAGTCTGACCCCATCCGAAAAGAACTATCCTGTACATAAGTTAGAATTCTAGCTTTGAAGTGGGCTATTGTTGACCAATTTCATGAGTACTTGTATGGGGCTAAAATACAAGTAAAACTGACAATAATCCTTTAACCTATGTGCAGACCTCAGCTAAGTTGGATGCCACTGGCCATAGGTGGCTTTCTGCATTATCTACATATGACTATGCTCGAATACCGAGCAGGTCTGAACCACATAGATGCTGATGCTTCTCCAGGAGGCCTGTTCCCAGAATGATTGGGTCCGATTGGCAGAACCTGACATTCGGGCACTCTGCCGGAAGTTTGACAGGGAGGAACAATGTCCACGGACGCAGTGGACTGCATGGTGGATTGCTTGGGACCCTCTGAGAATTGCATACCTGCTGCTTATTGCCACTTTTCTGCAATAGACATTGGTGCACTGCCTCAGCTGGACAATGACAGTATTCGGCGGGCTCAACTCGCGATCCCATGATCAAAGCAGCTTTAGAAGCCCTCTATGCAGGAAAAGATGTGTCCAAATTACCTCCACTGATTTGAGAACTGCACTGTTATACAAAGAAGGTCCTAAGTTGAAACTGATCAATAAACTGTTATACAGAGAAACAGTAGACAGGAGGGGACAAGTAGACAAACAACAACTAGTGCTGCCCACTGCCTTCGAGACTCAGTATTGAGGTCCTTGCACAACCACATGGGGCACCTTGGTATAGACAGAACACTTGACTTGGTGAGATCCAGATTCTATTGGCCTAAGATGGGGGCTGATGTGGAGCAACACATTCGAACTTGTAGTCGCTGTTACAGAGGAAAGCTTTGCCCCAGAGGGCTGCCCCTTGTTAACATAACCACCAGTGCACCCATGGAGCTGGTCTGTATTGATTTTCTAAGTTTGGAGTCAGATCAAAGAAATATCAGTAATGTGCTGGTGGTCACTGACCATTTCACGAGATATGCCCAAGCTTTCCCCACCAAAGACCAGAAAGCATCCACTGTAGCCAAAGTACTTGTAGAAAACTTTTTGTTCACTATGGGCTCCACAAAGAATCCATTCTGATCAAGGAGAGACTTTGAGAGTCGCCTGATCAAAGAGATGCTTTCTCTGTGGGGAGTGCGAAAGTCCAGAACCACTCCTTACCACCCCAGGGGACCCACAGCCTGAACGTTTCAACCACACTTTGCTAGATATGCTAGGCACCCTGCACCCAAAGGACAAGCCTAGATGGAGCCAACAAATTAGCACCCTGGTACATGCTTATAACTGCACCAAAAGTGATGCCACTGGGTTCTCCCCTACCACCTGATGTTTGGAAGAGAAGCTCGACTACCAGTAGATGTGTGTTTTGGGGTTCTCCTGATGGGGTTCAAGCTGACAACTATTTACAGTATGTGCAAAGTTAAAGGCCCAGCTAACTCATGCGTACCAACTGGCTCAAACCATGGCTGCCAAAAGAAATCTGGCCAACAAAGAAAGGTATGATAAAAGGTGAAAGCACAGGAACTCCAGGAGGGAGATCGGGTATTGCTAAGAAATCTGGGACTGCATGGCAAGCACAAGATTGCTGACAGATGGCACCATCTCCCTCACATTGTAGTGGGCAAACTAGATGATCTGCCAGTGTACAAAGTAAGGCCTGAGAATAATTCAAAAGATGTAAAAACAATGCATAGAAATCATTTACTGCCCATTGGACAAATCTTAATTGAGTCTGAGCCCCAGAAGATGCCCCTCTGGACCAGTGACTAGAGCTGCTGCTAAGAAAAGATCAAGAAAGTCTGCACCACAGAAGCAAAGTTAAAGTGTTCCCTCCACAAGTCCCAGTTGAGCATGACTGTCAGTCCATATCGGAAGAAAGTGAGAGTGACTTTGAATACTATCCTTCTACGAACTGAGTCAATTGTTTCGGGCAATCCCCTAGTCAATACTGGAGATGAAGCTGGGCCTTCTGGACTGTCTAAGCCCCAGCTTCGTCCCTGGAGCCAATGCTCCCAGAAAGTGAAGTGCAAAGCATCAGATCAGATGAAATGGAATCATTGTGCATGGTTGAACTGTTTGAGCTTTCAGGGAGGAAATGATAGATTGGGGCAGACTGGTGATACACCAGAACAAGAAGAGTATTTTGAGTGCCCTGACAGTCCACTGCCAGTGTCCGAAAGCTCTCCATGCGAGCCAAATGTTGTGGACTCAGAAACTGCAACTCCTGGAGCTGAAAGTGTCCCAAGTTCTAGCCTCTCACTCCATGGAGACTCCTGACAAGTGAGGACAATGCTGAAAATGAGGCTCAGAGTGCAGAGACTGTAACAGTTCCCCTAGAAAGACTGGTCGAGCTGTAAAGCCTGTGGTGCACCTCAGTTATGATTCCCTTGGGAGGCCTGTGGATTTGCCTCTCAATGTTGTCCATAAAGGAGTGTATGTGTCCCGAGCTCATTGCCCAAACTGAGCTGCAGTGCTAACTCCAAGTTACTTGTGTTGCCCTTCTATATGGTGCCCTTGCCCTGTCCAGCCCCAAGGTAACTGATAGGAAGGGCCCTCTCTTCAGGTTTCATGTACAAGAGGTAATAACTTGAGTTATGGTACAATGTGTGTAATACTGTGTAAAGAGGACGTACTGCAATGTTTCAGAAATGTGTTCTTGGTAAAATGATATATTGACTGATGATTACATGTGTGAGCCTAATGCAAATGTATATGGTTGCAGTTGAAACTTATGGGTACTTGCTTGATGCGGACGCTGCTTTCCCAGGCCAGGAAGGGTGTAACCCCTGCAAATGGGGTTCCCAAAAGACTTCCAGGAGCTTGCTTGAATGCTCCAAGCCTGAATGGTGTTTGGCTTAAGCCATTTATCAGTGAGTGTTTTAGAGCCTCTGGTACTGTCTCTTTAAGAGCTGTCTGCTTGCAGACATAATTAGTTTGTATGGGGGACTGTGTGCTTTCTGTTTGAGTACCACTCGAGCTGCTGCCAATTCACTCCATTTTGCAGTCACTAGGAGTGCAAAGGAACCTATCTGAAAGATGTAACTGTTTGCCAGAAATCATTTAGAGTAATAATGAAATTACAGTTTGTCTAACCTGCTTTGCAGTCAGAACTGTGTCTGCCTAGTTCCCCATTCTGGTTTTGAACTGCTGAACTGGACCAATCAGTGTGGGGTAAGCTAGCTCTAAAATGGTGCCTTGGACGAATCAGAACTTGGACTCATAATCTGAGCCAGCCACAAGAGGATTGTATGGGCAGTGACTCTGGGAGATGTAGTTTAGACTTCGGCGCCTTTTGGACCAACAGCAGCAGTCTAACAAGTGCCTGTTTTCAGGGGCGACCTGGGAACACTGAGGAGGTTAAATGACTTGCTTAGAGTCATACAGTATGCAAGTGGAGGTTGTGGTAATCAAACCCAGGTCTGCTGGATGTGTCTAGCTCATTTGCAGCTGATTACTCTAACCTCAAGGCTATACTACCAGCCTAAGACGTGTTCCCAATAAATATTTTTTTTTGTTTATCATTTTTACCTGTGTGGCCCTTCGGTCTGCTTTCAGGTCCCAGCATTCGTCCATCTCCAGCCGCCTTCTGGTCCTGCCCCACCCCCAGTGAAGCCCCCACCGCCATATTACCCCTGTGGCTTGCCCCCCCCCACAGTGGGGCAGCAGGGTGTCCAACACAGGATCTAGTATCAGGCGGTGGTGCCCTCAAGGCCAGGCATTCCCTCAGACGGCCATCAAGCTATGTCAACTGAATACCATGATTTTCCACTTTTCTGGCCTGGCATGAGCTGGGGTGTGCAATGATGCCAATGGAGGGAGCATGCATGTGTCTGCATGTGCTCCCTCCCAGCACCATGCCCCAAGCTCATCCCCTTCCATGTAGTGCCAGCGTACCACCCCCAGCCTCTGCCAGAGGTTGCTAGCGTGCCGGCAGCTGGTAACCCCGTCCCCCAGAGAGGGAGAGCAGTCCATGGACACTCAATCCCTGTCTGCCCCTGCTGACCCTTGGTGACCTGAGTCCATTCCCAAACCTGGATTGCCAGCGTGGAGTGAGGTGTGGCATCCAGCACCTCAACCCTCAGCGCCACCAGGGCCGTATTCCCAATAAATACTATGTGGATAGATTTTTAAAGCCTACTGAGAGGAACAAAAATTAAAAAAAACAAAACGATTTAGGTAAGTGAGACCTGACAGAAAAAAAAATCTCCTGAAAAGTTTGTTCCAAGTCTCCAGATCTGTACATTTCACATGCATATTCATAAGGTAAGAGGAATAGCCTGCATAACATTTTTCTAGTACTCGGGTCAAGGCAACTCTGATTCTGTTCCAGAAGGCCAAGCTTCTGATGAGAGCTGCGGACTGTTCTATTGATATGTTCATTGTAGAATTGCTTGGGATTGAGCCATTCTCTGAGGTATTTGAAATGCTGGACAATTTCCTGGATGGGCCCATTCACTGACAAGATTTGCAGAGGACTAGAAGGGGGCGGTTTGCTAGAGAAAAGCATGACTTTGATCTTGGCGCAGTTAAGCAAGAAGCTGTTAGCAAATCATTCAGTGCAATAACCTGCTAAAATTGCTCTTAGGGATCTGTTAGGCCTGCTGTTGGGTTTTACCTTTGCATGGATGACTGTCGTCATTACAAAGGTGGATGTTTGCACTGGTATGAGTGCATTAACAAGTGGAGGTCATTTACAAGTGGGATGAATAACGGTGGTCCCAGAAAGGAACCTTGGTAAATGGTAAAGGACACAGTCAGTTTTATAGTTCAATTTCTGATTATCTTGTGACCAGCTTGCCTCTAGACACGGGCTTGGCACACCAAGTGTGTAGAATGCCCCAAAGTATAAAATTCTTCATAATTATTACCTTTTTATCCATTTTTGCACTCCCGTTCCCACCAAGCTGTCTGTGCAGATTCGTCCGCCACCCGGAAGCATACCCCCACTGTGAACGCATGTCTGGTCACAACTTGTGCATGAAGCATAAACATTTTGTGCAGGTGTATATAACGAGGGGTATATTCCAGTAGTGTGTTTGTTGTTGAATAAGAGTATTGTTATCTCTAAGTAAACTGTGAACTGATAGTGCTACTGAATGAATTTGAAAAATGGAGCCGAGATCCTGTACATGCGTTAGCATGTTATCTCGGCTCTATTTTTCAAATTCATTCAGTAGCACTGTCAGTCCTCAGTTTAGTTGGAGATGACAATACCCTTATTCAGCAACAAACACACTACTGGGTTATATCCTTTGTTACATACACCTGCAAAAAACATTTATGCTTCGTGCACGAGTTGTGACCAGACTCGTGTTCGCAGTGGGGGTATGCTTCTGGGTGATGGCTGAATCTGTGCAGACCACTCGGTGGGAATATGACTGCGAACAGGGATAAAAAGGTAATAATTATGGTGAAGTTTGTACTTTGGGGCATTCTACACACTTGGTGTGCCAAGCCTGTGCCTAGAGGCCAGCTGGTCACAAGATACCAGAAACTGAATTATAAAACTGACAGTGCCCCTTTAAGTGGAGTAAGTTTGGGGTAGAGGTTAATACATTGATGTTCACCACTAGGGATCTATCGGAAAGATGCTCCTGAACCAGGTCAGAGTATACTGTACTGGGATAATTCTATCCTAGTAAGCTTGTGGTTTAGGAATTCATGGTTCACTAAATCTAATTTGTATTTAAAATGTTTGCCCACCAGGAAGGATGGCATTAGGCTCAGCTCCTAGTTTATATGCTTCAAATGCTTTAATTAGAACAATGGAAATTGCACCCATAAGGTAGCCTGTGTCTATGACTTTTGAAAAGCTATTCACTACTTTCAGAAGTGCCGTGTTACTAGATGGGTACAGCCTAAAGTCAGACTGCTTCTGTCAGGAGGTTATGATTGAGGATTTGAGACATCATCTGATTGTACATAAGTTTTCCAAGGAGTTTGCAGAAGGTGGCAAGAACAAAGATTAGTTGGTAGTTGTTGGATCACAGGTAGTTCTGATTTGTGTTGGGGAAACTATGATTTAATCCACACTGGGGTACTTCAAGCAGTACATAATGAGAGGCTGAATAGAGTTTTTATTCGACGTGCCATGAATTTAGCTACAAATTTCTATAGTCTTGGTTCAGTGCTGCCTGAACAGTCACTGGGTAAGGTGTGCCCTGGTTGTCTGGTGCTTCCCAGATGTGTCTCACTTCATTAACACAATTTCCAAAGAGCTAAGGGTACTCAGCGCAAAAGCGCTGGAACTACTATATTGGCAAGGCAAGGCAATTTATTTGATAGGCACCCATACATAACTCTGGGCTCCATACAGTATAACCATACAAATCTTAACACAGCAACAGATAAAAATAAAAGGAAAACAGCCAGGTATGTATAACAGATCTGAAATAAACAGCAAAATACTTTCTTTTTCTAGTGGTCCCAAAGGCTGAATTGAGCAAATAAATTTTTAATAAGCCCTTAAAACATTTCAGTGATGGAGTCCCTCTGAAAAAAGCAGGGAGTGAGTTTCATCTGATAGGAGCAGCAATGCAAAATGTTCTATCAGCTGCAAATTTCAAATGAAGCCGTGGAACCACTGGGAGTCCTGCCTCAGAGAAACAAAGAGGGCAGACAGCCAGGAGTGTATACAGTCAGAAGGTCTTTCAGGTAGGCAGGGCCCAGCTCATGCAGGGCTTTGTAACTAACAGATTTATCTTGAAACTGGTGTACCACTTCACTAGCAGCCAACACCATTCCTGCAGAACCAATGTGATCTGCTCAAATCGGGAAGTCCCAGTAATCAGTCGGGCCGCTGAGTTCTGTACAAGCTGCAAGTGGTGTACCAGCCTTGCAGATAGCCCTTTACATTACAATAGTCCAGACAGGAGGAAACAAAAGTGTGCATCAAAGTTTCCAAGTCAGAGAGTACCAGATATCCATAAATACGCATTGCAAATTCATAAAGGCATATCACCCCCACTTTATTAGTGCAACTGACAAAACTTTTAAATCAAATAAAAGGAAAACAGACTTACTAGTTCATGAGGACACCCACCAACTCTCGTTTAAATAAAAAGTTTTGTTGGTTGCAGCAATACAGTAGAAGTTATATGCCTTTGTGCATTTGCAAGTGAGCAGCTTCAGTGCTTTTGTTCTGAGTGCCCTCAACTCTTTGGAATCAGTGCTATCTGACCAAGCAGTTTTAGTTTGTGTCGAGGTTGCCAAGCACTTTCAAAACATTGTCTTGCAAATGCTCATGAAATGAAAAATGGATGTTAAGCAATGGGGTTGTGCTTCCTGTAGGTTTTGGTCCATGAAGATGTTCAGTGCTTTTGCAAGTTTTGTGTTACCTGTGATTGAGTCGGTGTTAGTGCGTGGGTGGGTAATGGGGATTTCTAGAGATGTGGATGTGGTGCATTATCCACATGTTGGCAGACTTTCTTCCCCTTTAAATCCAGACGGAATGTCTTCAAGTTAAGTTCTTCCCACCCAACCTGGTGGTATCCTCCTCGGCTCCTCCATGTGATGTCAGATCTTCCTTTTCACTGGAAGAGTCAGGTCTCCTCCTTCATAGCTCTCTGCATGCAGTGTAGGCCCATTTTTCCCTGTTTTCAGGCATTTCTTCTCCTTTTTTGGTTCATTCTCAGGCAGAAAATGTCAGAATGGAGCACAACGAACCCTTAATTGACCCAGGGTTCAAACGGTGAGTCACATGCAACCAAGAGATGTCAGATACTGACCCCAGTCCTCATGCGTGTACTGTTTAGGGGCAGACCACAACCCACAGGAGTCTTGCGGCCTATGTAAGACCCTGCTACCCTCCTCTCTTGAGGACAGGTACACCTGTCTCCTCCTTGGCCAGCCAGATGAACAGGATCCTCCAATCTTGTCCAAAGGTAATTGAAAGGCTGTTTAGGTGGCGATGGGTTTCACCTCTCAGATGGCCACTCTTGAAGAGGTGATGGCCCAGACCATGGCAGTCTCATCTTTCTCCCCAGCGCTGCTCCCGGAGGGCTCCAGTGCAGGGGCTTCCTTTACTGGATTGTTCCAGGAATTGTGCCAGTCCCTCCAGACCCTCAGGTAGGCCTTTTCCTAGGGGACAGATCCTTGAAAGCAAAACTAAAGAAAACTCATTGCAGGTCATGGAACCAGGAGTGGGCTTTATCTTCCAGCTCTCGCAACTCCTTCAACCGCTCAATGACTGTTGAGCTATCAGCTTCAGTTGATCCTCCCAGTGCCAAAGGATGGCCTGCTAGCTCTACGGTGTCCCTGTCAGGCTTGTTGGCTGAGACGCAGGCCAAACAGCCAGCCAAAATCTTTCTTGACCCGGTCAACCCATTGTCAGGTGAGTTGGATGTGATTCTCTCTCCCAGACTCCCATCCATTTGGCCCTGTCCCAGGAGGGACAGGAATAGTCAGCTGATTATGCTGTCTCCTCCCAGGAGAGTCCCCCTTCAGAGGTTTCAGGGCAGGACCCGGTCTGTGTGGTATACACAGACCCTCCTCCCTTGTCTCCTCGATAGTGGCCCTCTCATTGCCGATCGAAGTCCAGGTCGAGGAATCAGTCCCACTCCCAGTCTCAGGACTTGGGACATTCATGTTCTTGACCTTCCAGTAAGCACCATTGATGCTCCTCTTCCTTTTCATCCTCAGACACTGAGAGGCTCACCGCAAGTTACAGTGGTGCCATAAAGAGCTCATGTGGCAGCAGGGGTCCTTGGACAGGGTTAGTCTTTTCCACAGGCACTGGCACTCCCATGGTCTTCTCCATTGAGGCCCGTTCTAGTACAGTCCCATCCAGTCGAATCTACTCAGGCCACTTGACTGATTTTGGTGGAGCCTCCCACCCAAACAGCCCTTGCACAGGCCCTATCCAAAGCTGCTTTCTCAGCTTCTGGCCTCCTTAGCCAGCTTTCAGTCCAGATTTCCCACTCTGATGATTCCAGAGTGGTTCATGGGGACAGAGGGCCAAGGGTGGTGTTGGAGGAGTCATCTGACATGGATGGCTCCTCCATGCATTCCTATAGGACCCAGGGCTTTGATCAGGAGTTATCCGAGGAACTTGCTTCGGAACAGGATCCCATCTCTTTTGGGGCCTTGCTCTGACTTCTCTCCCAGTCCATGGAGATTTCTCTGGATCCAGTCCAAAAGTGGGCCAAGTACCCCACCCCCCGACAGAGTTCCTTGACTGGGACAACTCCCTGGGAGTGACCTTTCCAGTAGCAGAAGCTATCCTGGGCCCTGCCTTGGAGTTGTGGCAGCATCCAGCTTCTTGTCCTGCACCTTCTGCATGTATGGTTTGCAAGTATGTAGTTCCAAAAGGGCCTCTCCCCAATTTCTCCAATCACCCCTTGGCTGAGGGGTTAGAGGCAGACTGTCTTCCATCGGATAGGCAATGCTGGGGATGTTGACAAGCCCCCTGACAAGGACTCAAAGAAGATGGACCATGCAGCCAAGCAAGTTTATGCTGCATCCTCCTTGGGCCTCAGGCAGGCAAGCTCCACCTTTATGATGTTCGACTTCAGTCATGCTCTTATGGGGTCCTGGACTATGTCATTCCCCACCTTTCCACACACTTGCAGTCCACAGTCAAAGTGGTCTGTGACCAAAGACATGCTCTTGCTAAGCACCAGCTCCAGACGACTTTGGATATAGGTGACTCTTGCTCCCGGTCCGTGGTGGTGGCTATGTGCTACAGAGCTTGGCTTAGGCTCTCCACCTTCACAGTGGATACCCAACATAAGCTAGCGGGTGTCCCCTTCTTGGGCATCGACCTCTTTGGACCAGGGGTGGAGGGACACCTCATGAGGATGGAGAAGTCCAGTCCCACCCTGGACTCAGTCTTGTCCTCACAAAATGATCCTATGGGTCGGAAGCTGAAAAAGAAACCCTTTTCATTTGGGCCCTTTCAGCCCCAGCAGCCTAAGCCACAAAAGCTCCAATCAGGGCATTCCCAGGTCTGGTGTCCTAAGCCTAAGTTGGCCAACCAGTGCTCCAAGAAATCAAAATGTCGGAGCAATGGCGCTCCCCCAGTGGTCAGAACTGGTTCCTCTTCCTCCTCCAAGGCTGCCCAGTGACAGGTTGGGGGTGTCTGCCTCCTGACTGTCACATCCTAGCCTCAGATTCCCATGGGGAATCAGTTTCACCATTTCTGGCATGCCTAGTCCACTATTACTACAGACAAATGGGTGCTGGGTGTGGTGGGTCAAGGTTTGCCTCTCAACTTCAAGGCTCTTCCACCCTACCATGCCCATGCCCCACAGGAGTCTGTGGCTTCCCTGATATGCTGTCCACCCTCAGAGAGGACATTGTCCAGCTTCTCAAGAAAGGCACTGTTGTTCATGTCCCAAATGCCCTGGCAGGCCAGGGATTTGTGTCCAGGTACTTCCTGGTTCCCAAACAGATGCAGGGCTGGCACCCTGTGCTGGATGTGCTCGATCTGAACCAGTTCTTGAGGAGGCACAAGTTCTGGATGGTTGCTATGAATAAGATAATTCCATCTCTAGAGAATGGCATGTGGTTCTGCTCTCTGGACCTCCAGGGCACCTTCTTTTACATCCCAGTCTATCCGTCCCACTAATGGTACCTTCAGTTCCATGCAGAGGGGGTTCTGTATGAGTTCCAGGACATGTCTTTCAGCCTCTCCTTGGCCCCCAGGGTCTTCATCAAGTGCATCGCTGTGGTGGCAGGATTCCTGAGGTGTTGCAGGGTTCAGGTCTATCTGTACCTGGACAACTGGCTGATTGCCGGTCCAACCTGGGAGGTGGTGGAGCAGTGCAGAAACCTGTTCTTCCAGTCATGCTTGGCCTTGGGTCTGCTTATCAGCCCAGCCAAGTCAGAACTCAACCCCTCGCAGACCATCTACTTCACCGGTGCAGAGCTTGACTACCTTTGAGCCAAGGCCAGACTCCCAGCGGACTGGGTAGCTGACCTTAACTCCTTTGTCCAATCATTTCAGGTTGGGCATTTCTGTGGCTGCTGGAGTACGGGGCATCCTGCACCAGTGCGGTCTTGTGGGCCCACTGGCAGATGCAGTCCCTGTAGTGGCAGCTAGCCGTTCAGTGGTTCCAGCACCTTGGTCACCTGGATCAGTCGGTCATGGTGACACAGACAATGTGGGATGCCATCCAGTGGTGACTGGTCCGAGAACACTTGCAGGAAGAAGTCTCATTCATCTGCCCAGAGCTGACAGGCTTTCTGATAACTGACATGTCTCTAGTGGGTTGGGAGCCTACTTGGGAATACGCAGGGCCTACAGGCTCTGGACCCCCAAGGGGTCCCAATGCCACATCAACCTGTTTGAGTTCTGGGCAGTGCATCTGGATCTGACAGTGTTTGCTCCTTCTGTTTAGCATGAGGTCATGTAGGTCCAGATGGACAATATCACAACCACGTACTACGTGAACAGGCAGAGTGGAATGCATTCCCTCTGACAGTGCCAGGAAGCCCTCAGCACCTGGACCCTTGTGAGCAGTTTGGATGCTGATCTCCAGGCAATTCATGTGGCCAGAGCTTCCAACTGCCTTGTGGACACCCTCAGCCAGGTGGGGGAGGTGTCTCATGAGCGGTCCCTTTATCAGGAGGTGGTGAACCAGCTGTTCTCCCAATGGGGCTCTCCACTGGTTGATCTTTTCACCTCCTGGGAAATCGCAAAACTGAGGCTGTTCTGTGCATGCCACCCACCCCCCAGTGCAGGTCACTGACATGGGATGACTTCATGAGGCCCTGGACCCCAGACCTCTTTTGCACCTTCTGACTCTTTCCCCAGATCCACAGGGTGCTGGTCAAGGCATGGAGGGATAAGGCGCAGGTGATTCCGCTGTCCCCAGATTGACCACTGCAGTTTTGGTACCCAGGTCTCCTCAGCCTCAGAAGCAGCAGGTCTTCATGGTGTATGCCTCTCTGTCACCAGGAGATGGTCTTACACCCACATCTACAGTTCCTGCACCTGACAGCCTGGGCCGGGAAGCCCTCAGCACCTGGACCCTTGTGAGCAGTTTGGATGCTGATCTCCAGGCAATTCATGTGGCCAGAGCTTCCAACTGCCTTGTGGACACCCTCAGCCAGGTGGGGGAGGTGTATCATGAGCGGTCCCTTCATCAGGAGGTGGTGAACCAGCTGTTCTCCCAGTGGGGCTCTCCACTGGTTGATCTGTTCACCTCCTGGGAAATCGCAAAACTGAGGCTGTTCTGTGCATGCCACCCACCCCCCAGTGCAGGTCACTGACATGGGATGACTTCATGAGGCCCTGGACCCCAGACCTCTTTTGTACCTTCTGACTCTTTCCCCAGATCCACAGGGTGCTGGTCAAGGCATGGAGGGATAAGGCGCAGGTGATTCCGCTGTCCCCAGATTGACCACTGCAGTTTTGGTACCCAGGTCTCCTCAGCCTCAGAAGCAGCAGGTCTTCATGGTGTATGCCTCTCTGTCACCAGGAGATGGTCTTACACCCACATCTACAGTTCCTGCACCTGACAGCCTGGTTCCTGAGCAGTTAGAGTTCCAGGCTTTGGGTTTGTCCAAGGAGGTTCTCCAGGTTGTGGAAGCCTCCCAGAAAGGGCTGACCCGCAGTGCAATGTCTTCAAATGGAAGTGCTTTTCCATTTGGTGTCAGGGCAGAGAGCTAGAACCCCTGTCCTGCCCCTGGCTAGTATTCTGGACTACCTGTGGTCCCTCTCCCAATTGGACCTGAGGTTGACAACCCTCAAGGTGCACCTGGCAGCCATCTCAGCATACCAGGTATGGGCTGATATTCCGATGGTGGTGCAGGAAAAGGTGGTCAGGTGCTTCTTTAAAGGCCTGGACCACCTGTCCCTACAAGTGCATGAACCACCACCACCGTGGGACCTGTTACTAGTCTTGGAAATGCTTATGGGAAAGCTTTTTGAACTGATGCACAGGGGAGACATCTCCCACCTGTCATTAAAGACTGCCTTTTTGGTGACCATCTCCTCCACCAGAAGGATCAGTGATCTCCAGGCGTTGTCGGTGGAGTCTGAGTACTTATTGTTCCACAGGGACAAGGTTTTCCACCGCCCTAACCCAAAGTTCCTCCCAAAGGTTCTTTCAGAGTTTCACCTTAACCAGCTGATTAATCTTCTAGTGTATTTCACCAATCCAGCCTCAGAAGCCGAACACAGGCTCCATAGGTTGGACCTGAGGTGAGCGCTCCCTTATTGCATGGAGTGCATGGCTGGAGTTTGGGAGAGGTTCAGCAGCTCTTTGTCTCCTACACTGAAGCTGCACCTGGAAGACCGGCAGCTAAGCAGACAACTGGCAGGTGGATTGTCTCCTGCATCGACCTCTGCTATAAGGTAGCTGATAGGGAGCCTCCTGCAGGTCTTAGGGATCATTCCAACAGGGATATTGATGCCTCAGTAGCTGCTTCCAGGGATGTCCCTGTCCAGGAAATCTGCAGGGCTGCTACTTGAAACTCAGCACACACCTTCATTTCCCAGTACCACATCGACCTCGAGTCACGCTAGGATGCTGGTTTTGGGACCTCAGTTTTCCAATCCCTTTTCCAAGTAGGGGTGTATGCTTTTCCCCCTCCTCCCAGAGAACTGCTAGGACTCTACCAACGTGTGGATAATGCACCATATCCATGTCCCTAAATATGAAGCTTTCTTACCTGTAAGCATAGCTCTAGGAGTGGTGCTCATCCACACAACCCACCCAACCTCCCCTAGTGAAGTGCCACACAGATCCCAGCTTCCAGCATGCAAGATCTGGCATCACGGGGTGTAGCCAAGGAGAATACAACCCAGGTGGGTGGGAGGAGCTTAGTTTGAAGACATTCTGGCTGGATTTAAAGGAGAAGGAAGACTGCCAACATGTGGATATGCATCATATACCACTCCTAGAACTATGGTTACAGGTGAGTAACCCTCATATTTGTGCCTTCCAGAATTTTTTATGGAAATTACTGATGTTTATCCGATGGTCCAAGTAGAAGGGTGCATTAGCACATCTGGTAGAGGATACTGCCTTATTCCTGAGGCATCTGTATTGTTCTAAGCTGCAATCCTCCTGTGATGGGTTATAGGTGTTCCAGGCCATGTCCCTTGGTCAGCAGCAGTCCTATATTTCTGGAAAGTTAAAGTTGTGACATGTTCCTCTCACTCTTATGTGTCTAGCAGGGAGTATTACATTGAAGACTGACTGAGTTCAGTGCCAAGGTATAGCCATGTTGTCTCAACATCAGCAACAAGGTTTAGAAACTCCCAGTTGAGTTTGCCGAGTTCTTAGTAAAATCTGTCTATGTCCAATTTGCTGTGTACTCTCACTCTAATGTAGTGCACAGGTGGGTTAATATGTTTGTGTTTCCAAATACAAAAGGTGGGGCTATGGCCATTTAGAGAGTCAGAGTATATTCCCAAACTGGCTATTCTGTCTGGTCAGTTTATAAGGGTCCGATCAATGCATGATTCTTATAAAGTCGTAGTGTTCATTCTTGTTACTCAGGTGACTATTTGCATGAGATGATTATCTGATGCCCAGTCTGTCACTGCTACCTCACAGGAGTTGAGCCACTTGGTTATAGTCTCAGAATTTGATGCGAGTCTCTGGTGGTGGTCGCAGAGGTGACAAGGAGAAGACTTGGGGGTATTAGAGAGTTTGTAAAGACAGCAAATGTATAGCTGTTTTGTTTCATTTCTTTATTTACTTTAGAAGAGTTCAGCTGCTGATTACATGCTGCTACAACAACATATAGAATAATGCATGGAGAAGTGTAGTTTATGGGGATTTTATGCACCCCTGGGTTTATATGAGAAATCACACACTGAGGGGGTGCATAAAATCCCCAGAGAACCACACTTCTCCATGTTTTATTTTTTATATTTATTGTTTTTTTGTGTGTTTTTTGGTTTAAACTGTCTTTTTTGTCACTTTGCAAGGGTAACTGTTGTCGCCAACAAGCTTGTCTCGTGCTGAGTGACTGATTCTGTAACACTTGTGAATGTCCAGTGCAAGGAGAGTTTATCCGGCGTTTTTTTCTGGTAATGCTGCAATACTGTTCTGCCCATGGTTTACTGAGCTCCATAAATCACATATGTAGTTTATGGTGCTCCATAAACCACATATGTGGATTATGGAGCTGTTGGGCACTTGCTGGCAGTGGTTTATAATCACTAACCAGTATATATGTGTGTGTGTATATATATATATATATATATATATATATATATATATATATATGCAATAATAAACAAGAAACCTTGTTTTGTGTTCACATAATGCACAGTAGGTACAGTATGTATTTGGGTACAAAGCAGAGTACTGTACCTTAACTGCCACAACAGTACATTATTTAAACACAAAGCACAGCTTCAAATTCATTATTGCTATTATAAAATACAATATGGTACATTTGTATTCCCATTTATTTCAGTGTGTTTTGCTTCCTAATGTATAACTCAGTGCAGTGGTTTGAAACTGTGGACCAAGGAAAATCCAAGACATGATCGCTGTGATTTATAATTATACACAGTGTCTGGGAACTGTCCCCCTTGGTGGGCAAAACCTTCTGTGTGTTATAATGAAGGTGATTTTGATAAGGAACAAAAGTATAACCAAGAGACACAGACTGAAGGTTGAATATATAAAAGCATTCCATTTGCTTCCAGCTATGCTAGAAAGAATGCTGCCTGCTACTTTACAGGGACCAGTTCTTTTGTTATTTGGTGATGCAGTTCTGTCTTTGCTACAATGAAAAGGAGCTTTGGTAGGGTGCCATATTATAAAAGGGATCTGGTGATAGAAAAATGATGTTTCAGCTGTTGGACACTCATCAGAGTAGTTCTACAAGAGAAGACAGGCTAGGTTACCAAATAATGAGCCATTCTGAGCAATTTTTCTTCCCTTAAAGAGTCTCCTAAATGGAAGCTGGCATGCCCACTCACTACAACTAGTTAGTCTGTGACTACTAAAGTCCAATAACTAGTTAAAGCAGTACCCCCACCCAAAAGCAGCTATTTTAATTTGCTTTCCAGTATAAAATATGAGAGGGAAAAAACATATAAATGAAACTAAATTTCACTCACATTTGTGACAGTAGATTGGCACATAATTGTATGCTGTAGCAGAATTTTTAATCAACTATGTTGTTAAGCATATTACATTTGCACATGTGTAACAAAGGGCAAATATCTACCTTAAATATCTTCGCCCTTTCCAGCCTTTGTAGTGCGGTGCCCTGCCCCATTCCTTTTCCCCCATAACCCTGCTAACCTGCATAAATGGCACCTTTCATCTGCCACCTGGAACAATTTGTCCTCGTTACTTAGAGCAACTTGTTCTTCTAATTTGTTTAGTCTGGAGTTTCAGAAACAGTTGTTGGCCTCTGCTGATTGTACTTGTTTTTAAGATTTATTTGCACATTTTGTAAACTTGCATTTGTATTTAATACTATGTACTGTATGTTCGCCATTTATCTGTGCTAATTTAGCCCAGGTAACTCATTAAGAAAGAAACTTGTTCTGGCAAGCTTACCCAGCAGACAAAGAGAAACTAAACTAAACTTTATTGGTATAAAATCTTTTTTTTTTGTCTTTCAGATGTTTCCGTCAGGTACCCACAGTTCTATGGCCACTCTCACATGACCTTAGAACCCCTGAAAAACTCCTATCAGTCCTTTCAAATCTCTGTTGAATTCAAGGTGAGTTATTTGGACTACATAATATAAATATATCTAAACCCAAGCGCTAGGCTTAGTTGAGTGGTGATCTGACCTATTGCAAAAGACAGTCTAACATATAAGAAAGGTAAGAAAGATGTCCCCGTTGTCTTATATGGTGTGCCCCCATGCTCCCTCTGATTAGACATCAGAAAATGTCTGAATACAAGGGATAGGACAAGCACGCCAGCATGTGTGAGGGATCAACTGGCCACCTCTTCTGAAACTAATTATGATCCCTTCCCTCCCTAAGGCTGCTATACATAAAATTATGAAAACTGGACAACTTGACTTCTGCAGAGGTAAGGAAGATTTGCAGATCTTCCTCTGTTCATGTCAATACAGGGTAAAAACCTCTTTCGTGTTTGACAGCGAAATCTTGGAATGTCAACCCTCCTAGCATTAGGCAATTGAACACTCTAATTGTGTTCTAAAAGAGTCTCAATCAGTGCTTGCACAATATTGCTGAATGTAAATATTTTTGAGTTTTTGTATTAACCAATGTATAGTGTATGGTGGAACGTTGTTGGGCATGGAAATCAATCCCTCAAACAACATTTTTGTGCTGCACTAGCTATATCAGCTAGTTTGTTGTGCTGCACTAGCTACATACCGTAACTAGTGCAGCACAACAACTTGGAATGCATTCACGCATGTGCGCTTAGCTAACTCAACTTTCAACTGAACGGCCGTGGCAGTGAGTGCTGGACCCAGAAAACAGCGGCAGTGAAAAAATAAACTCAAAAGTAAGGACTTTACAGCTCCATTTAAGCAAAAAGAGACTTGTTTTACTGTTGTGAGTGGACCATACATTTTAAAAGACAATGTATGGTCTACTATTGACAACATCCGTTTGTAGCCAGCTTGAGGTAGCCATGGCGACCAAAACCTCTCAAGCTTATATAAGGTAGACTATATAAGGGAAGGGTACCTGAGAAATGCTGGATGGGGAGGGTAAAACTGAGAAATGCCAGATCGGGAGGTGAAACTCTGTTGGAGGATGGGATCAAAGGAATTTACGGGGGAGGAGGGGAGGGCAGCAATAATGTCCTAACTGGGTGCTGATTTTTGAGCAGATTCGATAGACCTTTGGGCCTACTCTGTTGGCATCTTAGTATGTTAGTATGTATGTTAGCTTTGCCCTTGAAGTTTAAACAGTCATCATGGCTATCTCTTGGTGGCTACACATGCATGTTGTCGATAGTAGCCCACATACATTATCCTATATATTGTGCTGGTGTTTTTTTAATATTTTCTGTGTATGTCCCTAATTTCCAGATCATGCCTGTGAAAGGGTCAAGTGGCCCAGTGTATTCACCCTGTGATTACAATCACAAATATATATAAATGAAAAAGACATATATACAGTATATATATATATATATATATATATATATAGTTATGGGATATGACATGACCTAACTGAAGATATCACATTTATCTTCATTAGAGGCCAATGATATCATGATATCTCACGAGTGGCGAAGCCACGAGTGAGATAGCTTGATGTCGTTGGCCTCGAGTGAAGACAAATATGATATCTTCAGTCAGGCCATGTCATGTTCTGTTTATACAATGTATGTTTTGTGCCACATCAAGTGCAAGCCCACTCACTGTATGTCCCCCTAAACACTATTTTCTAGTTACAGGTTATCACATTTGCAGAGGATTTGGACTTCCTCCTTTGTAGGTGACTTTGTTATGTTTTACTGCCCCCCAACTCTGCATATCCTCCAACACAAAATACAGTATTTATTTACAAAAATGTATCTGGTTGATCCTGCAATTTGTGTTGTGTTTTAAACCAGCACTTTCACTTTCCCTGCTTGTAGCTCTTTCACTTTCAGTTCAGTTTCAGTCTATTTAGTAAAAAGTGCATATAAAAAAATCAGTACAATTTGTTACACTTATAAATTAACAAAAGAGCACAATATTTAAAACAAGACAATTTATCAGCAATACATAGACGTTACCAAACGATCATTATCTGATCAAAAAAAATTTGGCCAAGCCAAACATTAATTTTACTGACTCCGTTTTTAAAATTTGATTTATATAATGTTCATCTGACCCAACCATAGACTTGGAAAAAGGGACCTTGAGATATTTTGCCCTTCGTTCTGACCAACTTTTGCAATCAAATAGTATATGCATAATCCATGGGTTAGAGATATTCAAACATGTGTAGCCTCCATTTTCAATTTTGTAAAAACAATTATTAAGGTTATGATAAGTATTTCCCATACAAGCTAGCCTCACTTTACAAAGCATATTTCTATGTAATTTATTTTCACATAGAGTTATGTATTTTTCTTGTCCCCAAATCAATTTAACCTTTGAGTATAACCCTAAAGTATCTAAATCATGAATGGTACTAAAATCTGTTTGGATAGCTATATCCTTAATCCTTTGCTTAGCATTATTCAGATAAACTAAAGGTGATTTTAATGTGATAGTGGACCATAGGTCTCCACAGCCTATATTTTTTAGAATATTGTGTAAGTTAGAAAACCAACAGTTCCTTGGACCCAAATCACATAAATCTGTATAGAATTCCACCAAACAGATTTTAGGTAACCTCTCACTATTCATTTGGATTATTTTACCCCAGTAGTTTATCACCCTTAGCAATATTTTGGTATTTACAGAAAGCATACCTGATTCAAGTCTAAGAAAGGAGGATGGGGTATCTCGAGGTAAATTCAATATTATTTTTAAAAATTGATTTTGGATACATTCAATGTTTAACTTCCCCAGGGACAGGGATACACCCCAAATTTCAGAACCATAAAGAATCTGACATCAATTTGGCCTCAAAAGTTCTTTTAAGAGCCAAAAAGGAATTATTTGTGAGTTTATTCACAACATTTCTTATGGCTTCAATGGATTTGTATGAATTATTTTTAAGATCGAATAGGAGAAGTTTCCATGACCATTTGGAGTCAGTTTTTATCCCAAGGTAATAAAATTCTGAAACCACTTCAAATGTATTCCCATTGATATTCCAGGGTTCTCTCTTCATTTTAGATTTTCCTAATATTAGTACTTTAGATTTATCTATGTTTAACTCAAGGTCTAGTTCAGATAATGAATCCATAACATTAATTAAACCTCATCTAAGACCTAAAGGGGTCTGAGAGATAATAATTGCATCGTCAGCATAAAGTAATACCTGAATTTTCTCATTATTTATAGTAGGGGAAAATGTATCTATTCTTAAAATATTAATAATACGTTTTTCTATATATAGGTTAAATAGAATAGGGGCCAATAAACAACTCTGCTTTACTCCACTAGTTATAGATATTTCTTTAGATAGAGCTCTGTCCCTCCTATACTGTACCATTGCTACTGTATCTTGATGCAAAAGTTTTAAAATAGATAACAAATGAGTGGCAATATTTAATTTTGCCAATGTATCCCACAACTTCCATCTGTTCTCTGAATCAAAAGCAGCCCTTACGTCTAAAAAAGCCAAATAAAGGGTGCCTTTTTTATGGTGAACATACTTATCCACCAGGTAGTTCAGAGTAAAGAGCAGATCCAAAGAACTACATCCTCTTTTAAACCCACATTGAAATTTAGAAAGCAACTTCTTTTCTTCTACCCATGTCTCCAGTCTTGAAAGGATTAGTCTAGAGATCACCTTTTGGACTACAGGGAGAAGCGTAATAGGCCTATAGTTTTTAGGATCTTGTTTGTCCTCCTTTTTATGCATTGGGACAATAATTCCTGTATTCCAGCCTAATGGAAGTTTCAACTGAGAACAGATTGCACGGAATACTGGAGTGAGAATATTAGCCCAAAACTCTGGGTTATATAAAAATTTTGGCAGGAAGGCTGTCTACCCCAGCTGCCTTATTTATTTTTTGGGCTCGGATGGCTAATTCATCCTCCTTCACAGAGAAACCTAGAGGATGTTCACCTACAGGAAGTTCACCAAGGCTTAGGACTTTATGATGGCTATCTAAAACTCCACTCATATTCTTATATATTTTATTAAAATGGATTACCCATTTCTCAGCACTAATTAAACCAAACATGTTACAATGTACATCATTATCATTATAACCAATGGCCACCATATTCCAGTAAGCCTTAGAGTCTTTCTTAAGGATGCAATCTTGGAGTTGTTCCCACAGTTTCCTTTTATACATTTTCTTTTTAGAGACCAGCAGCTTCCTATATTCCTTTCTTAGTTTTTTTAAGGCTCCCAGCACTGGACCGGAGGGCAGTCTAGATCTAATTTTCCCAACTTTTTAAATTTCTTTTCTAAGTTAATGACATTCAACATCAAACCATGGTTTCTTAGTATTGGTCATATAACTTCTTTTTGGTCTCTCATAAGCATCTAATTCATCCTGACAGGTCTTAAGTAACACATCAAATTTATTTATTGTATCCTCTCCATTTCCTACGTTGGACCCTAAGATGCTGCTTATATTATATTGTAATTTCTCTTTCATAGTTAGATCCTCTAGTGTTGCCTTAGAAAACTCATTCCATTGGATTTTTCTCCCAAACTTAATACACATATGCTGATCTGCACAGTTGTTACCTTGTTTTTTTTTTAATATTAAAAACTGTATATAATGTACACAATACTGGGAAATGATCACTATCCCACATTTTTAATACCTCAAACTTTTCAAACATACTATATTCATTTGGCTCTATAACACATAGATCTAACACAGCACCACCTTTTCTCGTGGGAATGGTATATTCTCCCTGCCAATTTCCCCTCGTACACCCATTCAGGACTCTTAAATGAAACTTATCAAAAAATTGTATAATAGTTTTGCCTTGATTTGTTACCCTCTTATTCTTTGAGTCCCTTATAGGGATATCAAAAACATCATCCAGCCCCCAATCTGTTTTTTTTTTTCCTCTAATCAAATTCCAATATGGGCATTAAAATCCCCTGCTAATAATAGTTTACTCCCTGGGAATCTAGTTTTTGTAGACTATAAGCTATACTCTAACATTTTGATCACTTTCTGAAAATCAAACCATTTAAGACTAGGGGGAATATAAATATTAAACAGTATCCATACATTATTGTCATCAGCAATCACTATATAAATAAAAAAATATAAGAACCAACCTCAATTGTCCTATATTTTATACTAGTATCTATCAAAATAAGCAATCCTCCTTTTAACCGTCTGAATTTTTTTTCCCTATAGGCGGGGGAAGACCAGATATTTCACCCTTCTATTATTTGTTCATCAAAATTTTGCATCCATGTCTCTTGTAGCAGAATAATGAAAAATTGTCTTAGCCATCGTATACAGTCCTTATCTAACATTTTACTCTTCAATCCTGCTATATTCCAACTAAGAAGAGTAATTTTATTCCTTGGCTTCCCTGTAACGCCCAGTCAGTTAGTTTCAGCAGAACTGCTTATAATTGAAGCTGAACTATCAATACTGATTAAGATGTCACCCTTATCTGAAAAAGTGGATAATTTCAGAGTATCCTCATCATCTAAGATTATACTACTATTTATTCTTACACCTAATTGTTTTCTACCTCTTATCATTACCATTTCTTCTTTATCTCCCCTCAGATTGTGAACAGTTTCATTTGGCTTCATATAGGCAATTATTCAAGGCTGTTTAAGGATGGATATCACCAATTCCACCACTCTTTTCTGAATAATTTTTAGATATTTCTATGTCGAGATTTTTGTCTGGGGTTAGTGTCATTGTTGCATCTAGATATAGTCCAACATCTGAACATTTTTCTTTCATAGCCATTAATTTGTTTCTCTTTTCTACATTAAGAACAACACAAACCCAACCCTTATAGGGGCTGGCTAAATAGTTATAAGTGGATTTAACGTCCTGGCAACTAAATGTGTTACTCATAAAACTTTTAAACAAATAATATGTTGTAAGTTTAAGAATATAATTATTTTCTGATTTAACTTTAAGAAGTCCTTTTATAAATAAAGTGGGTAGTAAATCTCCTGCCATAATCAATCGCTCTTTCTTCTCCTCAGTTGTTCCTGCTAGGATAACCTGGGTCTCTTTTTCAGGTCTAGAAGTTTTGTTACTTACATTTCTAAAACGCACTCCAGGCATTTTAATTTTTTTGTAAATCTCAACCTTCTTCTGTGACATCTGAGTCTTATGCTTGATTATGTTTACAATATCTATTTGTCTCCTGTTACCCTTTTTTAACAAGTCCTTGGGACATTCTTCCCTCAAGATAGTTTTTTTACTTCTCAAATAATCTACCTTGTTGTTTTCAAAGCCAGACTTCTTAACCTTTTCCTTTAGTTGCATTTTCCTTTCCTTGAGATCCTTTATCAATAAATTGATTTAATCAACTTCTTTTTTTGAGATTGAATCAGTAATTGATTTAATGCTCCACTCAGCTTTAATTTCTGGTTTATTACACTTATCGATTTTCACTTTATTTTCTTAGTTTTTGGGAATTCCTTAACCATGGACTGCTTTGAAACTACATTTTCTGTTTCTACTACTGTTTCTATTACTGCAGTCTGTGATTTCATATTAGTTCCATGACATTGACAGTTATCTTTATCAGAAACATAAAAATCTACAAGAGTCCTGACAATAGTAACCAGTTCCAAAAGCTGGATATTCCCAAAATTGATTTCTTTCTTTAAGTCATTTAATTTAGATATTAAATTTTCATTTTCGAGCTCCGTTGAACCCATCAGTCTTTTTACAGTGAAGGGCTTCATCTTTCAAATGTATATGACTCTGTTCACTTTCATACAACAACAAAGATTTTTTTTTACATTATCAGGGTTTATTAATTTTCCATCTAAGTTGCCAAATTGTGTAAAAGGGGACAAAAAGGAATCAAAATCTTTCAAAAAGGATTTACTTTTTGTAGATTGTAGTTCAGGCAAATTAATATTTCTGTTTCCTTTAGTGATTTCCCAGCCTTTTGGAGTTGATTTTACAGGGTTTACATCATCAGCAATACCTTCAGATTTATTAGTGACATTAGAAAAGGACATTTGACAATTGTCTGGAATCTGAGTCTTTTTTTGCCACAGAACTAGTCACCCTCCCTATAAGGTCAGATAAATGTAATTCAGGAGCTGCAACAGATACATTTTTCACATACTGATTGTCTGATTTAGAATCTAGCGATCTCCCTATTACTTTTCCTCTCAGGCATGGTTGATTCCGATTTATATGACTCTCAGAGACTTCTTCTGAGCTCCTAATTTTTTTTAGCAGTGGGTGCATAGATACCTGAGACTCTTGAGATTCAGACTCTGCTGGGGATGAAGTCAATTTAGGAGCAAAAGGTTTTATTATTCTGTTGTTTCTTAACTCTATTTGATTAATTGGAGATTTAAAAAACTGTGTTTTTTTTATTTAGCCCCTTTGGGACCTTCTCCGCTATTTCAAGTCCATTTTCCCTTTTACTAAGCCCCTTTTTGCTATATGTTTTCAAAATTTTCTTCATTTTCAGCTTAAACCCTTTAAACTTTCAACAACGTATAGCAAATATTTTCTAAAAGACCATATAATACCCACGTACTGTTTCTTTAAAAAGGTCTAAATATACTAAAAAACAAAACTGAGCAGAAGTAATGGCAAATACAGATCTTCACACTCTTCACATTCATCAACTTCTAAACTTCCAAAGTTCATTTTCATTTGTAAATTATAAATGTTCCAGGAGAGTAACAACAATGTCCAGTGTAAAGTCCAGAATCCAAAGTCCAAAGATCAGAAACCAGGTAACCAAGTAATCAGGTAATCAAGTAATCAACAAGTCCAGGTGAGGACCAGACAAGGAAACACAGCAAAGGTGGCATCCAATTATCCACGTAACACTACAATTCGCAGGATTGCTGACTTAATAGTTTTTTTTCCCAAGCATTAAACACACTATGGTAAAAAAAACCAAAAAAACTTATAAAATAATAAGATACTGCTCCAATAAGCCAAGATACAACCAAAGAACAATGAGCAAAAATATATAACACAAAGCCACAATAAATATAAATATAGGAATTACAGAAGTGAGGAACAACACAATGATTCAACAGTACAACAAATGCCTGTGAAGTGAAGTTGTATAAAAGATGTTAATTAATTAAAGTGGTTTAAATTAGCCCTCTGGACCCACTAAGGGGGGGGGAGCAAAACGGTAACACTTTACGCTGTTTTACTTACTGGAGATCTTAAAGATGTTGTTAACAATAGAGTAAAGATTTATAATATAAACAAATACACTTACTCTTATTGATGTAAACTTTCCCCCTACACAGAAGCACTTTCAGGTACAACTCTCTCTGTATTGTTCCTAGTTAATAGATAAAAATTCGGTTCCCGCAGAACAAGAACAAGAAACGGCACAATCATCAAAGGGCTTTTTAAAAAATGGAATGATGTTCCAGAGAGTTTTTTAATAAAAAATAATAGCTCTCTCTCCAAAAAAAATATTGCAAGTAAAGCAAAAAAGCAGAAAAGCAGAACCCAGAGTAGCACGTCACACACGTACACCTTCAATGCAAGCAGATGAATGATTGCTAAGGAGGGTGCATGCTCTTTTATACTTCTATAGGGCTGCCCCTTATTAGCATATGGTGGTAATTACAAATGGATAGATTTAATGAAAATTAACTAACTATACTTATACATAAAAACAAATCCTGAAAACCTATAGCGTTCTAAAAGCTCTAAAAAAAACCATAAACCACCGTCCTAAAAACTTAGAAACACTAACAACAAGAATATAAAAAATATAAAAATAAGAAGGGGAAATATGGAGGATTGCTAAATTTTCAAAACTTCAAAATATATGTAATCACATAACTTATCACATAACTTAAGATACAGTTGTCAGCTCATAAGAGACTGACTCCACTAAACGTAAGGGCGTGGATTTATCCTTCTTCTTCTCACCAATCCAACTGGCTGCTGTGTAGCCATGTAACAGATATCCAATCTGGCCCGATCAAGTCATTCTTTTCTCCCGTAGCTCAGCACACTATTCGCCACTCACTGGCGTCCAGCATCCAGCCATAACTCCTTGGGCTTCCTGGCTTCTCCTCTCAGAACCATACAGTTCTAGCAGGAGGCACTGGGACAGAGGCCCTTGTTGGACCTGGAACAAAAACACAGCAGAGAAGAAAAAAATGGCCCCCAGCAGCACTACACAAAAAGATGGACTGGAAAGGGAGCAGACTAAGGCAACGACATCACACCTTTGCTAAAATAAATACAAGCACTGCTCCCCTGCTTCTCAGTTTTCCTCCTCAAAACTGAGAACATGTAGTGAAGAAGCTGCTACCTTTCTGTCTGGTTGTATAACTCTTTCACTTTAATATGTGCTCCTATGTCGGCCCTGTGGCGCTGAGGGCTGAGGCGCTGGACACCTTACCTCACCTCACGCTGGCGACCCATGTTCGGGAACTGACATGGGTCACTGGGGATTGGCAGGGGGAGAAGGATCGAGTGTCCCCAGGACTGCTCTCCTTCTCCGGGGAGAGGTGATTGCAGTGCTCAGCAAATGCCTGCCACCTAGCAGAGGCTGGGAGGTGGCATGTCAGCACTGAGACTGTGGGCAAGAGTCTGCGGCATGCCACAACCTCAGGGAAGAAAAAGATGAAAATGGGAGTCCTCTGCATGGATTTCGATGGTCCGCTTCCGCAGCGGCCTGGGAAGGTACCTCCCCAAACACTAAATCTGGTCCGGTGGGTCGAGTCACTCCCAACCCCCCTGCCACGAAGGGTAAGTCGTGGGGTCTAGGGGAGGGGGTCTCATACCTAGTGCCTGCATGGAGGGGGATGTCAGATGGTTGCAGAGGACTCCGGGGAGAAAAACAGATAACTGAAAAAAAATTTGTGCTTCTATGTAGCGTGACCAAGTGATGTGAATGATATGGTGGTAAACAATAGAAGTATGGCAGTGTAGTAAAAACATTTTGAAAAATGTTGTCTTTTTCATAATCAGACTCCCTTTTATTTGAAAGAAGCTGCCAACTATGGAGAGACAAGAGGGAGCGAGTTAGCGGTTTCAGAGTAGTAGACGCAAAAGCGAGTGTTGCTATAGCAGTGCTCGTACTTGCATCTACTACTGTGAAGCTGCTGACTCACTCCCTCTCATGTTTGTACAGTTTGTGGTTTCTTTTTAAAACATGCAGTACAATTATGAAAAATCTCACATTTGCCAAGATGCTTTTAATTCAGAGTGTCTTAGCTAAATTGTCTACTACCACATCACTGACACCGCTCAGTCATGGTATCAACAGGACAACTGAAAAGCATTTATTTTACAAGTTTTGGCGATACTTTTACACTGTCACTGTTACCTCTGTACAGTCGATGGATTAAAAAAAAGGTGAGCAGAAATATGAAGTTTTTTTAATGCATAGCTGCATAGTTTTACAGTGCTCGGTCACACTAGATAACTCAGCACAAATATTGATAGTGCTTGTGGTAGTATGAAAAGATGGCAGAACTAGCAGGCTGAAGCAGATGATGTATAGGATCATTGAGATATCTCCACAATGTATAAGAACATGGAGATATCACAATGACATATAGGAACGTGGAGATATCAGTGATATCTGCACTGCCTGAGAGAGATAGTAGTTTTTATTCCTGTATTTATACCAAAATATATATACACACACATATACAGTGTGTGTGTGTGTGTGTGTGTGTGTGTGTGTGTATGTGTATAATACATATATATATATATATATATCAAAAAACTTTGCTAATGTACCACTTAGGGTGACAATGCCACAAAAGTAGAGAAATGTGGCGTTAGGGTTTCCAACCCTAACTTCCTACCCCACCCCTCAAGCAGCAAAAGGGAAAAACATTAGGGTTTTGGGTCTCTGGAGTCTTGACAAATCAGTGGTGGTGTCTTTCTTGTGGTTGTCAGTCCTGATACTCCTCTTCTCCCCCCAAGCCTATAGCCTCTAGTCTGAAGCACAAGATACAGCTCCAAGTCAGTGCCTCACAGAGGTACACTCTTTAAAGTAAGAGAAGTATGTCTCGCCACATATTGCTAATGCAATTTGTTGTCATTTTCTTCACGTAGATGCCATGCAGGCCCGGTATGAAGAAAGGAGATTATTTGGGATGTTGTTTGCTCAGGGAACAGGGTGGGCATTAAGGATGACAACCCCAAGGAAGACCCCACCACTAATTCACCAACATTCCAGAGACCCCAAACCATTATGTTTTTCCTTTGCTGCTTGGGAGGGTGGGGATAGGGAGTTAGGGTTGGAAACCATAATGCCACATTTCCCTACTTTTGTGGCAATAAGTTACCCTAACTGGTGCATTAACAAAATATTTTTTACAAATAATTTCCTTTCTTTTTGAGATAGTGGAATCATATCCTCATTCACACAGGTCCCACAGATGCAGATGCCCTATGCCAAGGGGAGATTCTATCCACCTATAGAACTGCAGCAATGGATGTCAAAAATGTATGGGGCTGTCTGGTGGACTGCAGAAGCACAGGGCCCTGTGGTCCCTGTACTTCTATGTGGCTACAGATACAAGTGCACAGGGCCCCTTGCCATCCACAGGTAGAAAAGTGCAGGGCCCTATGCCAAGAGGACAGTTGTCTTCATTATATGGTACTCGGGCCCATGTAGACAACTCTGCACCTTTCATTCCCAGGTGGGGGGGTGTCACATAACAGCACCATCCCCCCAGCCTCACCCCATCCAGCTGGGTCACAGAGCTCACCCCAAACTCAGATCACCAGCATGGGATCACAAAGCGTACACACTGGGGTCAAGACTAGCACTATGTAAAAAATGTGTTAACAGTTATGTAGTAGTAGTAAAAATGTTATTCATAAAATGATTTCTGAACAGGGATGATACTCTACTCAGCGAAGTTCATTTTCAAAGAGGTCCATATGTCACTATCAGTTGTTTACACAATTAGACAACCAGTTTATACAGAACATGAACATATGCATTATAGGAAAGGGGTTTGTAACATACATAATGCAGTTATACAGTGCTGATTGCTTAACAAAACAATAATTCATAAAGCTGCATTCAAACAGCATAACAAAGGTACAGCAGTGAGCAGCCCTGTCCAAGAACTATTTTTTTAGAGGACCTTTGTCAATAGGTGTTTGTACCCCTTGTAAATGAATGGGCAATGAATTCCATAGGACAGGTTCCCTATAGGTAACAGAAGATCTCCCAACTCCCAAATTGCATTTTGGGACTATTAATTATGTGCCCTGTGCAGATCTCAACCCTACCCTTGTTTCTCTTATCTTAAAGGCATCTAAGATATATTTAGGTGATTTTTCTTTCCTGATCTTAGCCATAAAATCCAGAAGATGCCAGTTTCTTCTTTCATGAAAACTCCATTAATTTAGTGTTCTATAGAAGAGACAATGGTGAGTTATCCTGAATGCATTGAGGACAAAGCCAGCATACCTGTCATACATTATGTCCAGCCTTGCCAGCTCTTCCCCTGAGGCCCCCACGTACACCAAGTCACCATAATATAAAGCTTGCAAGATCATAACATTACCAAGTCTTAAACAAACTTTAGTAGACCTAGTGTTTTAACCTACAGTATACAGAGATCCCATTTCTCTATTTAGGCTTTTAATTAGCCTGTCAAGATGGACATCCCATTTTAATGTGTTATACAACCGTACTCCCAGATGCTTGTAACAGGTGACTTCTTGAATTAGTACATCGTCGACAGTAATAATTTCTAAAGAGGAATTGTTTTTATTACCACTGTTATAGGGTATTGTCTGTGGGGTTTTTTTTGCATTCAAAATTAACATATGTTTCTCTAAAAAAAAGACTGAAGTTACATAAATGCTTCTTGTAGCTTGCTTGAAATGTAATTGACTGAGTCTCCCTCGACATAAATTAATGTGTCATCTGCATAGATGTGATACTTTATCTCTGGATCCTTAAATTGCAAATTGTTAACATAAATATTTAAATATTAAAGAGCAGGGGACCCAGTATTAACCCTTGGGGGACCCCTGATTTAATAAGGGCTGTCGTAGATTTAAAGGGGCCATTTTCCACCATCTGTTTCCTACCTGTCAAATATGTTTTAAACCATAGCTGTTCAGTGCCTTGCACCCCCATCTCACCAAGTCTGGCCAGGAGAATGTTGTGGTTCAGGGTGTCAAAGGCCTTCAGTAAATCTATAAATAAGGCACCCATTGACTTTCTTCTATTCACACTTTGTTGTACATCTCCTACTACTTTTATTAGAGCAGATCAAGTACTGTGTATTGGCTGAAACCCTGATTGGTACTCATTCATCATTTCGTTCATCTCAAAGTACCGTTTTAGTTGTTAAGAGATCATTTTTTTTTTTAAATTTTCAAAACCTGGGGAAGCAGGGAAATGGGTCAGTAGGTACTAAGTTCTAATTTAGAACTCTTTTTGAATATGGGTATAACCTTTGTGGTCTACCATCCTGCCTGAGAATCTCCAGTTAAAAGGGAAAAATTAAAAGTGTATGTTTTTTTTTTTTTGCAGTTAATCTTTTTATTAGAAATAAAGAACATTTTCTATATATCACACAATACTACCATGCAAATATGAATATAATACACAATATAACATGACATCTTACACAATCCACATTTTGATTCAATACAGAATTGGGTTTAAATTGGTATAATGACATATACTACAAGTCATGATATGTAGTGGCATTCATTGCCATTGATTCTTATTTCTGCACAGTATATAAAATAAAACACAGTACTATACTAAATAACAATATAGCTTATCTATATTGTAGGTAGATACAATCAGTCTATTCTATAAAATATTTTAGAATCCATCTAAAAGAGAAATCTACAGGTATTTCCTAATCCTCCAGATTCTAGAAAATTAAAATAATCCTGCTAGCACAGTTTAAATTTGTTTAGTCGGTCTAAAGTCAAATAAGATATATGTTCCAGGGATGCAATTTGAGTTAGGCTATTAAAAATATAGGTAAGTGTAGGTATTATCTGTGACTTCCAGTTAATTAAAATCAGACGTTTGACCTGCATAAATAATATGTGTAGCCATCTATGCTGGAATCTAGACAATTTAATGTTTTTGTCAATAATCCCTAGAATAAAGTACTTGGGGTCAAATGGTAAGGAGCATTTTATAGTATTAGAAACCAAATGATGGACTGAATGCCATAACATAGATATGGAATTGCAAAGCCACAAAATGTGGAATAAATTACCATTAGATGAGTGACATCTCCAGCATATATCATTTGGTGTAACTCCCATTTTGTAAAGTAAGGCTGGCATTCTGTACCACAAGTGAAGAATTTTATATTGAATAAATGCACTACGAACATCTCTAAATGTGTTATGGCAAACGGTCCAGCATTGGCTCCATTGAGATTCAGTTATATTTTCTTGCAATGCTAAGCTCCATTTAGTTTTGGCTGAAAGTGATTGATTTGGTAAATTATCCCTGATCATTTTATAAATTTTACTAACTAGCCTAGATGAGGTATTCACCCATGAGGTGATATTTAGATTGGTACAAGTTATTCTATGTTTATGCTGTAATAGAGGAGCTAATGCAGCTTGAATTTGTAGATATTTCCTGAAATCCTTTTTATTTATATCCCAAATGATTTGTAAATTTGTGAAAGAATTCAAAATATTACTGTTTTTGATTAAGATATCACCCAAAAATAATATATTTTTGTGTTTCCATGAGTTGCAAAACAATGGTGAGCCATCTAAGGTTATACGTCAGTTTCCCCATATGGGACAGTAAAATGTAGGAACTGGATTAGTTTTTAACCGTCTATGTAATTTAAGCCAGTAATAAACTGATGGAGCAATTGTAGGATGTTTTGTTTTTAATTTTTGTGGCAAAGAATTGAAAATAAAATTGGTGGGACTGTTTCCCGGTATCAAGGAAGTTTCCATATTGAGCCATAAAGAAGATTTATTATTAGGTTTAGTAAACAATGTTGTGGTTTGTGAGGCACGAAATGCCCATAGATAGGCCAAGAACCAGGAAAGAGTAAACCCACCCTGGGACCAATGGGTGCGTAGCTTATTTCTACTAAGTCTTGGGATATGACCTTCCCAGATAAAATTCCCTATCAATTTATCAATTCGAGAAATAAAAATAGTGGGCAAAATTAACAGTATATTACAAAAAAGATACAATATCTTGGGAGTAATAAACATTTTAATTGTGTTGATTTGACCAATTAATGTTATGTTAAGATTTTTCCACCTTTCAAGTGTTGTTTTAATTTCTGGGAGGATAGGAGTAAGATTTGCTTCCCATATTTTTTCAGTATCCATCAAAATTTTAATTCCTAAGTATAAAATGCCCTGGGATGCCCAACCAAAGCCAAGGACATTTATTCATGTAGGATTTACAAAATGTGTTGAGTGGTAATATTTCAGTTTTTTTGTAATTAATTGCAAGACCTGAGAGTTCCGCAAATGTATTTAGTAATTGTATAAGTGGGTGTGCAGCTAATTCTAAATCTTCTAGTAAGATTAACATACCATCAGCATAAGATAAGGATGTATATTGTGTATTGCCAATCGATATACCTCTAATTTTGTCAGATTGGCGGAGAGCAGCTGCCAACGGTTCTAAGGCTAAAATGAAAAGGGATGTGGATAAGGGACATCCTTGTCTACTGCCTCTATTTAATTTAAAAGATTGAGACAGAGTACAATTAGTAAGGACCCTTGCTGTGGGGGAGGTATATAGTAATTGCGAATATTTTGCCATCTACATTAAGTAATGATATGGGACAATAGTTAGAGGGAAGAGTAACATCCTTATCCTTCTTGGGGAGCACTGTAATGATTGCATCCATTAAGGTTGGAGGTAGTTTTTCTAAAGTTATGGATTCATGAAATACCTTGCACAATAAAGGGCACAAGTAAATCAGCCATACTTTTATAAAACTCCACTTAGAAACCATCGCCACCAGGGGCACGTCCAGTTGTTTTTTTTGTTGTTGTTTTTTTCAACTTTTCTTTATGCACTGCCCTATGGGGAACTCTCTCCGGCATCCTTCACCTCACCCCAAGCTCTGCCTCCCACCTGAGACACCTTCCCCTCCTTACTCCAGCCCGACAGACCCCCCAGCTCTGAACCCCCTGAGGTTGGTCTGCCCTATCCATCCAGGGCGCTCTATCTAAAATCAAGTGTACCAGACTGGACAATTGGCCTGGAGAGGAGAGGAGAGGGCCCGGTAGTTGGGAGTGTGGCCTGGCAGGGACAGAGGAGCCTTTGCCTATCCCCGAGGATGGGGATTTTTCCATGTTTTTTAGTTTTCCCTGGAGTGTGGACATGCAATGATGTCCATGTGATTAAGTCACTGATGTCCTCAGCCACTTCACCCACTTGTATGACTCAGCATTAGTAGTACCCCTGGTCTCCACCGGAGGTCACTACTATGCCTTGCAACCCCAGAGCCCACCGCCAGGAGAGGAGAGCAGTCCATCGGATGCTCCATCCTTTCCCCTTCTGCCAGCCTGCAGCCACCCAAGTCTGCTCCTGAACCCGGGTTGCCAGCGTGGTGTAAGGTGTGGCGTCCAGCACCTCAACCCTCAGCACCACTGGGGTGGCACTTAAAAATGTATGTTAATGGAAGGGCTATGTAAGGGGCCACATATTTCAATAATTTTAGAGGAATGTTGTCCAAACTTTTGCTTTTGTGATATCAAGTTTCAGCAGCTCCTTCCTTACATCTTGTGTTAGGATGCTCTTAAATGTAAAGACTTCTAATCTGTCTAATCTCAGTGGGCCCTTTTTTATATTTGCTTGGGTCACTGAGGTAGGTATGGAAGTAAAATTGGGTCCTAACAATTGTGTTCCAGCTTCTATGAATTATTGGTTAAAGGCATTAACTACTTCATTATTCTATTTATTTGTGAGTTTTTTTTTTCTTTTTACCGATCATCTTTGTCATAGTGTTCCAGAATATTCTTGGATTTTGTTTGCAGTTTATATCTAATTTTGCCTTAAAGTACTTCTAATTTTGCAAGTATATTTGTTACATGCCTGCCTATAGTAATTCCAATCCCTGCTCAGACCTGTGCTCTTGGCTTTATGCCATTTTTTATTTGTATCTACCTTAAGTTTGCACAGAGTTGCATTATACCATATGGCATTTGAAGAGTTAATCTTTCACTGTCTCAGTGGGGCATGGCAGTCACAAATATTCACGAATTCTTGTTGGAAGTATGACCATGCTTCTGAGGCAGTGGGGATAAACTCTAATGTATCCCAACACAGACTCTTCACATCAACCATAAACTTCAAATAATCAAAACCTTTAAAGTTTCTCCAATTAATAGTTTGATTTTGTTTTATTATTGTTGTATGTCTACGTGTAGCAAAGATTACTTGATGATCGGAAAAAGCATCCAAATATAGTCCCACTGGTGGAATAAGCTTTTGGGCAGTTTGTAAAGATAAGATCTAAAAGTGTAGAATTTTCCATGTTTTTGCAGTTTATCCTTGTTGGTTCTTCTATTAATTGGATGAGACTCAAGCTTTCCTGTAGGTCAGTTAGACTGTTTCTAGTGTTAGCTTGTAGTTAATTAACATTGAAGTCCCCCATCAAAAGCAATTCATGTGGATTTCTAAATTCCATCAATAAATCCTGCAAAACATGAAAAACAATATTATTTACGTTTGAGTGTTTATAGACTCCAACAATTAGAAGAGGTTTGGTAAAGGGTAACTTGGTAACAATGCACAGGACTTCCAGCCTCCTTCAGATATAGTGTTAGCAATTTCAGTTGTTTCAATCTCTGAGTTAAATACATTAGAATTCCCCGTCCCTTTTTACTTCTATCTTTTCTAAAAAGTTGATAGTGTTCTAATTCTGTAGAGGAGTCACTATTTCTTTTATGTAACCAAGTCTCTAATTATAATGACCTCCAGTCGATAGCTGCCTATCCAATCTTTAATTAAATCAAACTTCTTACATATACCTCTAGAGTTAAAATGTGCAACATTAAATTTCCCCTTCTTATAAATCTTGGCATCCACTTCATCTTCCCAGTCCGGTCCAGGATTTGGATTAACATCTCCACACAGTGTCAAATAAAGGACAAAAATAAAAATGAGTGTCCCAAAAAGCCATTTACTCTTTTTTTTTTTTTTGTAATGGGTGTCTTGCCCCAATATACTAAATAATTTAACCAACTGCATCCTTGAGAAAACACCATTACTTACTATGAGGTGATGGACTCCCCAAATGTAGACCAATTTTACCAGACCACTAAAAGGATTCCTTGCCATAAGTCCTGAATGCAAGATTCTTTATCCTGGGAGAAATATGTTGAAATTTGCACCATTGGTTCCTACCATAGTGGTGGATGCCAGAATTTTCATAGCAGTCCGCCCTGATGGACCCACCAATAGAAGCTGGGAGGGTGGTAACATAGCCTATCAAAAATATTGTTAACCAGACATTGCCCATCCTACACTACATTTGTGTGGTAAGCAACTGAAAAATAGTGAAAAAATTACTAACTTATTCTTAAAAATTCCCCTTACTCTATAACCTATTTAATTTCAATAAATACACTTAAAATAAAACATTAAAAACAGCAATCTTGACAGAATAAATAAAAGATTTTCTTGTCCAAGTGGCACTCATGCCACTCCCGTTCATGCTTGTGGGTGACATGGGCTTTTGAAGAACAGATACCCCACCCCATCTGTCATCACCAAATTGCCGGCTCCCTTGAGCCCCCTGCACCCCAAGGATTGCAGTTCTGGTCTCTCAAACAGGTGCTGAGTAGCAGGTAGCTGAAGCATTCAGCAGCAGGATCTGGCAATAGATGGAAAAGATCTGCAGCAGTCTGTAAATTGCAGCAGTATGTTAAAACACCTTGAAGGCAGTGAGGGTTTTGGAAGAGCAGGTGCCTGCCCCCATCTGTCATCACAAAGTTGACAGCTCCTTTGAGCCTCCTAAACCCCAGGGATTGCAGTTCTGGTCTCCCAAACAGGTGCTGGATACTAGGCAGTGATAGCGTTTAGCAGCAGGCTCTGGCGGTAGATGGAAAAGGACCACCACAGTCTGTAAAGTGTAGCAATATGTTGAAACACCTTGCTGGCAGTGCAAGTTTTTGAAGAGCAGGTACCTGCCCCCATCTGTCATCACCCAGTTGCCATATCCTGTGAGCCCCTACACCCTGGAGACTGCAGTTCTGGTCTCCCAAACAGGTGCTGGATATCAGGCAGCTGTAGCATTCAGTAGCAGGCTCTAGTGGTAGATGGAAAAGGACTGCAACAGTTTGTGAAGTGCAGCAGTATGTTAAAACACCTTGCAGGCAATGCGGGCTTTTGAAGAGCAGGTGTCCCACCTCCACCTGTCAATACCCAGTTACCAGCTCCCATGAGCCCCTGCACCCTGGGGATTGCAGTTCTGGTTTCCCAAACAGGTGCTGGATAGCAGGCAGCTATAGTGTTCAACAGCAGGCTCTGGCAGTGTATATATATTTATTTTTTTTAGATTTTTGACCCCAAATTTTCAAGATACTAATTTTAGGATTCATTTCATAACCATGACATGTACCATTTATAGTACATTGGACAAAATGTCATTTTGCAGCAGAAGTGTGAAAACACATCTCATCCAGGATATAAAAAATGACATATGACATGTTTATGAGGTGGTTTGTAAAAATGGCAATGTTGAAAGTTTGGAGTCAAAATATTGAAAATTTGTGAAGGTTATGAGTGAACGTTGCAATACTGCAATGTTCACACATAACATGGGCATTTTACCATATTTGTACACCAGATTTTCAGCATACACTTCTTATTACCCCACCTCATGAAATCAGTAGAAGAAAATGTTAAATTCCCCACCGAAACGTCATTCTGCGCCACCAAAACATCATTTTATGCAACAGGTACAAAATCATATTTTGGCCAGGATCTGAAAAATGATAGCTGTCACATTCATGAGGTGGTGTGAAAAAATGGCTATGTTGAACATTTGGGATCAAAATATTTAATATTACCAGAGGTATGAGCGCGCATAGAAAAATTTCTATGTACATGCATGCGTTCTCAATTTTTATTATTGTTTTGTCCCTTGATTTTCAACATAGCCTTCATATGACCCCACTTCATGAACAAAGGTAGTGAAAATGTTCAAATCCCCTCTAAAAGGTGATTTTACCAAGCAACCACAAAATCGCCTTTTGAGCCTGATTTGCATAACACCCCAGTTGATCATGAGGCAGGGTCCCAAAGTGACCATGTTGAAAATTTGGGGTCAAAATATGCAAACATAACAAAGTTATGCATCAAAGTTCAAAACCCCATTAAAATACCTTGAACCACACTTAGCATAGTTTCTCATATTGCAGTTGGCGGTTCCAGCAGCAAGACGTGTCTTCGATTGGAGAGTGGTCTTCACCATGGGACATGTTCAGGTGAGTGAGGGTGTGTGGGGGTTGTGGGGTAGTGGTTGCTGAGTGGGAGGTTGGGGTGGGGGACGATCAGCAAGGGCCATTTTCCATTTTACAGGATAAAAAAATATCAAGGGATTGTTTTCGGTTTCATTTTTTTAAGGAACTTATCCGACACTGGGGATTGGGCACCACAGTGTCAGACAACTGCTCAGCTGCATGGGGGTGGGCACCCTGGTGCCGCCACCTACAAAATGAGAATGGAACGAGCGACCTAGAGGCAGGCAAGACAAGCGATGTGGTGAGCTAGCCACTGCCAGTCATTATTTACAAAATATCTCTGTTATATATTGATTTTCTTATGTGATTTTTGGGTATGGTAAAATGCCACAAAGGAATGCCACTTTTTAAAAAAAAAAACAAGGAGTGCACAGGATTACTGAAAAACCATAGGAAATGAGAGAAGGTCTTGCCAAATGTGTAACATTCCTAATTTAATCAAGAAGCCGAAAAGTACAACCTCCTAGGGAAATGATGTTTATTCCACATCTAAGAAGAGTCTACTGACAGGAATTGACAAGTACATCTTCAAAGGGTTGGAAGTCCCTGCTTAGCTAATTGGTATAATAAAATCCCAGGACGAGAGAAGCTATTTCTCTGGTCGTAAACCTTTAAGACCAAAAGGAAATGATCTCAGACAAGAAGTGAAAGAAAATGTTCCCAAAGTACACTGACATTTTGTTTTTATAAATGCCAGGAAGTGAAGGTATGTGTCCTGTGGTAAGACTTTTGGGGGAAGGCACAGGAGTGACACCTGGTGGCCTGAAACGGAAGGGTCAGCCTCTATTCACAGACTGTGGTTGGTCAGTCCTATTTAATGCTCAAGCACAGACACTCAGGGTCACTTTGCTTGGAGACTCTCTCTCTCTCTTTCTCTCTCTCTCTCTCACCTGAACACAGTAGAATTGGCAGCACAGGGACTGCCTAAGAACCACAGGCTGCTGCAGAAAGACTGAAATATTTTGCAAACTAGCAATTCTCTGGACTTTGAAATCTTCATATCCAAGGTAGAACTCAGCTAACAGTTTTAAGGCATTTTCTTTTTGTACATGGTCCACTTTTTACTTTTCTGTTTATTCTGTGACACATTTGCCAAAGTTAAAAATATTTTAGTTGTAAATGTATGATTAGTAAATATTTTAGTTAAAACATTTGTTTTGTTAAGAAAACTTGCCATGAGAGAATTTCTTATAGTGTGTGTGTGTGATTGTAGAAGGTTGTGAATAATCTGGGACTAAACTGTTATTGCCAAAGGGATGTCATCAAACAGCTACAAAATCAAGAGTCTGTAACAGGGAGAAAGGCTGGATAAAGATCGGGGAAATACAAAAGTCTCAAAGAAGGGTCTGTGGGAATTTGAACCAGGTTATTGTATGCCTTTTTGGAGAAGACAAAATCAGCATTACAATGCTACCCCAAAAAGGCTACAATGCCAGATCTCCTCCCTTGTGTAATAACCAAGAGAGGGTTCTTATTTGGCCACAAGACTCAAGACAGGTATTATACCCTACCCAGAAGTAAAGAGGGTTTCCCTGAAACCTTGTGGTGAGTGTTAAGTCACGACCTCGGTAAGCATTCTAGAAGCACACAGGATTGGTCTCCCTGTTTCCCTCTCCCTGTCACAGATTGCACTTAGGGGTGAGCACTGTGAGCCCGGTGGTCTTGATCCTCAGGAGTGGGTTCATGATAAGTGGTACCTGAGTAGCACCCCACTCTGCTTATGTACTATGTAAAAAGGGTGACCTGGATTGGAGGGGGTAGAAAGAAGCAATACCTGGGGTGGGCATGCCAGTCTGCTTAATACAGAATAAAATACATGAGTGAGTGGGTAGATAGATAGATAGATAGATAGATAGATAGATAGATAGATAGATAGATTGATAGACAGACAGACAGACAGGCAGGCAGGCAGGCAGGCAGACAGAGAAAGAGAGATATAGAGACTCAGACAAACAGGCAATGAGTGGCTCTCACTGCAGCCTGCAGCATGACTTCCAGATTTAATTGCATAACTCAAGAAAATCACGCTGGTCTCATACAGAGAACTCGAGTGAACAGCTCCTCTCTCTAAGCTTGTCACGTTGGGTTTTGGGGTGTATAAAAAAGGTATTTTGAGTAACTGTTTAAACACACACACACCAGAATCTAGCTAAGCAAGTCTTATTTGGCTAGATTCAGGTGTTTGTTTTTTGAAAATGTTAATTTTTATGTATTTTCAATGTTTTTGAGTGTGAAAGAAGAAACAAGATGGTGGTCGGCACGATCAATATTTTTTTTCCACATGATGAGATATTTATTTCAGCATGACAGGTAAACCATCAAAATAAGGACACACAATTTTTTTTTACCGTTCATGTCACGACGTTAACTCTAAAATCATTGTAACTCTGGAACCGTATAATATTTTTTCACGAAACCTTCTAAAGGCACATTCTTAGCATGGGCTCTTTCAACCCTGCAAATTTATTAAAAAAGTCCACACCATCTAGGCTGTAGGTGAGATCAAAAAATACCCAGTGTTAAGTAAGGGGAACCAAATGTGTTTTTTTCTGTTTTTTGGCACTCTGTATCATGAAAACCAAACTAGAGGCCGCCAGAAAACTTGTTACATCTTGAGACTCTGACAGCCTGATTGTGTGCTAAATTTCAGTGTGTTTCATCAAATGACAGGAAAATTATTAAGGTGCAAAAACTGGGGTTTAACATTAAACAGCATACTCAACTCTAACTATAGAGGTGCTATCATGCTCCTATAATGTGAGTAAAAAAGCACCAATTTTGGTGCATAAATGTGTTGGGCAATTCTTTTAATCTGTCGCTAAAGTTGAGGCCTTGTCGGAATATTAGTCCTTCTAGTGTGTGTATTCGTGGCCTCATGCTTTGGGGGCCCCAGAAAAATCAGTCCTAGGGGCATTCCTACACACTGTCATCCTGCCTGTGATTGGCTCAGTACAGCCTCACTATAGAAGGTACATTCATGACACTATAATCTCATTTTGGAAGTTTCTGACCATGCCAGTATTACTGTTGAGCAGTACAGTTACAACAGAACACAATGGGTGTAATAAGTAAATTTAAAAAACTCATTTGTTTCAGTAAGTGATAAGGAGAACTGTACTGAACATGTATGTCCTTTGTCCCAAATAGAAGCTGGTTTTAAGCACTGGTTCAAACTCTTCTTGGACCCATTTTATCATCATAGTAAAATATTTAGCATTTGTGTTGCCGTGGGATTATGGCACTTATCAGGTGGTTGAAGGCACCCGAGGAAAGCCGTCATCCCACAAGAATGCCCACTCTGTTGCAGCTTATTGCTTAAATGTCATTAAATGTTGCACTGCATGAGTGGGGTAACATCCTAGCATGTAAGCTTTGATGCGAGTCAGTTTACTTTTTTTTACACTTTTTATTGAGTTCACAGAGACATCTCATAAAATTGACAAACACTAAACCATAGGCTTTATCTCACAAGATTAGATGGTTACAACCCTGAGTTACAGCATTTCAACCACATTTCACCAGCATAAGGAATGTCCAGATCTATGTAGCATGTGGTTGTCCATAAATGAAATAGCATATAGAGCTCAATTTTTAGAGCTCCATTAGATCGGTGCACCTTGCACTGACACCCCAACTGTGGCAAACCCAGGTGATCCAGGAACTCTGCACCTGATTTTGTAAAACTCAGGGTCCTGGTACCAAATTCCCCAAGTTTGCCACAAGTCATCTTGTGTGCTGAATAGCTGGCACACAGGTGGAGAACACAACAGACTGCGGGCATTTCTGATGGCATTGGCGGTCATGGGGGGGACCCATTGGCTGCAGGCAGGGTCCATGGAGGGTAGGCTGGGGCAGTGGGTGCCACTTGGTGCCAGGCATAGTTTTTTCATTATCAGTCTGGTGATCATGGGGGGGACCACTAGGCACCAGGGATAGTTTTTTCTTTATAATCAGGCCAGCAATCACAGGCCGGGAACCACTGGACACCAGGGACTATTGTGCTGAGGGTTGAGGGGCTGCTGCCGTATTGCCACCAACCCTAGGGTTGCTGGGGATTAAGGCAAGGTCTTGATTGGTGGTATTTGCTCCATGCAAGGGGACCCCACAAAAGGCCCTTGCATGGAGCAAGTGCTCTTTGAATCAGGCTGCACCAATATTTAGGTCCCCCCCCATTTGCATTGCACCCCCTCCAAACTTTGCCCCAGCATAAAGCAGTTTTGAGCGAGCAAACCCGGCTTCTGTGAATACTAGCTTGGTGCAAAACTGGGTTTGTGCCAGGGCAAAGTTTTGTGAATCCTGGCCCAGAAGTGTAATTTAGAGGCAGCCAGGGGTTGCATCTGAGATACCTATGATTTCTTTGCAACCCCTATGATGTCGTTTACAATCCCTAAAGCCAGGTTTTTCCTGGAATTGTTTATATAAAATGTCATAGTTGGGTATTTTATTTATTTATGACTTTGGTAACCGGGTAGGTACACTGATCCCAGGAACCATTTTTAGGCACAACCATACTGTGGCACAGGATCTAATGTAACAGACAACAAAGCATGGAACAGTTGACAAAATCAAAACAAAAAACAAGCTAAAGGTTACAACAGTGCATGGGAATAGCAAATAGAAGAATATAATAGGCATCATAGGAAGGGTGGAGGAGTGACGTTTTTTGTAAAAAAACAATTTAACTCAATTGACATTACTAAGAATATTAAAAAACATGACAAACAAACTAAGACTATTTGGGTCAAGCTAAGTCTCTCCACATCAGAGGTCCTTATTTGGGGTTCTTGCTATCACCCTCCTAACTCACCAGTTGATATTTTAGATGCCATTTTATGTGAATTTGAACAGGCTAAAGCAATAGGTAAAATTGTAGTTTCTGGAGACTTTAATTTAGGAAACATAGATTGGCAGAATCTATGTGCTAACACCAGTCAGGGGAATAAGTTACTACATACATGTACTCAGTTGGGACTTAAGCAGAATGTACATATTCCAGCTAGAGGAAATACTATTTTGGATTTAGTTCTTTGTGATGATAATGTAACAGTAGATTATATTTTGGTAAGTGACCCAATTGGGAACAGCGATCATAATACTATCACATTTAATATCATACAAACTTATGTTTATAATTCTAATCTTACCAAAGTATATCTGTATGACAAAGCAGATTTGGATACAATGAAATACATTATTGGGAATATCAACTGGGAGTTTTTATTGATAGGTTCTACTCCGGAACTTTATTGGGAAAACTTTAAGTATATTATTTGTCAATTTAAAGAATTATATATTCCATCCAAAATTAAAAATGCGAATCAAAGCAAAGTTCCCAAATGGATGAACCAATCTATCAAAAAAATTATTAGATTAAAGCACAAGAAGTACATAAGATATCAAAAAATTAAATCTTCCTCAAATTGGACTTCTTATATATAGACACAAAGAAAATGTAAGATCATGATTAAAAAGGTTAAATCAAATTGGGAACATAAACTAGCATCCACTGCTAACAAATCAAATAGTAAGCATTTTTACTCTTATATTAATTATTTGAGGAAACCCACATGTCAAGTTGGTCCATTACTTGACAACGATATTTTGATTCATGACCCGAAAAAACTGGCTGATTTGTTTAACTATAATTTTGCAAAATTTTTTCTGGTATTGCTAAACCTACTTATGATACTACCATGTTAGATACTATTAATGTTCTACCAGTTAAATTTTCTACTGACATCATTAAGAAAAAAATATTAACACTTAAAGGTAAATACAGCTCTAGTCCAGACAACATAGCTGTTCACTTATTATTTTTATTAGTTGATGTTATTACTATTCCTTTAAAACTGATGTTTGACTATTTTCTGGCAATTAATTTTGTTCCACAGGATTGGAGAGAGGCATACATTATCCCTATTCATAAAAAGGCCAAAAAAAATAATTGGGAAAATTACAGGCCGATAAGTTTAACTTCTTCTATCTGCAAATTATTAGAAGGTCTAATTAAAGATATATCTCCTGTCCTTGACTCTCATGACGTAGAGCAACATGGTTTTAAAAAAGGCAGAAGCTGTTTAACTAATTTAATATGCTTCTATGGACATACTAGTTCATTACTTGATAAAAATTTGCCATGTGATGTTATTTATACTGACTTTAATAAAGCTTTTGACATCATGCCACACTGGGTCCTAATTACTAAACTTCGTAAGTTAAAAATAAACAGTTTTGTAGTGAATTGGATAATTAATTGACTTCAAAACTGCTCTCAGCAAGTGTCTATCAATGGGAGTAAATAAGCTAGGGGCATAGTGACAAGTGGAGTGCCACAGGGTTCAGTCTTGGGCCCATGCCTTTTTCAGGCATTTATTGCTGATCTCACCTCAGGTTGTTCCTCTTTTACCATTAAATATGCAGACGATGTTAAAATAGGTGGCCCTTGTGCCTCTGTTTCCCAGGTTAACATCATCCAAAAAGATCTTGATCACATTACTACATGGGTTAAGAACTGGGGTATGACTTTGAATATTTCAAAATGCAAAGTTATGCATTTAGGCTTAAGAAATTTGCAAACTCCATACTTTTTGGATGGTATACTACTTGATACAACATCAGATGAAAGTGATTTGGGCATTATAATCTCAGATAACTTATCTTACAACAGACACGTACACAATATTTTTAATAAAACCAATAAAGTAGTATGGTCTATTCTATGTAACATCAGATCAAGGGAGCATGAAGTGTTGCTACCATTGTATCGAGCATATGTAAGACCACATCTGGAATATGCCTCCCAACTTTGGTGTCCATATAAAAAATCTGAAGGCCTTTTAATGGAAACATTTCAGAGAAAATTTACTAAAAAAGTGTCTGGGCTATATAATGTCTCTTATGAGGGAAGGCTAGACATCCTTAAACTTATGCCCCTATCCACACGTTGCCTTCTTGGTGATCTTATGTTATTATATGACATCATTCATGACCCCTATCTCTTATGTGAACTTGGTTTAGAATTCAAAAATTGCAATCACAATATTAAGGGGCATCCTTTACAACTAGTCAGAAAATCATTCTTGAGATCTAGTCGCAAATATTTTTTCACTCTTAGAGTTGTTGGTCCTTGGAATAGATTACCGCTCAAAGTCGTTATTAGTGAAACTAAAAGTATTCTTAAAAATAGATTAGATGGCCTGATAAGCAATGGGTATGACCTTTCCTATTATATATTGGATTAGCATAAGAGCATTATGGGCATCTGCCTTCTCGCTCTTGCACTTACCTTAGTATGAACCTTAGTAGAAGAGCAACAAAAAATACAGGATTCCATAAACCATACATCAGTTAGGCATTATAATGAGTATGAGTATGCACAAATGTACAGTTCTATCAGCAGCAGTTACAATAGGAGACTAACAAGGGAGTCTAAGTAAAAGTAGAAAGAGGGATAAGGTGTAGCAACATATAGGGGAGGAGAAGGGGTGGGGCGGAGGAGTGGGAGGCAGGATAAACAAATATAGGTACTAAAGTTCAAGTGCACAAGAAGGTCAGCTTAATTGATTCTCGCTTGACCTAATATACATACACATTCCCTAGAGGGGTGCAGTCGGAAAAGTGAGTGAACTACCCATGGAAGCAGTGGCAGCAGGAAGTCGTCAGGAGCCAGTCCTTGAGGAGGGTTTTGAACTGGCAGTGGATGTCAAGGGAGTGGAGCTTGGCAGGCAGTTTATTCCACAGTGTAGGGGCTGTCACAGACAAGGCTCTGCCACCCATGTTGGTAGATACCCTGGGGATATTCAGGGGGATGCTGTTTGAATGGAGGTTACAGTGCAAGGTTTGTACAGTAAGGAAGGGAGCAAGGGGAGATACCTGGCCAATACAGATGGCGGAATCCACTGTACAGCAGAGGGCTAGGTCAAAATGGCCTTGCAGCGGGAGCCATCCTAGTGAGTTGTAGAGGACACAGTGGTGTGTGGTAAAAGGGGTCAGCAAGGCGAAACCACAGGCACTGTTATAGGCAGAGGAGAGCTTGGCCATGAGGGTGGCAGATGTCCTGAGATAGATAAGGGAGCAGTAGTCCAGGGTAGGGAGTAGATTTCCCTGTATGATGGCAAGTAGGGCTTCCATAGAGAAGTATTGCCAGAATCTGTAGGCAGCACCTAATGTTGGGTGAAACCCTCGAACTACTGAATAGATGTGTTCGGAAAAGGAGAGGGAGGGGTAGAGTGTAACTCCTAGGTATTTGAAAGTACACACATCTTCAAGGACTTGGCCATCAGGGGACACGATGTTGAGAGGGGGTGAGTTTTGTATTTAGCTAGGAAGGGCTTTTGAGTCGAACAGCATAGATTTTGCTTTTTTTTGGTATTAACCAGAAGGAGGTTATTTGTGAACCAGTTATGGGCTGCAGCATAGTTTCAGGAGAGAACTGAGGAAATATTGTATGGGGATTTATCACTGTGGAAGAGCATGAGGTTGTCCGCATAGAGGAGAAAGTGACAACTGAGACAGTCTGAGGGGAGGGAGTTTCTAAATAAAGAGAATAGCAGGGGACCCAGTATGGAGCCCTGGGGAACACCTGTAGAGACAGGCAGGGTGGGGGAGTGGGCAGGGCCAATACACACAAATTGGAAGCGGGTGGTGAGGTAGCTCTTGAACCAGGTAGTAACCTCTTGAGAGCAGCCAAGGCTATATAGTTTGGAAAGGAGAAGGGCATGGTTTACCATGTCAAAAGCCTTGGAGAGGTCAACGAAGACTGCTCCGGTGGCATTACCATGGTCCATATTAATGAAGATGTGGTTGGTCAGAAGAGCAAGGGCAGAGGATGTGGAGTATTTTTTTTGAAAGCCATGCTGTTGTCTGCACAGGAGGTTGTGTTTACCTATGTAGTCAGCAAGTTAATGGTGGACAGCTTTCTCGAGTAGTTTACTTAGGTGGGGGAGGATGAAGATTGGATGATAGTTGTCCATAGACAGAGGGCTCCAGCTTTAAAATGAGAGGAGAGAGAGAGAGAGAGAGAGAGAGAGGGAGGGAGGGAGAGGGAGGAGAGAGAGGAGGGAGGAGAGAGACACTCAGACACTGATTTGAACAAAAGTGGGAATCCGGGATTGGGTGGTTGGCCCATTGAAGGTAGGCAGGGGGGGTCTGATGGTGGGCCAAGTTATTTGGTTGGTCCTTAGGTAGTTTACTTTGATACATTTGATTGGCTGAGATCAGATAACTTGTCGTTAAAAGCCCTAGCCACTTCCAGAGGCTCTGTAATAAGGCCATTTGGGGAGTTAAGTTGCAGGGCAGCCTTGTTGGAGTGGGGGTTAAATAGGGAGCTGATGGATGCCCAGAATTTCCTAGGGTCTCCAAGGTTAGCCTGCTGGAGATTATGGAAGTGGATCTGCTTGTGGGATTTCATCAGATGTTTGCATAGATTCCTCTGGTGCCTGTAGGCATCCCATAGGGCAGGGAAGGGGGATGCTTAGTATATGGACCAAGCATAATCCCTATCCTTCATAAGGGTAATGAGATCTTTTGTGATCCAGCGTGAGCAGCCACCTCTGACCCTTCTTGTGGTGATTGGGAAGTACTGGTCCTGCAGGGTCAATAGGGGCTTTGTGAGGAGGGTTACTGCTTGTGTCACATCGGAGAGTGAGTAAAGAGCAGACCATTCCAAGGACTGAGCCTCTTCGAGGAGATTGGGGTTGTTGGGGCTACTGAAATTGCAAAAAGGACAAGTATTTGGGAGGTGACATTTGAATTTAGATGACCAGAGGAGATACGTAGGGGAGTGGTCACTGATGGAGTCCGCCATGGTGCCAGCATGCAGTACATAATCAGCCCTGTTGGTAATGATCCAGTCCAAAAGGGACTGAGTGCCTGTACATGGGTTTTGCTTGGTGGGAAGCGTAATAGTTTGGACCAGGTTGTGTTGTTTAGAAGGGACACATAGTCAGACTGTGGGTGCTCAGCCAGTTTTAAGTTAACATCACCAAGGAGAATTGTATCTCTGTGGGAGACAAAGAGCTCAGGCCTGAGAGGAAGCTGTCTAGGCCCACAGTTCCAACAGAGGGAGGGTTGTAGCAGCAGCCTGTGTAGAATTTCTTACAGGCTCCCGTGGTAATTTAAGATAGGAATCATTTGCTAGGTGAGGTTGGATCTGAGCAGAGGACAATATTGGCTGAGAGAGGTTCCCTAAGGAATAGTGCAACACCACCACCCTTTTTCCTGCCTGGCGTATCACGGGTAGCTTTGGCATTTCCATGATTCTGGTGAAATGGTGATTTGCAATCCCTGTAATTCTGCTGAAATGACACTACTGCAAAAAGATCAGGGAAGAAGATAACAAAAAAATTCCAGCCTCTGCTTCCTGTCTACCACACAACATTCTGTTTTCAGTTTTCTGACAAATGCTTACCAAGCAAGCTGGTGAACTTCAGGAGAGCCTGTTGTATCCTCACAGGAAAGTAGCAACAGCAGTGGGTAAAAGAAATCAGATGTAATTGCCTTTGTCCAGAAATGATGTAGGCAGCAGTGTGGCCCCTTCTCAACAAGGCAATGACAGATTCTGATGACCTAGCAAATTATCATTCAGTCTCTAACCTTCCTTTTCTAGAGACGGTTGTTGATAAAGTGATGGTGACACAGCTCTTGATTCACCTTAAAGAGGATGGGAAATGATTTCTAATTAGCAGTTGTTTATAATGTTCCTGTTCTCAGAAACCGCACTCTTCATCAGCTTCTTGCTACTAACGGTTCCTGTGACTGTTTCAGCTGACATTTCACTACCTCAGCAGTAATGACACATCCTTGTGTACCTACTTCTTCCCCTTTATCTGCAAATGACCACTTTTACCCTAACCGCTCTGCCCTACTTCCTGCCTCCTTCCCTGACCATTCTTTCACCTCACCGCTCTCACCCTCCACCTTCTTTCCACTGCTTATCTTCACTTATCTGAACTTTTGTTCACTCAAATCTACCTATACCTGTTTGACAAAGCACCTTGGGCTGCCTCCTTTTATTAGGTTATTTTTGATTTCCTATCGATTCATAGTTTTAATTTTAGTTGTAATGTGAATGTCATATTGCCATTTTAAATACTTTCTTGTCCACATTTTATGTAATACTATCCGCTGTATGTCTATCACCCTTCCCACTGACGTGGAACCTTTGTAAAAGAGCTGTTATATGCTCAAAGGTATTGTAGTCCGAGAACAAATAAATAAAATAAAAATAAAAATGGGCCATATGTAACGGTGTATGAATAAAAAGCAATGTGAAAAACTCTATTTTGCATTGTTTTGGTTTTATGGGCAGCATTCAGTTATAGTTCTCTTCATGGAACCAGTGATTTGGAGTTATAACTATGTCACAGTTTGTGTACAGAACTCTGAGCATGGTCCTGATAGGTTCACAGCTCAAGCTTAGCATTCTGTACACAAACTGTGACAAAGTGAAAACTCCAAATTACTGGTTCCATGAAGAGAGCTGTAACAGAATACTGCTGATAAAAAGAAAGCAATTGAAAATACAGTTCTTCATAAGACTGTTTGTTTAGTTACAGTTAAATATTCATCATTTGGAGGTATAAGTTTCATTTCAGCAAATAGTAATATTATTAACTGCTGCCAATTACTGTAGCACAGACTTCCTGTTCCCTTTAAGACTAATAACATCTTCAAGCAATTTCAGTCTGGCTTCTGTGGTCATCATAGCACAATGACAGCTCTTGTCAGGGTGTGTAATGATACCAACCTGGTGGAGGATCAAGGAGCGGTGTCTATCCTCCTCCTCCTCAAACTGTGATCTGCTATTGACACCTTAGGCCATCAGGAGCTGTTGACCACACTTGGAGCTTGCAATATTGACTGGGATTGTTCTTGAATTATTCCAGTCGTTTCTGCGTTGGAGAGAGCAGTCTATCAGTTGGTTCATTTCAGTCATGCCTGATTGCTCTTGACAGTGAAGTTCCTCAGAGTTCAGTTCTCTCTTCAGTGCTTTTCATTATATACTGTATATGTATGATTCCAGTGGGGAGATCATGAAGTAATACAGTATGAGAATTTATTGCTGTGCTGTTAATACCTAGCTGTATCTGTCCTTCACCCTTGATGAGGCATCATTCGTGCTTTGTTAAGAGCTATGCCTGTTGGAAGTCAAAGCCTCTCCAACTGGTTAGCATGGAACTTGGGGAAGACTGAACTGCTCCTGGTGGGAAGTGAGCAGCAGTTGTCTCTCTCAACAAATAGGAAACTCAATAAGGCCGCTACCAGGATGCCAGTGCTTCTGGTCAGTTACAGTCTGATAGCACAAAACAAGTCCAGCACTTGAATCCCATGCAAATTATAAACTCTCATTCAAATATTAAATGACTTATTCTAGCAGATCTATATCATGGTACAAAACACAGTTCTGTAGCCTGAAGCAACAGTGTTTGTCTTTGGCAGGGTTCTGTTAAAGGCTGAAAGGGGGGTACATAGTCTGAGAACAGTCCTTGATGCACAGTTTACATTTGAATCCTAAGGTGGTATGGGGATGCTTTCATCTAAAACATATTGGTAGACTGTGTCCCTTTCTTGACGCTGACGACCTTTGTACCTTGATGCAGGTCTTTGTTTTCTCCAGACTCATCTACTGCATTGTGCTTTGCAGACGCTTACCCTGTGGTCATCTGTGCTGTCTGCAGCTAGTTCAAAATGCTGCAGAGAGGTATTTTTTTGGCTTCCACTCAGCAGACATATCATATTGCTACCTTGCTCCAGGTTGCGGACAGTCTGCCTATTAGGATCAACATTGACTATAGAGTCCAGTTAAAGCCCTAAATGAGCTGGGCCCCCAGTACCTCAGCCATCTCCTGACCCCACACACATCTGTTGGGGAGGCGACATACATGGGATGGGACCTTTTGGCCACTCCACAGCTTCCTTTTAAAAGCAGCTCAGGATAGAGCTTTTTTCAGTGACTATCCCTGCATTCACTTCATCCTGGCAGTGTCACATTTCCCTGAACGACAATATGGACTAACTACTATTGAAATTACATTGCTTTATTAAGTAGGTCAGTTGCCGCATTCTGCAGAGTGCTGCAAAATGTTGCAGAATTGGGTTTCATCCTGGGGGATGCCACTATATATTTATGCAATAGGATTGGACACAAAAGGCACCTGATAAATGCAGTTATCAGGGCAACTATATGTACAAATCAGAGACCACTGATTTATACACTACTGATCTCTCCCCTCATTCACAGCCAGTCATTCCAGAAGGACATGGACAGATCTCTCCTCTCATTCACCCCCACTTACTCCAGAAGTATATAGACAGATCTCTCTCTCTCTCTCTCTCTCCTCATTCACAGCCCCTCACTCCAGAAGGACATTGACAGAGTGGAGGCGATCCAGAGGAGGGCAACTAAATTGGTGCAGGATCTGCTTCAAAAGCCCTATGAAGTGAGACTAAATGACCTCAACATGTACACCCTGGAGGAGATTAGGGAGAGGGGGATATGATAAAGACTGTTGAATAAATCAGAGATAAATAAGGTACAGGAGGGAAGTATTTTTCAGAAAAAAGTGCTCAGGAACAAGGGGACATGCTATAATGCTGAAGGGGGGTAGATTCGGCAGAGATGTGAAGAAGTGCTTCTTCACAGAAAGAGTGGTGGATTCCTATACAGTAAAACTATATCATCACTGACTTATATATGTCATCAGTAAGACACATCCCTCCGGCCAGCTGGCACTACTTCATCTACTTTCATTTCTAAAAGTACCTCAAGCCAAACTGTCTTCTGTCTTCTGTTAAGCACCCCCCCAAACTGCATTGTAAAAGCCACCGAGATTTTCCAGACTCACTCAAACCTCGCTCTCCAAACACCAGCTGCTTAAAAACATCTTTTTTTAAACACTTCCATGCTCAGAAAGCAGAAGCTGTCACCCATGAATACAACAGCCTCCTAATGCTCTACAAAGCACACCATTTCTGCCCCATCCCAAAGGCAAAATTTGCACACAAAAAATGTTACCTTGACTTTTTTTTAATTTTTAAATTTTTTTTTAATTTAAGGGAGGCAGTATAGCGCAGTGCGTTAAGGCTCTGAGCTACAGATCTGGAGACCTTGGTTTGAATCCTACAGCCACCTAGGTGCGAATCCTACAGCCACCTAGGTGCATACTGTGTGATCCTGAGCAAGTCACTTAACTTTAGGGTTGCAACCTTTGGATGAGGCAAACACTGGATCCTGAGCTCCGCCCCTAGCCCCACCCCTTTTCATGACTCATCATGCATTGTTCCTCCTAGAACGCCATTTGTTATATCAATAAAACCTGACCAGCACAGAGCAAAACCAGGTTGCCAGATAGGGACTCTGAAAACCAGATTACCAGGTACAAAACCTGACAGGGTGCACGAAAGATACGGAGGATCCTGCGGTGCGCGACGGGGCTGCCGATCTGGCCCTCCACCACCCCCACCCCTCGAGAATGATCCTGCTGACTACTGAGAAGGGTGCACGAAAGATACGGAGGATCCTGCGGTGTGCGACAGGGCTGCCGATCTGGCCCTCCACCACCCCACCCCCCGAGAATGATCCCGCCGACTACTGAGAAGGGTGAGCGAAAGATAACGGAGGATCCTGCGGTGCGCGCACAGGGCTGCCGATCTGGCCCTCCACCACCCCCACCCCGAGAATGATCCCACGACTACGAGAAGGTAACTCGCCCTGAACCAGAGAGGAGCGCTGATCGTAGCGACTCTCTTTGCAACATTGTTTTACGGGACTTTCAGCCCATTTGTACCTGGACAGTGGTGCCTCCTACCTTGACTGCTGAGTCCGAGCTCCTCTCCGCCTGCACTCCTTGCCTGCTGCTGTGCGGAGCACCGGGGTCAGCGTACATGTGGAGACTGTTTATTTTACTGCATGTTTTCACCTGCCCTTGCACTGCTTGTAGCAAATCTAGAGGTTACCTTAAGAGGAAACTGTTTTGTCTGCCTGTTTTCACCTGTTCTAGCTCTAATCCTGTGGGTATCTTAAGAGGTATTTAACTGTACGATATTAGATAAGAACCTCAGGCGGTTACCTTTAGAGGCACTTGGCATATGCAGGCGACTAAGCCAGTAACTTGACCTAATTTACCTTAACTTGCCCTTTTGGGCAACTGTGACCACTGCACGCACGTGTTGCCGCCATCTTTTCAGGGGATCCGATGGTACTACCTGTCTGCCTCAGCAGCCATCTTAAAGCCCAATCAGTCCTCTGAGCCTCCGCAGTACCTGTTTTTTCTCTTTTTTTTACTTTTGGGAATTAAATGATCACAATATGTGTTAATCTGGGTCAAATTGTCATACTGCTCTTGCTGCATTTGCTTAGCTTGGTCTCGGAATACCTGGCCCATAGTAGGACTGGCGCTTTTAAACTGTGATATGTCAATTTTGTTTTTTTACCCTCTAGCTGCCGCTTAGTTAGCACAGATATCAACTATCTAGAGAGACTGTGTAGCAATCAGACAGCATTTAGCAAACTGCCTGCACTACCTTGGTGTTCCCCTGACCTGCTGCTCTCCCCATACCCCACCTAAATTACTCCCTTACACCTACCTTCCCCCATTCCCCTCGCTGCATATAAAGGCTCATGTACTCTTTTTCCTTTTCCTTATCCCCTCAGGGTGCACGAAGATACGGAGGATCCTGCAGTGCTGTGACAGAGGCTGCCGATCTCGCCTTCCACCACCCCACCCCGAGCAGATCCGCCCGACTACTGAGAGGTAACTCTGCCTCTGAACCAGAGAGAGAGGAGTGTGATCGTAGCGACTCTCCTTGCAACATTCCTTACAGGACTTTCAGCCCATTTGTACCCGGACAGTGGTGCCTCCTACCTTGACTGCTGAGTCCGAGCTCCTCTCCGCCTGCACTCCTTGCCTGCTGCTGTGCAGAGCACTGGCCCTGCCAGCTGTGCCGGCTGCCCCACCACCCCTGCCACCACCCTTGTCGTCACTTGTTGATATAGTGGAGGTCACGAGCTGCTGAATAACCTATCAGCCCACTTCTCCATAAGCAGGCTATATTATACATCCACTAGGGGTGTTTCATCCCTTCTTGCTTAACTTCTCTCCCATATCCCAACAGATCACAAAGCTGCATGCTCCTTTTATACCACTAGGGGCTTCTTCCACAAAGGGCTTTTCTGCCTTCCTAAATCACTGCACTGCCAGCTCAGTGCCACCTGCAACCTCCCTATATACCACGTGTTTACCCATGGTCCACTAGCTCCTAGCTGAGTCTACCTCGATCTCGCCCCTCTCAACCCCCGACCTGACGCTCCTAATAGGGTCCCCATCCCTGAGTAGGGCTGCACACTTCTGGTGACATGGCTCCCTCACTCAGGTTGGTCCCACGGCCAGCAGACTGGGTCCTCTGGCGCACTCAGTCTCCTTCAGTCCTCCACCTGCCTGGGGGATGGCCAAAGGGCTAAAGATAGCCCACTTAAACATTCACAGCCTCCTACAAAATCATGTGGAACTAACTGCCTGGACTGCCTTCTACGAGCCTGGCATCCTGTGCATCACAGAAACGTGGCTCAAACCTCGCACCCCTGACTCTGCCTGCTCCTCGGGCTGGCATGGGTCCGACTTGACAGGGCCGGCAATAAAAGGGGCGGGGGTGTACTCATTTACCATAAGGTCCACTTAAACATCACCACTGTACAGCACCAAACCCTGAGACCCTCACCCTGCGAGTTTCTCCACACACTGCTTCTACTTGGTAACACCAAGAAGTTGCACTTAGTGTGTGCATACAATCCTCCCAAGGGGGGTCTACCCGGACTCACGACGCTCATAGAGCAACTCCGGGATAAAGTGGGCTCAAGCGAGCTCCTCATCCTTGGTGACCTAAACCTTAATTGGCTGGGGCCCAGTGCCAAATTGTTTGAGCCAATGCTCTCAGGCCTCTCCCTCAGTCAGGTTATCATGGAACCCACCAGGCTCTCCTATCGCGGTGACAAGGGGACGCTCATTGACTGGGTCCTGAGCAACCAACCTGACAAAATCATCAACTCGGGGCTCCTTCCTGACTCTATCTCTGACCACTCGCCGATCTACTGCATTTGGGGCTCAAACCCGGCCAAAGCTCCCTGCAGAGTGATACAAATGAGGACTACTCGAAACTAATAGTCCCAAACTACCTGGAAGACCTTCAGCTGACTGGTCCCACCGTCATAACGCGTGGGACCCGTTGCTCCTCGACCTGTTCATTGTGGCATTTGCCCGCTTCAAAATAGGCATGCTCCCTTTCTAAGAGGAGGTCAGGGCTCGGTCACAAAATGGCTTCACAGTGAGCTCCTCTCACTTATGAAGCAGCAGACAAAGTCCTGGGCTAAATACAGGGCATCCCAGAACCAGAAAGACCTCCAGGAGTACCGAAGTTAAGGAACTCCTGCAAACGGGCCACACGAGCCGCAAAAGTGAGTACTGTAGTGCAGCACTGGTTGCTGCTGCAATGACCCATGACGCTTCTGGAAGAAAGTAAAAATCTGGTCGATGGTTCTACCAAAGTACAAGTCACCGACATGAACATTGGTAAGGCCAACTGCATAACCCCCATACCATTGCCTCTGCATTTAACCGCTCTTCACTGACCTGCCGGCTGCCACCCCTCACAGTCCTCTGCCTCAGCTCACTCTACGGGTCCCCACCTCTCCGCCCGCCTTTCTACCTCAAAAGATCACTGTGGGTGAGACCCAGGCTCTCCTTGCTGGTCTTTCTCACCACACAGGAGGCGGGTCAGGATGGCCTGGAACCAAGACTACTCAGCCTGGGTGCCCCTTACCACCCGTCCCTTGCCCACATATTCAACGCATCGCTATCTCAGGGTCATCCCTGACATTGAAAGTTGCCAGGGTTGTCCCCATTTTAAAAAGTGGTGACCCTAAGGATATAAACAATTATCGCCCTATCGCAATACTATCGACTGCCTGCAAGCTGTTGGAAAAAGCCGTTGCATCACAAATATCCCACTACCTACAGAGATATGGTGTCCTCTCCTCATCTCAACATGGCTTCTGTAGAGGCCACAGCACCTCAATGGCACTTGCTGAGGTCACCACTAGGATCAGGACTGCAATAGATCAGGGCAAGCTGATGGGGGCTATATTTGTTGACCTATCCAAAGCCTTTGACCGGGTGGACCATCCCCTCCTCCTCTCCACACTTCAGACCCTTGGCTTCTCCCTCCGTGCCCTTGACTGGTTCTCGAACTACCTCGGGGGCAGGAAGCAACTAACCTGTTTCAATCGGACCCTCTCACCCCTCTTACCCGTGAACAGTGGGGTACCACAAGGATCTGTCCTTGGACCTATCCTGTTCTCCATGTTCATCAATGAGTTACCCTGGGTTGCCACAAAAGGGCACCTAACCCTGTATGCTGATGACCTGGTCATCTTAGCCGGTGCCCCTGATGCCGCCAACATCAATAACCAGCTCAACTCGGACTTCTCGCATATCAGAGCATGGCTGGATGGTCATAAACTCACAGTCAACTTGAAGAAAACCTAGGCCATGCTATTTGGCACAGTGGCCAAAATCTCCACCTGCACCATGCCCCTCGACCCTCTCCTTGACCTCTCCGGACATGTCAGAAACACTTGTAATGCTACTAATGGCAAACTCGGCCTAGCTTATAGGGCAAAAGACTGCCTTACCCCCGCCACCCGGTTGGCTATAGCCAAGGATATTACTTCACCCTTTTCATATGGTATTAAGGTTTTGCCGCCATCCCATCCTCAAGCCTCGCTTAAGTGGGACACCACGTAAACCAATATCTGCTCTTTGCCTCTCGGCCCCATCTCACACACCAAAGTACACTCTACTCGCGACTAGAATGGCTCCCCTGAAAACATCGGACCTGTATCATGGGAAACTTCATTGGACAACATAACTGCACAGCCACTCCTGCCTCTCTTGCCTTCCCCCTTAAACATGCCTCCCTCGTCTACCACCTCAGGTCTTGCGTGTCCCAGACCCGCCTGGTCCCCAAGACCCGTACCCTCTCAGGTGATCGGGCGTTCACCACCCATGCCCCCAAGCTGTGGAACTCCCTTCCCCTACAAGTTTGTGCATCCCCCTCCCATCCACCTTCAAAACCTCCCTCTGGAACTTCCTGAAACCTGCTGTGCCCTGCCTGTGTGCTACTTAACGCCCAGTCTGACAGCCCTCCCTCCCACAATGGTACCCCAGCTAGGCTCTTTCTGCCCCGCCACCTTGGTGAGGCACCACCTGGAGGTTATGCTATGTATTGTCTATTATCAACCTGGGGGTCCTATACCTTGCTGCCCCTAGGCCTGTATGTACCCTATGATATATGACCCACTAGTGTCGCATATATGCTTATCTCTATACTATGTACTACTGCTTTAATAACCATTGTTGTTTCACTCCTGTGTTGGAGCATGCCACTCCAGGTTTGTACTGTGACTATGTATTTCTCTCATGTATACCTTGTAACTATGTATTTCTATCATGTATACCTTGTAACTCTCCCGGGTCGCACCTGAAAATAGGCACCAGCTGTCTAGTGTGCTTAACCGGTTACCAAAAGCAAATAAAATAAAAATAAAAGACAACACTTAAAGCAGCAGTTCAACAAAAATGTTAAGATACTGTACTCTACTGTACCTGTTAAAGTTACTGTCCTAGGTTCTTCCTAGTTATTTATTTATTTATTTATTCATTTATTGAGATCGGTTTACCAGATAACCATACAGAGATCAAAGAAATCTCATTTACATATATGATCTGGGGGAGACAAGGGAAATACTGTAAATAGCACACAACAGTATACATGGCATATAATAATACATAATAAAGAAATTGTTTCCTGTAATGTGTACTTTATATCTTTTTCTGGCTCCATTTCTGGTTCATGTCCACAGTACTATTTCAAAGCCAAAGAAGTGACCATGCTTTTTTTTGAGGGAAAAAAAATTTATTAAAACATTTAAAAATGTGTCGTTCTGTTAGAGATGAAAATGTTTACCAGTAAATGAAAGTGGAAGACAACTGGCTCTGTTACTGTTACAAAAGGCAGTATAGTGCAGTGGTCTAAGACTCTGGGCTGCAAATTTGGTGATATCCAGCAGACCAGACCTGGGTTTGAATCCTACAGCTTCCATTTGCATACTGTGTGACCCTGAGCAAGTCACTTAACCTCCTTGTGCTCCCAGGTCGCTCCTGTAAAAAAGCTTTCAGCTTAGTGTGCTATACCTGGTTAAACAACTAAATAAAAAAAAAAAAAGGTGGGGGCAGCTCTGCTGCTATGCCACTTTAAGATGCAGTGGAAAGATTAGGTTAAGTAAGTGCTAATGGCATTAATGGACATACTTTTCACCTCCCAGGCTGACTGTTTTCACAAACAAAGGGATATATTGACAACAGAACTTGTGTGTAACCTGGACATGTAGCTGAAACAATGAATGATATGACAAAATATGTTTCAAAAGTATGTGAGCACTCAAAATGGCTCAAAAACCTGACCAGCACAGAGCAAAACCGGATTACCTGATAGGGACCCTGAAAACCTGATCACCAGGTAAAAAACCTGACAGGTGGCAATCCTACTTAACTTCCTTGTGCTCCCTGGTCACATCTGGAAACAAGCTTCAACTTAGTGTGCTACTCCTGTTTAAATAATATTCCCTTTTCCTTTCCCATTCCCTAGTCCACACTGCTGAACTGCAGTCTTTCTCTCTCAGTCACAGCCACTCACTCTGACTATGGCTGCAGTGTCCAGTCTCATCACTGTTCCGACACTGCTCGCTCCAAGCACAGCCACACAGCAACATCCTTGCTCCCTCTCTAAATAAAGCTACTTCTCTTTTAATAATAAAACTAATGAGTTGTTAATGCTGCCAAAACTGTATCTGATACCAAGACTCCTTGCTGGCAGTTGCTGAGTGTCCCTTGCTAAGACCAACCACCATTTTCTTTTTCTGTGGAGAAACGTGCTTCACCAATAAACAAAGATGTTGGAGCATCAAGATGCCAGAGCATCCATGACAAGTCCTTCCAACCACTGGGTCTAGCGTAAGGACACATGGCTTCACTACAAAAAAAGTTCACTACATTTTCATTTTTTTTTTAATGAATGGCAATTAAAACTTACTGTACTGCCACTACCATAACCTATCTCTATTGCATAAATGAAATATCTAATGGGGAACAATTAAATACATGATTTATCTATATTTGTGCAGTTTGCCCTCGGCCTCCATACGCATGGCTTTTGTCACTCGTGAGGTTACTCAAGGTCAAACTGCACTCATATAGATAAATCATGTATATAACTCTCCCCCATTGCCTATTTCTTATTTATCAGGGACAATTTATCATCATTGATGTTGTCTGTCTGTCTGTCTATCTGTCTTATCTATCTATCTATCTATCTAGCTATCTATCTATCGCTGTCTCTATCTGTCCACAGCTATATATGTATATTAAAGTTTAATAAGCAATTCTATGTTAAACCCTGAATTTTACACCTTAATAAGTCAGCTTTTTTCCTATTGTCTCCCTTCCCTCTGGAACCTCCTCCTTTCTGCATTCTGTCTCTCACCCTCCCCAACCTCCCTTAAGTACTAGCTTAAACTCCTTCCACCTCCCTCTGCACCTGTCAGTTCCTTTCCTGACTTGTCTTTCCCTCTTCCTTCCCCAATTTGTGCCCCTTCTTATGGGATGGTTGTATGCCTCCTGTTTCTTGGCACTGTGATTTTCTGCCAGTTACTTGATTTTGATTCAGGATATAGAGCGCCTTCTCACTCCTGATACTCATATCTTGAAAAATTAGCAACTTTGCTAAATTGCATTACTGTTTACACCTTATTTGTTTGTAAACATCTATTCTATTGTATTTGCTTGATGTTTTCCTCTCCCCCTCCCCCGTGTCGCACCTGTAAATGAGCCTTGACTCAGTGTGCCTTTCCCAGTTATCAATTTAAAAAATAAATAAATAACTTTGCTCCTGTTCAACCAATGTCCCTTAGATTTGGTAGGCTTGGAGTCTGCACTAGGATCTCTGGATCATGAAACTTTTGTGTTGATTGGTTGAGGGGGCAAAGTTAAAGAGGTGCAAATACGATAAAATTCATCCAGATGAGGACTTCTGGTTTTTGCTGTCCTGTAGTTAAAAAAAATTGTTTTTAACCTGAAACTTACAGGTTGGATAAAGTCTAACACAAGGAACACTGTTTCACAAGTTAGGTTTCAGAATTACTGTATGTAGCTTTTAAAACCTCACGTAAAAACTGGCCTGTTTTCTGAGTATGCCCAGTTCAAACAAGCATTTTTCAATGCCGAATATTGTCTTGCTGGCATTGGCATTGGTAGTTCAGGAGTTAGCTGCATAACAGGAATGGCAGTGAAGTATTGAACTGGCACCAACCCTACCCCCACCCTGCAGAGACTGACAGGCATTGGGGTGTGCCTCAGGGTCATTGGCCATAACGCTCACACCATTTCACCTCACCCTACCCTGCAGATGCTGACTAGTGTCGTATTGAGCCTTGGGGTATTTAGGCATTATGCTCACCCCATTCCATAAGAAAATACGCTGAGATGGGTGCAGTATAGCAGAATGGGGTGAACTTTGTGGCCAAAGAGTCCAAGGCACACCTTGATGCCTGTCACTGGCTGCAGGGTGGGGGTGGGGGTGGAATGGCATGAGCATTACAGCCGACAATCCCAACTCGCACCCCTGACGCCCATCAGTCTCTACAGGGTGGGGTGTTACAGTTGCAAACCCTAATGCCCTGGGCGTTTATTGATATTTTCACTCCAAATATTCAACGTGCCCTTTTTGTGACCCCACCTCATGAACAGTGGCACTATCAGTTCATTAGCTGAAAGGTGATTTTGCACAGTGACTGCACCATTTGGCTTCACAGGTACAAAAACACATTTGGGGCAGGATGTGAAAAATGACAGCTGTACTGTTCATGAGAAGGTGTAAAAAATGCCAATGTTGAAAATCTGGAGTGAAAATATGAAAATTTGGCGAAGTCACGAGCATGCATAGAAACTGCGCAACACATGCCCATAACTCAATAATTTGGGGGAATTTTTTTAACTAAATTTTCAACATAGGCATTTTGGGACATCTACTCAAGAACAGTGGCACTGTGATTTTGTTAATCTGTCCCAAAAGTTAATTTTCCACAGCAACCGTGCCATTGTGCACCACATGTGCAAAAACACATTTCAGGCAGGATGTGAAAAATGACAGCTGTATTATTCATAAGGAGGTTTGAAAAAATGGCAATGTTGAAAATCTGGAGTAAAAATATTAAAAATTGCCGAAGTTACCTATAAGAGCATGCGTGGAAACTGTGCAATGCATGCTCATAACGCAGTCATTTTTTTGAATTTTTTTCACCAAATTTGCAACATAGGCTTTTTGGGACCCCACCTCATGAACAGTGGCACTGTCATTTCATTACTTTATCCTGAAAGGTGACTCCACACAGTGACTGTGAAATCACCTTTCAGGACCAAGTAACGAGATGACAGTGCATGTGTTCATGAGGTGGGGTCTCAAGAACCCCATGTTGAAAATTTGGAGCCAAATTCAAAACAATGGCTGAGATATCCACCTGAGTTGAAACCCCCCATTGATGCCATTATGCAGCTTACCGGCATTTCTTCATTTTGCAGTTTGGCTTTGAAGAGTCTAGATGTGTTCCCTCCACGAAGATCGCAGTGCTGGACCGCGGAGGTAAATATGGGGTGAGGGGTGTGGAGGTGGGGTGCGTGAGGGTGGGTGGGTTGGGGAGGGGCACCACAGACAATAAACAGTTTTTGTTTAGGTACCAAAAAGGGACACTGCGCCACGGGATGGTTTTCCTTCTTACAGGTGAAATAAAACAATATTGGGCACACTGGGTGCCCCAGTGTGCTGCATGACTTCGGGGAGTGATGTTGGCCACATTGGGGTGGGCTTCCAGTTTGCCACACAGTGGGGTGGGGTGGGGGAGGAACGTGCCGATGCGGTCAGCTTTCTGTGAGTAGAGACACACTGGGGTGGGCTTCCAGTGTGCCACACAAAATGGAGGGCTGGCATACATGCCAACATTGGGATTGCACCCCCAATGACAGCTTTCTTTAGGGATTATCTGCCGCCACCATGTTTATTGAAACGTTTCACCAGGAAAGGCACGTACAGGAGGCATGTCATCTGTGCTGCTGCATGACAAGCTTGTCTTGGATTGCAGTGGCACATTTCTTTCAAATTGGTGGCACGTTACATAACTCTTGTGTCACCACTAGCATGCTGGCTAATTGGGGAATGAGGGACCCACCTACTAAAGCGTGCCCTGCATTTGCCAACACTGACACACCTCTGCATTTCTCCTACTACTACAAGATGTTGCTTGCACAAGTCAGCATAAAAATGAACATTCTAAGGATAGCTGTATTTTTACATTAGTGAAAACCAAGGAACACAGATTGTGGTACAGCTACAGATACAGACACACAGGGCCCCAAGGCAAGAATCCATGTGGTTATAATGGGGCTGTGGAAGTGCAGGGTCTGCTATATCCTTCCTATCCATGTGACTACAGATGCAGACAAGCAGGGCCATCTGGGCCCTGTGTCAAGGGAAGAGTCCATCTGAGTCCTGTGCTTCTGCGCAACTATGGTTGCAGATGTGTGGTGCCCTCTGGACCTTGTGCCAAGAGAATAATCCTCTTCACTATATAGTTTCTTGGGGGGGAGGTTTCCACTAACATAATTTTCAGTAACATTATTTTCACTTTCCTATGTTTCACCACCAAATTTTCCACTTTTGAATGTTTTTCACTTTCAGGACAATCACTTTCATGAGAATCGCTATCGTGATGTGGTAGTGAAACATAGGAAAGTGAAAAATTCAGTAGTGAAAAATTTTAAAATGAAAATTCTGTTACTGGGATGTCATCGCCTGGGATGCAGCACTGAATAGGCAGCTCTGCTCCTCAAAGACCAAAAGCTCCTAAATTATTGACTTCTCACTAGACAAACTAATCAAATAAAGTAGGAGGAACATTGAAAACTACATGGGTGGGCAGCGAAAAAAGCCAAAAAACGCACAAAAGGTGGATGGCGAAAGATTGCCGGAGTCAGATATCAGTTACCGGGAGACTTCAAACAGCATAGTAGCCTCTCAGTTGGCCCCTTCACAACCAGGTATACAGAAATACTGAACAAACTGCAGGACTTCAGAAAAGAAGTGCATACTTTTAGAGAACAGCTATCAGCCGAATTAACAAGTGTGGGTCAAAGAGTAACTGAACTTGAAACACATCATATGGAGCTTGATACCAGAACAGACCAACTGGAGCGTTTAGTACTGCACCTAATGAAGGGGAATCAAGAACTTGCCGCCAAGTGCGATGACCTGGAAAACAAATCTCATAGATGCAACATTCGAATTTCTGGAGTACTGGAGGATGAATAGGGATGAGATATGTCTGCTTTCCTAGATTCCTTTCTGCAGGACCTACTACAGCTGGACCAGGCCTTCCCACTAGACATAGAGTGGGCCCAACGCATATTCCTGCTGAAACCCCAGCAAAAAGATCAGCAGCCCAGGTCGATAGTGTTCAGGTTGTTAAGCTACACAGTCAAACAAAAGATTCTTACCAGGGCTTGGAGGATGAGAGAATTTAAAATACAAGGGCAACAGAATTTATTTTGATAATGACTATTCCCCACTGGTTTCTGTGAAAGGTAGGGCCTACATGCTCATCCTAAGGCCCTAAAAGCAACAGCAGTTTAAATTTACCACACCTTACCCAGCCCACATCATGATTATGTTCCTGGAGGGCCCTCAAAACTATAACACCCCAGAGAAAGTTATCAAAGAACTTAACAGCAAGGGGATTACAGTGCCAAAACCAAACAGACCGATGGGGGGGGGGCAAACAACAGCAGGATCTCTGAAAGACAGTCTGGGAGAGGCTGTAATCGCAGCAGAATTGCAGGCAGCAGGGACTTTCAGCCCTACAAGATGCAAAGGAATTGCTAGAAAAATTCAATCGAGAAGCCACAGCCTGAACTGGCACGAACTTTTCACTGGTACAGGTATTGTGCTAAACTGACCTTGTTTGGAAAAAGGAACATAGGGTGAAGAATTCATGGTATAATGGAGGAAGGGGACTGGGAAAGAGAGTTATTCTCTTTTATTTTCTGATATGTCATAGTTGATACTGGGCAACCGTAGAGGTGACAGTGTGTGGCGGAAAGGGTGAGGTGACCCAAAACTGAGACTTTGGACACAATATAAAATGAGAAGCAAGAAACTGATAAGGCACAAACAATGTGGTCCCCCCCAACAGGAGATCGACTCAAACTAATTGCCCTGCTAAGGCCCCCCATCTCTGAACAAATTGTTTTATAAGACCACCCTCACTAGAAATAAGAGAATTTCTAGGCAAGATTGATCAAGTGGGTACGGGAGGCCTACATTTGGTGGGCTGCCTGCCAGCCTAGGGGGAGAGGTCCTTTGAGAAGGAGGGGCCCTCACTCTGATATGAGCACTGTATGTGAGAAGATCATGAGGGGAGGGCCTGGACAAATGAATGTGAGTCTCCTTGCCTCTTTCTCCCCACCCTCCTACTCAAAATATCAAGCTGGCAGCACCAGTGCTGGGTTGCCCAGTGGATATGGAAATCTTCTTCTAGGCTGGGGATCCGCATAAACACAGTCCCTTAGTAATCCCTTCTTACCACCCACTTATAGATATACTCCCATATCCAGAGGAGGTCCTGGAGGTGCAGAGGATTGATTGATGCTAAAATGGATATTTTCAGCCTTACTCTGTTGATGGCTGCTTTAACCCAGATGGTGCAACATCTTATTTTTGCTGACACCAGTATTAGGTGTGGCACGGGGTTCCCCCGGAGGTACTGAGGACCTACCCCTAGGGAGTTTCAACCTACTCCCAGAAAGGAGGAAACCATATCTCCTCCCTGTTTTGGAAGTCTCAATCAATAGATATAGACACCCATTTAGGGTGCAGCTCAACATATCATCTGAGTAATGAAGATGTGAATTGGTTAATGATGCAGTTTTTTTAACACTCTGCCATGTTGGCAGATAGTACATTTGTTAAGCTCATTTGAGCAAAAATGTTCATGGCTTTTTGAATTAGTTAGTAGAAGTTATATGGTTATTTCAAGTTCAGGCACTCAGTTTATTTCACAAAATGGACAAACTCTTAAAGAGCCTCTGACACGAAAAGTGCAACATTGCAGAATCCGAATAAGCATACCCCCAGTAAATCTCATGTCAAAAACTAGATTTTTTCGTTACTTCATTTTAAAGTTATGAGCTATTTTGTAACCCTGATTGCACTACCTGTTTAAAACAGCCGGTGTCAGTGAAGAGCTGCTGATGATGTCACCTCAGGACCTCAGTCTAGTATTCTCTGTCAGCAAGCTTATAGGACCTGTTTCTCCAAAGTTTTAAAGATCATGTGAAAGGGTTCTATGATAAATATTACACAAATTTGCAAGTACCAACTTGGGGAAGAAAACTTACTGTATTACATCTATTGATTTTATGTCCTCTTTATATTCAAGAAAGAAATCTGTACTTGGGTAGTGTATTATCATCTTTAGGCATGGAACTTAAATATCAAGTGAATGCATTATTGAAATCCAAAAATACTGAGATATTAGAAAGTGCTGATTTGTTCTGTAAAAGGAAAGAACATAAGAAACTGCATATTATAAATAAGGAATATGTTACTATAAGGGTGACGCTTATATTTGTTACTAAATCTTAGATGTAGAGACATGGGCAATAGTTTAATTATAAACATCTGAATGAGTTTACTGGTAGAAATACCAATTTAATAGTACTACTCAGTTTTCTTGTATATTTATTGGTAATTGTACCTTTATGGAGTTTAACAATGTAGAATGTTATATGTTTATTTATATATGCTAAAATGTATTGTTTAATATTTTGTAATGACAATTCTGTCTAGTCAATCAATAAACTCAACCGAACTAAAGATCATGTACAATAATTGTCTAAAGTAAAACAGGCAGCACCATTCAAAAAAACATTGCTATAAAAGCTATGTGTTTCAGGTTTGCAACAAGGTTGACAAAATTGTATTTTCTAATGCCTTTTGGTGTGATCCACTTCTCAAGGGTTGCTGGATGCTGAGTCAGCATGCCTCCGGGCTACTGAGGCCTTTTGGAGTGCTACTCTACTGTGCCTGTTAGGAAGTTGTACAGTAGCCCCTCATTATAGCAAACCCTGCTATAGAGAAAAATCGGCTATAACAAATGCCTCACGTGGCTTCTGATGTTTCAGAATTTCTGTTCCTCAGAATTCCTATCCACCCCAGCAGTCAGCCGGCACACATGTCACCCACACACATCAAACACTGTCCATAGGCCTTATACACTGAACTGTCAGGAAAACAAAGTTAAAAACTAAAGTCAAAAAATATCCACGCCTTAACTGCCAGCTGAGACTTGGAGTTAAAGATTGCACCTGTAATATGAATGGCGGTTCAGAGATTCCACGCGCTTTACAAACACGCTCCCCCTTCACCCCCACCCAACTCTCATCTTTACTTAGTAAATTTATGTCGTCCAGTACTGAATTTATTTTACACACAGTAGGTTCTGAATCATACTGAGAAATTCAGATGTGGTGGAACTGGAGCTGCAATCTGTGAGTCAGATGGAGGTGATTATGAAAGCTGAAGAGCATCAAAAAACATATGGAATTTGGAGATAGGTGTTTTGTTGTTATCAGGTTTTCCTTTTTGTCAATCTGTTTCTTTTTTGCTTTTACTATTGTCTAGTGTACTAGTCTGTGTACAGATATCTGGAGTGATGAGTCTGTGAATTGGGTGGGGGCATGTTTGTAAAGGGTGTGGAAGCTCTGAGCCACTGTTCCTGTTACAGGTATTGTCTTTAAGTCTCAGCTAGCAGTTAAGATGTGGGTATTTTTTGATTTTAGCTTTATTTTGCTGACAGTGCAGTATATAAGGCATATGGGAAGTGTTTGATGCATGTGGATGACATATGCACTGGCCGACAGTAGTGCATAGTAGCATCCCTTATTGTATCGAATAGGGAGCTATAATGAATACAGATTATGGCTCCCTTTTAGTTTGTTATAGTGAGGGGTTACTGTACTGCTAGTATTGTAATGTTGGTAACTTCACTGCTGTTTGTCAGTATCTGCTTTACAATATGTTTTACTAGGGGCCTTATATGTGTTAATTCCTACTAGGGGTGGAAGTGCTGGCTTTGGTAAAATGATCTTTTTAATTTAGAGTAGAACATTGATAAGCCTGAATGTACGTCAACACAGCCTAACTGAGAGAACACATTATGCTGGCTAAATTAGAAATTCCTAGTGAGTTTTCAAAACAGCATTACCTCTCCCACCCCCATTGACAAACGTAGAAACATAGAAGTTGACAGCAGATAAGGACCGCAATGCCCATACAGTCTGCCCACTTGTTCTACCTTATGAATGTGCCATAGGCCTGTACTCCATCAATGGTCTATCTATTCATACTCATCTGTATTGTTCCCTTATGCCTACCACATGCCTGTTTGAAGCCCTGCACTGTATTCATAGCCACCACTTCCTGAGGTAGGCCGTTCCATGCATCCACCACTCTTTCTGTGAAAAATAACTTCCTCACATTACCCCTTAATCGGCCTTCCTCTAATCTCATGCTGTGTCCTCTTGTCCTGCTATTGGAGATGGAATAATTGTTTTAAAGTGCATTTCTTAGAAATTGCTTCAATGGAATGATAGGTGTGAATGATCTAATCCTTTCACCACATCAGCAACTTATTCGGTGTGCAAACTTCACAACAGTGTGCCATGACCCAGCATCCAGCAACCCTGGAAAAAAGGACCAAAACAAAAAAGCACATAAACAAAATATTGTCAGCTTTGTTATAAAACCTGAAACACACACACACAGTTTTTAAAGCAATGTTCACTGACTGGTGCTGCCTGTTTTACTTGTGAAAACCATTGCACAGGTCCTATAAGCTTGCTGACAGAGAATACTAGACTGTGAGGTCCTGCGATGATGTCATCATCAGCTTTTCACTGATACAGGCTGTTTTGAACATGTAGTGAAATCAGGGTTACAAAATAGATCATAACTTTAAAATGAAGTAACGTAGAGATCTAGTTTTTGGTATGAGATTTACTGGGGGTATGCTTATTCTAATTCTGCAGTGTAGGTCTTTTGGCCAGATCGTGTCAGTTGCTCTTTAAGGATTATGTCAGAGTAGCATGGATAAAAAGACAAACAGTAAATGGAATGCAGAGGTCAAGGATAGGAAAAGAAACAATCATACACATCCCTAATGGCTAAGCAATTCTTAGTGAGCTCCCTAAATATAAATGGGATGCATAGCCCTATAAAATGCTCACATCTGTTCCAGTACATTAAAAGGGAGAAACTGGAGAGTGTACTTTTACAGGAGATGCATTTGTCTTCAACAGAACATCTTAAACTGCAAAACTCATGTTACAGGATGGTGATGGAATCTGCCCATCCATCTGGCAAACAAAGAGGGGTGGCTATACTGATATCCAGGGTAACACCATTTGAGGTTATAGAGTAGGCTGTCTATGCAGAAGACCACTACGCCATAGTAGTGGGCATGCTATGTGCCCATAAGATCATCCTGGCCTCAGTATACCTGCCCCCTGGGGCACCAAAGTGAGTAGCACGTAATTTTTTCTCCCAACTGGTCACAATGCTGCAGGGGCAATTAGTACTGGGGGGGGGGACTTGAATGTCACTCTACATCCAAACAGGGATGCATTGAGACCCCTGCCGCATCGTGCCAACTCCCTGCAAAAATGTGTAAGACAGAACATGGCATCCCTGGGTCTAACAGACACATGGAGGCACTGTTTCCCAACTGCTAGGGAATACATGCACATGTCAGCTCACATGAACACCTCTTTCTGACTGGATTACATAATTGCAACAGTAGAACACTTAGAAACTCTGTCAGACGTGTAGCACAGTACCACTCTTTTATCAGATCACACCCCAGTGTATGCCCAATTTAACCTGGGTAAAGAAAGGAGAACAATCCACTGGCGATTTTAATTTAATGCACCTACAAGACCCAGAATTTAAACAACTAGTAAAAGACTCAACACCCCGAATACTTGCGGAAAACCCGCATCCGGAAACAAAAGATACTATAATTTGGGACACAGTTAAACAGTTCTTAGAGAGGAAATAATAAAATATTCATCCAAAAATAAAAAGGAAACGGAAATGTGTTGGACAGAACTACAGGAAGAACTGAAGGAACAACAAAACCTGGCCAACAGGTGGATCATAAAGCCCAAAACCAAGCAAGAAAGCTCAAACAACAGTTCCAGCAAGTAATGGATCAGACAATCGAACAACAATTTTACTTAAAATACATACAGTACGAAGAAGGACCCAGGGGAGCAAGAAATTTAGCAAGAAAATTGAGGGAACGCAAGACAAAAGCCTGTATTGCCAGCATGATAGACCCGAACACGAAGAAACTGCATGCACACCTTAGGGAAATTAGGGAAATACTGGCCTCATAATGTAAGCAACTCTACACAGAAGATAAATCTCCTGCTCAGGAACACATAGATGTTTATTTACAGAAGCTCTCCCTCCTTCAGCTAACGGAGGTACAAGCAGCATCACTGCTAGCCCCATTGCAAAAGAAGAGATTCTTAATACCCTTAAAAAGGCTAAAACCCAAAGAGCCCCAGGCCCAGATGGATATCTGTCTGAGCTGTATAAGCAATTTAAAGACCTTCTGGTTCCCCCACTCATCTCGGCATATCATGCAGTTCAGACCGGAGATCTGCCACCACCGTCCTGGCATTATGTAGTCATAGTCACAATACCCAAGCCCCAAAAAGATATTCAGTATCCAGCATCCTATAGACCCATTTCAGTGTTAAACAATGATTATAAACTATATATGATTATTCTGGCTCATAGGCTAGAAAACCTGCTCCCCATATTGTTCAATCCAGACCAAGTTGAATTCATCAAGAGTTGACAAGTCCAGGACACAGTGTGCTGCACTTTCTTGCTGGTAGATCATACCTCCACATACAGTTTTCCCCTGGTCCTACTATGACTAGATGCAGAGAAGGCATTCTACAAGATCACCTGGTCTTTCCTTTGGGTGACCCTGTTGAAATTTGGCATTCCAGCGGCACTTACCACACAACTGAGAAACATCTATCGGGAGCCTGTAACATACCTTATATTGGATGGATCCCTGTCTGGCTCTATCACACTATCCCGGGGAACATGTCAGGGTTGCCCCCATCCCCTCTGTTGTTCGCCCTGTATTTGGAACCACTAGTGGAAGCTATTCGAACACAGCCAAACATAACTGGTTACAAGTTGGGGAATGACAGCATATCATCTCGTTATTCACAGATGATATCTTATTAACCTTGACCTTGCCAGAACAAGCTATTCCAGCAGTCTGGGACCAGATAAAATATTTGGACAATTGGTGGGATACAAAATAAATGACCAAAAGACAGAGGTTTTAACTTACAATTATACCCCCCTGCAGGCCTAAAAACTGCATACCCCTTTAAATGAAACAAATTTGCAATTGGATATCTGGGGATAAAATTAGCTAAGAAATTAATGGTCATTGATGTATTGAATTATGAGCCCTTAACCCAGCAGTTAATGGAAGATTTTTCTAAATGGTCCAGACTGCCTTTGAGCTTTCTAAGCAAGATAGAAGCAATACAGCAGAATATGCTGCCATGCATTCTATTCCTGCTACAGACCCTCCCGAAGCTGCCAGATAAAAATTATTTCCAAACATGGGGCAGGCTAATCTCTCAGTTTATGTGGAAGGGGCGCTAGCCTCGGATCCGATATATGATCCTGCAGCTACCACGGGAGGAAGGGGTCTTAAACCTACCCAGTTTTACACAATATGTGCTGGCTACTCAAATTCAAACCTCAATAAGCTGGTTAAATACCCAGTATACAGCATACTGGAAACAGATTGAATTGTCTATCAGTGTTTCATCTGACTTGCTGGGCTGTCTGTTTGATAGCCCCCTCAATGGAACCCATTAAATTAAGTACCCCAATACACCAGAGAAACATACCAGGGGTGGCTCCAAATGAGATACAAATACTTATCTTCTGCAGAAGACCTCTACTTGGAGGCTCTCCTGCATGACCCCAAGTTGACTCCCAATCTGATGGGAGGCAGAACTCTCCAGCAATGGAAACAACATGGCATAACATTCATTTCACAGTTGATAGGCCCTGTGGGTATATACTGCTTTGTCGCCTTGCAGAGGACATACAGCCTTCTAAAAATATATATTTTTTATACTTACCTTCAATTGAAAACCCACCTGCAATCACATGAAGAGACCCTAGCCAACATAGAAAACATAGCAGAAAAACATCCTCCCTAGTAACATTAATCCAGTCATATATAGGAGGAGCTCCTAGTAAGTCAAGCTTATAAAGCATTGAGACCGCACCCAATAAATTCCACAGAGCAGATACGAGTCAAATGGGAACAAGAGCTGCAAATCAATTTACCATCACAACAATGGCAGACCTCAGCTCTCCCAACTTACAAAATCTCGAGCTCCCCATATTGGAAGGAATATGCATAGAAGCTCCACATGCACTTCTTTAACACACCCACCATAGTAGCTAAATATGCTGGGGAGAGGACAGGAAGGTGCTGGAGGGGGTGTGGGTGTCCGCAGGCAGGTCAGACCCACATTTTGTGTATATGTGGAATCCTGACCCTATATTGGGGAGAGGTAACACAAGAACTCATAAATATATATGACTATGGTGATCTGCTCATCCCAGTATACCTTTTTACATTCACCCTTCCTGAAGGGGTTAGAATTGATAAGATAACATTTAGGTAGGTGACCCTCCAGACACTGGCTGCAATGAAAGCTGTGACCCGCTTGTGGCATACTAAAACTATACCTACCAAAGAGACCTGGAATTCCTTAGCCAGAGAAATATATGCTTTGGAGAGATTCTCAGCAAGAGTGCTAAACCATATGAGAAAATTTGAAACAAGATGGCAGAAGTAAGTACGGCACCAGTTGGAGCACGATCCTGACTTTGTGCCATAACACTACTGGAGAGTGAAAGACAAGTAACCTTGGAGATTAGAAGGTAATTAGATGGTTATTGGCCAACTGAAACAGATGAGGAGACACATACAAACAAGATTTTTGAATGACTTTCCTGAGACTTACAGAAAATGAGTAGGTTTTGAAAATGACCTCTGCCGGACAGTATAACAGTTACTAACTCACTTGTTTTAAGATTTGCAAGGAACTTAGTCACCTTAATTAAATAAGGATCACATGAACCTAACTGACATAAAAAAAAAAAAACATTTAATTCTTAAAAACAAGCTTTTAGATTTTAAAATTCCTGTTTGTATATAATTTATTCATTTTTATGTTTTATTTAATTTTCTGCTACATTAACTACGAATAACACATGTAAAGGAAATAGAACTAGTGAAATACATAGAGAAGTTGGTTAATTTAATGCTACTAGAACAATAAGTTGAAACTGAATATATTTATACAATAGATAAACTTGTGTTTCATTATAAGCTATCTGATTTGTACCATGTTGATTTGAACAAACTGAAATAAAGATTAAAGTGTAAAAAAAAAAGAAAATTCTGTTATTGAAAAGTACGTTAGTGGAAAAAATATGTAACCACATAGTGAAGAGAATTCTTCTGTTGGCATAGGGACCCAGAGGGCCTTGCGCCTCTGCATCCATAGCTGCACTGCTGCACCATAGCGTATGGCCCAGAGGATCCTGCACTACTGCAGTCAGATGGATTCTTCCCTTGGTACAGGGCCAGATGGCCCTGCTTGACTGCATCTGTAGTCATGTGGAAGCATAGGGCCCAGAGCATGAAGCACAGCCCCACGGCAGGGTTTTATTTAACTCTAAAAATTGATTAGTGTTTTGCTCATAAAAGTTCTAAAACATGGTGAAAATGCATAGCACTTGCCTCATTGTGTTTAACAAACATAATACTCCCAGAAAACTTATATAAATACTTTCTATACAGTTAGTATTGTCCCAAGAAAAAGACTGCTAATCAATTATTTAAAACCCTGCACAGACAGCCTCATGGATTCTTGTCTTGGGGCCCTACGTATCTGCATGTATAGATATATTTAGGCAGAGAGACTTTTCCATTGATGCAGGGCAATGCAGCACCACTCACTCCCCTGTGGAGGGACAGTGCAGTGTTGACTGCATGGGCAACAATTAACCATAGAGTGAAGAGAATTTTTCTCTTGGCATTTTGCCCATATGGCCCTGTACCTCTGTAGCCATGGCTACACAAAAGCGCAGGGCTCATAGGGCCCTGCACTTCCACAGCCAGGTGGATTCTTGGACCTGTGCATATGTGCATCTGCAGCAGCATGGAAGCGCATGGATTCTTTACATTCATAGCTGGACAAAATGCAGATAGACAGACTCTTCCTTTGACTCTAGTCTGTAAAAAGGTAAAGTAACTGTGACATATCTAACCATTAGCTAAATATTTAACTGGAGGTCAGATAACGTAATAAACAAATTTATCAAGGAAAATTTATCACCACTGGTGGTGTCTGTCCATTCATTCATTTATCTGTCTATCCATTTATCTGTCTATCTATAGATATATATTATACATGTGCGGCAGCACCTATATATTAGGGCTGAGTAAACACTTCTATGTTAAACCCCTATTTTTGTACCCTAATAACTCTACTTGTGTTCAACCAATTTGCCATACATTTGGTTTGCATGGAGTCTGTACCATGGTCTCTGGATCCAGAAACTTTTGTGTTGATCTGTTAAGGGGGCAAAGTTATAGAGATGCAAAAATGTTAAAATGCACCCAAGTTAAGACTTTTGTTACTCTCCTATAGCTAAAAAACATTTTTAAACCTTAAACTTAACAAATTTGATAGAATGTTTATTTGTTTATTTAGTTCTAGGATTACAATTACCTTTGAGCCAAGGCTCTTTTACAGAGGTTCCACATCAAGAGAGCACATACATGTTAAACATGTTAAACAAGGGCATACAACATTAAAGAGAGCATACAACCATATTCATCAGTTCAGGTACAGCATCATGGTAAATAGGATACATGAATAACACATAGAAGGAATAATTTCAGAAACCTAGAAGAAATCAGGGAGGAAGGGTGAAAGGATGGGGGGTGGAAGATGGAAAAGAGACTAGAGCAGCTCACGGCATTGTCAAACCCAAATGTAACCCAAGGAATACACTTTCATAAGTCAGAAGTTTGAATATTATATGGCTTTTACAACATTGGCATACCTCTCAACCTCTCTGCATTTAAAATCATATTACTGGCCTTCAAAATCATAGCAAGGGGCCAGAATGTGTAGCTCTTTCTTATTTTAAACAATAATATGTCTACATACAGTGGGCCCATATAGTTAGTGATAAGAAATGTTTCTGTCAACTTAGTTCAATGATTTAATAGTGTGTGTCCAGAAAAAGCTTTAACATTATGAGGAACATCAGTAAACCTATGCGGAACAAGTATAAATTTGAGTGTGAAAATCATAGCACTATGTGGAATTCATAGCAGTTGAGAGGTATGAACATCAGTTAAAAGCTGTCCCATTTTCTGAGCATGCTCAGTTCAAAAAATGAACATTCTAAGGATAGCTGTATTTTTGCATTAGTGAAAACCAAAGATCACAAATCACTTTTGTCACTCAAAATTCACTTTCAGACATTTATTAATGAACATTTTCACTAGCGTGAGAATCACTTTAATAATAATTGCTTTTGTAATTCAGTAGTAAAACATACGAAAGTGAAAAACTCAGTCATGAAAAATATGAAAGTGAAAATAATGTAACTGAAAAACTATATAATTCTGGAATTTCAAAAATGCAAAAGCATGCACCATGGCTGTAAGTGGGCCCTGTGCTTCTGTGCAACTGCAGATGCAGACTAGAAGGGCCTTTAGGACTCTGTACCAAGGGAAGAGTCCAACTGGCTATGGTGCAGATACAGACGCAGATGTGCAGAGCCCCAAGGCGAAAATCCATGGGTCTGTCTGTGGAGTGTCTATGGGGATACAGAAGCACAGGGACCTCTTAGTAAGAAAAAAGGCTAGCAACAGGAAGTTGTAATTCTACTTCTAATAAAGTTATCTGTCTACTTAATCTTAACTGACACTGACTCCTGCTGAGATATAAGTTTTAAATTAATAAGAAAATGTAGCTTCTTTTAGTTAGCTGCTTTCTGCTCTACAAGCAAGGCTAGCAACAGGAAGTTGTAATTTGACTCACCTGATTTTCTAGTGTCTAAACCACACCCCCAGGTAAGCTCTCTTTCCTCCTACTGGTTTAGCAAAGTCAGCTGATACAGCACCCTTCCCTGCACAGAACACACACTAACTTTCTTTCTTTTCTTTCTTTTCTTTAACCCTAAATAAGAACCCTTCTACTTCTAATAAAGTTATCTGTCTACTTAATCTTAACTGACACCGACTCCTGCTGAGATATACTGTAAGTTTTAAATTAATAAGAAAATGTAGCTTCTTTTAGTTAGCTGATTTCTGCTCTACAAGCAAGGCTAGCAACAGGAAGTTGTAATTTGACTCACCTGATTTTCTAGTGTCTAAACCACACCCCCAGGTAAGCTCTCTTTCCTCCTACTGGTTTAGCAAAGTCAGCTGATACAGCACCCTTCCCTGCACAGAACACACACTAACTTTCTTTCTTTTCTTTCTTTTCTTTAACCTAAATAAGAACCCTTCTACTTCTAATAAAGTTATCTGTCTACTTAATCTTAACTGACACCGACTCCTGCTGAGATATACTGTAAGTTTTAAATTAATAAGAAAATGTAGCTTCTTTTAGTTAGCTGATTTCTGCTCTACAAGCAAGGCTAGCAACAGGAAGTTGTAATTTGACTCACCTGTTTTTCTAGTGTCTAAACCACACCCCCAGGTAAGCTCTCTTTCCTCCTACTGGTTTAGCAAGTCAGCTGATACAGCACCCTTTCCTGCACAGAACACACACTAACTTTCTTTCTTTCTTTCTTTTTTTTAACCCTAAATAAGACCCTTCTACTTCTAATAAAGTTATCTGTCTACTTAATCTTAACTGACACTGAATCCTGCTGAGATATAAGTTTTAAATTAATAAGAAAATGTAGCTTCTTTTAGTTAGCTGCTTTCTGCTCTACAAGCAAGGCTAGCAACAGGAAGTTGCAATTTGACTCACCTGCTTTTCTAGTGTCTAAACCACACCCCCAGGTAAGCTCTCTTTCCTCCTACTGGTTTAGCAAAGTCAGTTGATACAGTACCCTTCCCTGCACAGAACACACACTGACTTTCTTTCTTTTCTTTATTTTTTTAGCCCTAAATAAGACCCCTTCTACTTTTAATAAAGTTATCTGTCTACTTAATCTTAACTGACACTGACTTCTGCTGAGATATAAGTTTTAAATTAATAAGAAAATGTAGCTTCTTTTAGTTAGCTGCTTTCTGCTCTACAAGCAAGGCTAGCAACAGGCAACAGGCTACCGAGTACCTTGTCCCTCAAATTTGGTGAAAAAACATAAAACAATTAAAAGATATGAGTGTTTGAAAAGAAGCCCTGATAAAACTGTAAGTAACAAAAAAAAAAAAAAACTAAGTCCTTGAGCATGTGCAGTGCACATATCATACTACTTAGTTTTTTTCAGGGGTCATTTTTTTCTAAGACCCATAACTTTTATTTCTAAATTTATTTTACTAAATTTGAGGGTTGTTGTTCTAACATCCTTCTCCCCACAAACACCCAATTAGATTTTTGCCAAATTATTCCTAAGTCTAGTTTCAGACACCCCTTTCTTTCCTTAACAAACTCAAGTCCTTACTGTCTCTATCCACTTGGTCTGCCAATATCATGGTATTTCCTAAGCAGAGCAAGGACCACACCAGCTGTGCCTCATACTGTCCCTTCTCATTGGTCAAGGCTGATTATACAATCCTTGCCAAGATTGTGGCATCACACCTTGAGGGACTCCTCCCCAAGTGTATTTACCAAGACCAAGCTGGATTTGTGAAGGGGAGACAGGGTAAACACAATATTAGGAGGACCCTCAATATCATGTACAACTTTTCTAAGAGGCCTAACAAAGATGGTGCAGCTTTCCTTGCCCTGGATGTTGAGAAGGCCTTTGACCGCGTGAAGTGAATGTACATGTTGAAACTCTGAAGTGGTTTGAGATCAGTGATACCATGCTGAGTTGTGTCAGGACCTTGTACACCTCCCTTTACAGTTTTGGCTGTTCTGATTCTTGGCAAATCAGACCTGGTGTCTTCCTTGGGGTTATCAGTCCTAGCGCTTGCCCCATTCTCATATAGTCTGCATATCCAAGCATATTTGCTGATGGAATGAGGGAGTGTTAGAGGTTGATAACCCCAAGGAAGACTCCAGGCCTGATTTTCCAAGACTCAGAACAGCCAAAACTATAAAGTTTTTTTCTCTTTGCTGCTTGCAGGGTGGAGGTGGGGTGTTAGGGTTGTAAACCCTAACACCACATTTCTCTCCTTTTGTCAGTTTAACCCTAACTGGTGCAGTAATAACATGTTTTCCAATGAATATAAATGTGTAGTTAGTTAGTTAGGGTTAAGTATTGATGGACCAGTCATGTTTTTTTGCTGACATTCTGTAGATTATAGTGGCGTGGTAGTGCCACTATAGTTAGGTTGAGCAGGGGTTTCTATGTTTAACCTCAAGTTTTGCACTTTAATATCTTCACAACCATTCAACAGATTTGCATGAACTTTTTCATGTGTGGTCTCAGGGTGTAGATATCTAGATGTCCTAAGTTTCGTTCCAGTTGGATGTGAATGTTCAAGATATAGCTAGCAAAAAAAAAGTAAAAAAAAATTGCTGTTTTTTGCTGATTTTTGTCATCACTTAGAACCCAGACAGTGTGGAATTTTACTCTGAAACATGCAGGGTACAAAGGGCTTGCCCCACAGATATGCTTTTCATTGGTTTGGTGAAAAAATATTAATCCATTCCAAAGTTATTACATTTTGAAATTGTGGTTCTCAGCATGCTCAGTACAGTCTTTTAGATAGCTGACTGGAACAAGAAATAATTTGGTCCATATGAAAAAGGATCCTTTTTCATATGGGGGTAATCCTTTTTCATGAAGAAAAATTATTTTTTCGTGTGGCCGCCATCTTGTTTTGGTTTAAAAAGAAAAAATGAAAACCCTCAAAAATGACATCCTGCACACACGCCAAAATGTGTATCTTGCTAATCGGGACCCCATTGGGTGGATTCCACACTTAGTTTGTGGAAACATGACCAAAAATGTTCATTTTGTTTCACATTTAAAAACACTTTTTCCTCAGCTGATTTTCTTTTTTGTATGCTTTCTTCATTCATATGAAAAAAGAATGCCCTCATATGAAAAAAGAATTTGAACTTAGTTTTTCCCCATTCTATTTCATATGGAAGCATCATTTTTTCATGTGATTTTTCTATTCATCTGAAAAAAGAATGCTTTAATACAAAAAAAAAAGAATTTGGACTTCGTTTTTCTCCCATTCTTTATTTATGTGAAAGCATGCTATGCTTTTTTCATTCATACTAAAAAATAATGTTTTCATATGAAAAAAGATTTGGATTTAGTTTTTTCCCATTCTTTTTTCGTATGAACACATCCTGATTCATGACTTTTTTTGTTCATACGAAAAAAGAATGCCCTCATACAAAGAAAGATTTTACACTTAGTTTTTTTTCCCACATTTGAACTTCAACAAACCGTAACTTCCTCAGTATTTTAACTTAAGGGACAATCTACATATCAAAAGAAAGGTCTTAATGAGTACTACAAGAATAATACATAATCCATTTAAAAAAAGTTTAGGTCCCACATAAAATACCATAGAAATTAAAAACAAAATGAAAGTTTTCATAGTATAACTTTGGAACTTTAACAAGCCATAACTCAAACAATATTTGTACTTAAGAGACAGTCTACATATCAAAACAAAGGTCTTAATGGAGACTACAGGAATAACACATACCTCCAAAAACATTTACAGATAATATAAAAAATTCCTACAGGATAACATTGGAACTTCAACAAGTCAAGACTCCCTCAATATTTGGACTTAAGTGACAATCTGTATATTAAAATAAAGGTCTTAATGAGTACTACAAGAATAACACATGTTCCCCCTGTTAACCTTTAGGAGCAATATAAAAAAGCATATAAAACTAAAAAGTACAAATTCTCATAGGATAACATTGGAACTTTAGTAAGCCATACAATAAAGGAAAAAAATAGCTGTTTTGGCAAAATATGGAAGTGCGGGGCATATGCACCTATGGTGGAATGTAAGCACAGGGCCTAAAGGACTCGCTCTCACAGGCAAATGAGGATACAATATATACTATCTCAAAGTAAGGAAATTCATTGCAAAAATTTGTTAATGCACTAGTTAAGGTTAAACTGACACAAGTAGAACTGTAAGTAGTTAGGGTTCTGAACCCTAGCATCCCACCCCACCTGCAGGTAGAAACAGGAAAAACATTATTTGATCTCTCCTGCATCTTTGCAGATCAGGAGTTAGATGTGCCTTGGGGCTGCCAACCCTACCACTCACCCCATTCTCATATAATGTACACATCTCAGCTTATTTTACTGACAGAATAGGGTGAGTGCTAAGGCTGACAACCCCTAGGCATACACCACTCTTGATTTGTGAAGATGCAGGAGAAGTCAAATAGTAATGTTTTTTCCTGTTGCTGCCTGCGGGGGGGGGTGGGTTGTTAGAGTTGAGAACCCTAACACCACATTTCCCTACTTTTGTTGGTTTAACCCTAAGTTGTGCGTTAATAACGTTTTCTCAATGAAATACATAATATTCTGTCTATCTATCTATCTTAGGGTTGAAACCTGATGAACCAATGGTCTTTTTTCTGGTGACATTGTCTGTTTCTATTACAAATGCATTTCTATGCTAATCCCTACTTTTCACATTAATAATACTGTCTCTGGACAAAATACCTGAAGTTGTAAAATCCCATTGTCAGAACATGTGCAGAACATTTTATTACTATTTCAAATATAAGGCTGTTTTTGTGAAAACAGACTTTACGAGTGGTGAAAATGGATAGAATCATGCTTTTTGTTTTTTTTTTACTTTTGGCCATAACTTGTTTGCCTCAAATTTTCAAGGTCGGCATTTCCCCATCCCACCTCATGGACACACAGTTGTCATTGTGTTAATACAACCTGAAATGTATTTTTGGAGGTGAATCCCAAAAACACATCTGAGGCATATTAACAAAATGAACCTTGTGTTTTCATGAGGTGGGATGGTAATATACTCACCCTGAAAAGTTTTGGTTAATCAGACCAAAATGGCCAAGTTTAAAAAAAGAGCACCTTGTAAATAAAAACAATGTTCAAAAACCAAAGCTGAAACAGTAGTTTGGATGCACAAAAATGAATGTGAACAGCAAGCATGTGGCCATTTGGGTGCCCAAGCCTAGTGGCCCTTAACCATGCCTCACCCCTCTTTTGCTTGGCCACTGGGATGCCCAAACCCATTGGCCATTGCCAGTAATTACCCCCTCCCCTTTCTTTATTTGGCCACTGGGTTGCCCAAACTTGGTTACCATCCCTATTATTGTAACTACCCCGTGCCTAGCCTGGAGGCCATTTCAAGTTGAGTTAACCCCCACACTCTCCCACCCTCTTAACAACCCCTCCCCACATCCAGGTACCTGAAATAAAGAAAACCATCCCAAGTAGTCATTTAAATAAAGTAAATATTTTACAGAAAAGAAAACGGTCCATCATTGTCTCCCCCTTAATTTCCTGTAAAATAGAGAATGGTCCATTGCCATGTATCCCACCCAAACCCCTTCCCTCCTCACCCTCAGCCCCCTATTTGCATACTGCCATCCCTCACCCTCCCCAGTTACCAAACTAACTGTATTGAACCTCCTCATAATCCTGTAAGAGACTTCCAGTCTGCACATGACCACATCCAACACACGACTGAGCAGAATATAACTTGCAACTTCATTTTTTATCATGTTTCTTCTACCTTTACTTATAACATCCTTATGGTTTGAGATTTTGACCCCAGATGTTTAACATGGCCTTTTTTCTCATGCCCTCCTCCCCCCCCCCCACTCCCTACCCCAATGAACCTGACAGCTTTAAATTTTTAGATCATGCCCAAAATGCTGTTTTGTAGTCAGTGTGCAAAACAATGTTTTGGGCAGGATTTGAAAAATGACAGCTGTCTGATTTATGACATACTATGAAAAAAAGACAATGTTGAAAATTTGGGGTTAAATCTAATTAAAAAAACATGACGTTTTTATGCAGTGCCCAAAGGGCCCTGTATGAAGCAAGTTAAGACTTACCTTTTGATGTTTGATTTAAGCAAGAACTCACCTCCATATTTAAGCATGTTAAGTCTTACCTCACAATTTTTTTCAGGTCCCAAAGGGCTCTGTACATTTTATTTCCTGTAGGACCCAAAGAGCTCTGTGTGAAGCAAGTTATCTCCTGTTTTGTGGATTTGCACCAAGTTACCTCATGAAGGGCACATGGAGCCCTGCATGATGCATCCACTGATGTCATATGACTAAAAAAAGGTAGGAAATTCATGGCAAAAACTATGCTAATGCATCAGTCAGAGTTTCAGATGTATCAAAAGTAAGGAAATCCAATGTTGGGAGTTTCTTTTTTTTTTTTTTTGAAGGGCCCTGTGTAATGCAAGTTAACATTTGGGTCCTTTTTTGTATAGGGCTGTAAGGCCCCTGTGCATCCTGCTTACTGATCATGAAGCATATTAGGACTCAGGTTCCGAACCCTGTGTGAATCAATTTAGAATTCATTTTCTGCTTTCCACAGGGCCTGAATGGTGCTCTGTGAAGCAAGTTAGGAGTCAGGTTCTGTTCTGAGCAGGGCCCAAAGGGGGCTTGTGCACCTTTCTTTGTACAGGGACTGAAGGACCCTGTGTAATGCGGTTAGAATGTAGCAACTGCTTTGTGCAATTTGCAAAACAAGTTAAAACTCTACTTTTTAAAAAACTAAGGATATTAACTTGGCTCATGTTGGGTCCTTTGGGGTTGGGATCTGTATTATACTTCGACATTCAGTTCTGTGGCCTTCATAGGGGTGGTGCAGGGGATAGGGGTTAGGGGAAGCTAAGGTTAAAAAATTCCTAACATCAGAGTTCCTTACTTTTGATGCTTCATAAGCCCTAAATGATGCATTAATGTAGCTTTTTTTGTTTGTGAAAGATAAACAATAGATAGATTTGGTGAGGCAGTATAGCGCAGTGGTTTAAGACTCTGAGCTGCAAATCTGGTGACATCCAACAGACCGGACCTGGGTTTGAATTCCATAGCTTCGACTTGCATACTGTGTGACCCTGAGCAAGTCATTTCACTTCCTTGTGCTCCCAGGTTGCACCTGTGAAAAAGCTTTCAGCTTAGTGTGTTACTCCTGGTTGAACTAAAAAAAAAAAAAGATAGATAGACAGACAGACAGCCATTGCAAAAAAACTGTGTTAATACATCATTGAGATTTCATGTTTATAAAAGGAGATAAATGTGACGTTAGCATTTTTTTTTCAACCGTAATACCCAGCCCCCAGCTCATGATCCAATTCTGAGCTACCGTCATGGGGTCATACCCCATGGGTCTTCTGCTGCAGGTCTGTCTTAACCTTCTTTACATAGGACCCTTTGGTCCCTGTGTGAAGCATGAGTCCAGTCATAACTTTCTCTAAGAAGAGCACTGTAGGCCCTGTGCAGAGCACCGGTGTGTAGTGGTAGTGACAATCTCATTTTTTTTTTGTATTGATTGTGTTCTTGTATCTCATTTGCTAGGGGGTCCATAAAGCATTGTTTGTTATATTTAGTGTTATTGTGGGTTGCTTATACTTGTATAAAGTTTAGCCTTCTTGTTATTTTCATCTTTGACAGCAAAAAATTCAGACAATTTTTCCTCAGTCTCATCGTGTTATAGTATTATCTGCATGTACTGAGTTTATGTTCCTCAAAGTCCGTCTCAATTTTTTTTCAGTCAATCACAAACTTTTTCTTTATTAATATTCTAGGTCTGCTTAAGTGTTTTTTTTTAAGTCAGCTCAGACATCTCAGTAATCTGTCTCCCAGTGAATGATACAACTGTGAACATTTAGAGTTGTGTTTTTCCCAGAATTGTCTTTTTTCCAGTTTTCATTTGCAAGGTTTTCCTTTATGATTAACTTTAAACTGGAAAAAAGTGTGTTTTTTTCAGCAGTTTGTCTATTTTTTTCTGGTCTGCTTATTCACAAGCTTTAAAGGATAAATAACGTGAAACTGAAATAAAACGTATTTTGAAGCTCCTCAATGTTGCTTCCTTGGAACAAACTTTACCAAACCTGTAAGTTTCATAATTTAAATCAGTGTAGTAGTTTTTGTGCTAGCTGTGAGCAAAAAAGTAAAAAATTGGTGAATGTTATATAATTACTGTAATTAATTGGGAAAAGTCTGCAGCTAAGATCCTCACACCCAAGCATGGGGCTGGTCCCAATTTGAATTTTGTATACAGAAACTTTTTTTTACTTACTGTTTACTGTTGTAGAGTAGAGTGTATCAGATTGATTCTTCTGACTGCCAAGCTGACCTATTCTGTAATAGCAATTCCAGGAATGCCCTGAAACTGACATCAGAGCAGGGCTGCGGCAGTGGGAAATTCAATAGCCTGCAATGCATGTTAGGCATATTAGAGCTTTTATAAGCTCCGATCAGATGTTTGCCAGTTCTTCTGCTCTCTCGGTGCTAAGTACAGTCCTCTGCGACTGTACTCAGCCCATGGAGGACAGTGGGATCAGCAAACAAGAGGTCAGAGATTATACAAACTCTTAACATGCACTGCAGGCTACTGAATCTCCCACTGCTACAGCCCTGCTCTGATATCAGCTGCAGGATATTCTGGGATTTGTAGTTACAGAAAATGTCAGATTGGATGTCAGCAGAATCACTCCGATATAATCTGTTATACTGCAGTAAGTAAACAGCAAGCAAACAAATACATTTGTGCACACTAAGTGCAAACTGGGACCAGTGCCACACTTTGGTGTCAGGCTTTTAGTGCTGTTTCCCTTTAGTAATTCATGAAGTTTTTGCACACAACGTGCAAATTGAGACTAGCGCCATAGTTTGGTGTGAGGCTTTTAGTACTGACTGTTTCCCTTTACTAACTTATGAACTGCTGAACTGATTCACACCAAACTTGTCAAAATAATTAGCCCATGTGACTGGAAAGGTGCACACCACATTTTGCAGTCCTAGGGGCTAAGACTGCTTACATATTAACTGTAAAAAAAAAAAAAAAAAACATTTTTGACGCAAACACTAACTCATACAGGTGCCAATGTGCTGTGTTTAATATATGTAATGTCTAATTTGTTTGTTAGTTTTTGTTAACCAGGTAAGTGTACTAGACATGAAATGCTTATTTCCAGGCATGACCCACAAGGGTACAACTCAAAACACAATACGCAATAGAAAAGTGAGACATAAGGGCAGAAACATACATACCGTATATTTTCTAATTGATGCTGCGGCTTCTATTACATTATGTTTGTTCCAAGCTGCAGCCTCAGTTATAGAGGGGGGGCTTCAATTGGATGATGGTTTCTATTCAAACTGCCCTCCCAGCCCACCACTTATCCAAGTGAAATCCAACTCCTCGAGTTTTTTATTTTTTACCAAATTGATTTTTCTATTCTCCTCTGTAACAATTAACTTACCAGCCAGGTAGAGAGAGAGGGTGTGCAGACTGGGGTCAGGTGGAAAGAGAGCCTGGTGTATGGTCAGGCAGACAGATAGTGTGGAGTGGTGTTGGTAAAGTGAGAGCACCTGTTGTATGGTCGGGGAGAGAGAAAGTGTGTAACAGTATCAGGGGGAGAGAGAGAGAGAGAGAGAGCAAGGAGCAGGTTCCAGGTTTTCTCATTCTTCTGAGTCAAAAGAGTGGCAGTGAAATAGCAGTAACAGGTAGTCTGACTTAGCTGGAGCTTGAGGCTGGATAGTGAAAGTCAAGTATGTCGGGCTTCATTAAAACAAATGATGTGAGAACGCTTTCACATTACATTATATTTATGTTTACATTATATACTGTATGTCTCTGTCATAGGCTAGCACTAATTCTTTGGATTTATGTATTAAAGCAAATAAAATACTGTACTAATATGCCGGATGCCAGACCAGGTGGCCAGGAAACATGGCGTCTCTAATACAAGCTGTGACAACCCACCTCTCCCTCTGGGCTGAAACAGCTTTTAGAGAGGTGTCTATCCTCAGGTATTCACTGCCACCAGCTAGACTTTCCTTCCGGCACCTCTTTCAAGTGTACAAACTTGAATAATTAAACCTGCAATTGCACAAGTTAAAGTCGGGTAGTGTGTCTCCCTCGGGTGGCGGATGCTACACAGAGTTTACCTCAGCCAGTGGAAACCAAATATTACCTTAGAAAAATGACATCACAGTCACAACTGTTGAGAAAATAAATAGCTTTTTACTTAACAGAAAGTGCACTGAGCATTTACAGGATATGTATTTACAACACAACAGAATAACACTCATACAGGAAAAGTAAACAAATGTTTTCAAATAACAGATGGCAAAAGAAGGCTATTACCGAAATATGCTAGCACTAAACTTACCCTTTCCTGTCCTTCTAAGAGACACTGAACCCTATTCTAACTGCCAGCTCCCATGGATATAGCTACACGGTAGGCTCCAAACTTATGTTTCTCCTTCCAGCTTCCCAAAGCAAGAGAGAGCATTCTCTGTCTTTCAGAAGGTTATATACTCTCTGGAGAACAGGTCATTCCAATTATCCCTATGAATGCACCAACCAACTAACATGTATGTATTTAATTGTCCCAATCAGAGTGAACACCTATCAGTGACCAATTATATTCCCTTTTCACCTTAAGTTTATATTTGAATGATCCAATCCATTCAAACTGCCCTGTGTATGTGTATGCAGGTCTGTATGTGTGTGGACATATCTACTCGAGATTCATGACCCAGCTCTTATCTAGCAGCTAGGAATTCCACAAGCTGGATGCTGCTGGACAGAGGATTTTAGCCTGAGTGTATTTTTTTCAAACTGCTAAAAAAATAAGGCACCTACAGAATCCAAACCATTAACTCTTTCCTTCCCATTTCTGTCACACAAGCCATGGCTTCAATTGGAGAGTGGCTTCTATTACAACATTTTAAACTGAGCTGTGGCTTCAACTAGAGGTGGCTAGTATTAGAGGGTGACTTTTATTAGATGATATATGGTATGATATGACTTATAGGACTTAGTACAAAGTAGCACAGAAATGTGAAAGAAGTAGGTAGAGAGCAAAATAATACAGGGTCGCACTGAATGACATACCCACACAAAGTACAAAAGGAACACCAGTTAATCACATTTATTTACATTAGATTACCCTATCTTCTTGTGTCTTTACTTTCTGATACCTAATTTGTTAATGATTGCTTGATTGATGTTGATTGGGAGAGTACGATATATTGTCTGCTGAAGACTATTGTTTACATGGTGTTGTACTTTATTTTCAGAGCAGCAATCTATGAATAAAAATCACTATTCCATATCATGTAGGACATTTTACGTATGCATACTTGGATACTCCATTGACATTTCTGGATATACCCAGATTTCATGACTTAGGGCTGAAGCAGTTTAGTTTAAAAGGATATTGTGGCCTGTCTACTGGGGTAACGGGAATTCTTATTTCCAGAGTGTTTACCCTGCAGCTCTGGGTTATGCATGCATCATAGTGAGAGGCATGATTGATCCTTCCTGAATCGTTTCCAGGTCAGATTTGCCTGTTGGCATGTCATTATGCACAGGACATGGAAAGCCAGAGGGAGGACACTATCCAGAGCTCCTGCTGCAACTGTCCCAATTTAGATCAAAAACATTTTGGAAACAGAAAGATAAGAAATAATTAGAAGTTGTTGAATTAGAGCTTGGTATAGGAATGAGTTTAGATCCCTGCCTTTTCCTTTTAGCAAAACGCTTTAGCAATTTTTGCACACTGCTTCCTTTGACCACCAGTGTGGGGGATGGGAGTTTGTTTTGTTTGTTTGTTTCTCTGCCTAAATAAGGTGCTAATTGGATGGACTGCAGTGACTGAATCACTTTTTGCATGTGGCACTTCTAAGTCCTGAAGGTGAAGTGAACTTTCACTGCATGCAGCATTATTTCTTTTTTCCTGACAGCTTGGGCATATTTTATATAGGCACTTAGATGGACACTGGACATTTGAGTAAGGCACTGCAGCTGACCAGGTGCCTCCTGTTACAGATAGCTGGCTCTGAGGTAAAACAAACAAAAACAGTTATTGAAAAAAGAAAAGACAATACTATTAGAAAGGCATAAATCAGTAGTGGACTGGTAGGTGTTGGTAGTAAACAGTGCCACCTTAAGGTTCTGTGTCTGTGATACTAACTTGCACCATATATCCTATATATCAGTAGAAACTTGTCGTTACATTCTTAGACCTGGCCAACGTGTTTGATCTGGTTGGCCAGAATCTCCTCCTCCATAGGTTAGCTGATTTGGGCTTTGGCACATCCACTGTAAATTGTATTTTAAATTATTTGAACAATAGATAGAAACATAGAAACATAGAATTTGATGGCAGATAAGGACCGCATGGCCCACCTAGTCTGCCCATTTGCATAGAAACATAGACTTTGACAGCAGATAAGGACCACTTGGCTCTCCCAGTCTGCCCAATTCCCTTCCTATTGGATAAGCTGCAGATTCTAGTTAACCAACAGCCTACTTCCTGCAACCCCCCACTACAACTGCTTTATGTCTGTCCCATGCATGTTTGAATTCCCCCACTGTTTTAGACCCAACAACCTCCCCAGGAAGGCGGTTCCATGCATCCACCACTATCTCCGTGAAAAAAAATTTCCTCACATTACCCCTGAGCCGTCCCCCCTCTATCTTTAAATTGTGCCCCCTTGTTCTTACACATCTCTTTTTCTGAAAGATGCTACCCTCCTGGACTTTGTTGATTCCCTTGAGGTACTTGAAAGTTTCTATCATGTCCCCCCATCCCTCCTTCCATCAAGGGTATACATATTAAGCTCTCTCAGTCTCTCTTTATATGGTTTCTGATGCAGACCCTGCACCATTTTAGTTGCCCTCCTCTGGACTGCTTCCATCCTGCCCATTTCCCTACTTAACGGATAAGCTGCAAATCCTAGTTAATCAACAGCCTACTTCCTCCTACCCACTACTAGAACTGACTTATGTCTGTCCCATGCATTCTTGAATTCCCCCACTGTTTTTGACTCAACGACCTCCTCCGGAAGGCTGTTCCATGCATCTACAACCCTCTCTGTGAAGAAATACTTCCTCACATTACCTCTGAGCCTTCCCCCCTCTATCTTCAAATTGTGCCCCCTTGTTCTTGCACATCTCTTTTTCTGAGAGATGCTACCCTCTTGGACTTTGTTGATTCCCTTGAGGTATTTTAAAGTTTCTATTATGTCCCCCCCCTTTCCTCGAGGCTATACATCTTAAGCTCCTTTAGTCTTTCTTCATATGTCTTCTGGTGCAGACCCTGCACCATTTTGGTTGCCCTCCTCTGGACAGCCTCCACCCTGTCTATGTCTTTGCGGAGATAGGGTCTCCAGAACTGTACACAGTACTCCAGATGTGGTCTTACTAACTGTCTGTACAGAGGGATAACAACTTCCTGTTTTCTACTAGTGATGCCTCTCCCTATGCATCCCAGTATCCCCACAGCCCTCCTTACTGCCTTCTCACATTGCTGGCCCACGTTTAGGTCGTCTGATATGACTACCCCCAGGTCCCTTTCCATTTTTGTTGTTGTCAGTATCTCACCCCCCATTGTGTACTCTTCCCCTGGGTTTTTGCTTCCCAGGTGCATTACTTTGCACTTCTTTGTGTTGAATCTAAGCTGCCATACATTTGACCATTCCTCAACCTTGGCAAGTCCCTTTTCATCCTTTCCACCCCACCTTGCGTATCAACCCTGTTGCAGATCTTTGTGTCATCTACAAAGACATACTTTCCCTTCTAGTACCTCTGTAATGTCACTTATAAAGACATTAGAAAGGACCGGGCCCCAGTACTAAACCCTGCGGTACCCCACTAGTAACCCTCCTTTCTTCACTATGAACTCCATTTACTATTACACGCTGTGTTATGTTGTCCAGCCAGTGTTTTACCCAGACTACCACCATGGGACCCACTCCCAGGCTGGCTAATTTGTTTACTAATCTTTTTGTGCAGGACTGTGTCAAATGCCTTGCTAAAGTCTAGGTAGGCCATGTCCACAGCCCCTCCCTGGTCTACTACGTTGGCCACCCAGTCAAATAAATCAATTAGATTTGTCTGACATGACCTTCCTGCTGTGAATCCATGCTGCCTTGGGTCCTGTGCCCCACTGGCCTCTAGGTACTCAACAATTCTTTCCTTCAGCAGTGATTCCATCATTTTCCCTACCACTGAGGTCAAACTGACAGGTCTGTAGTTTCCTGCCTCTGTCTTGCTCCCACTTTTGTGAAGGGGAATCACATCTGCCCTCCTCCAGTCCTCAAGTACCGCACCATCCTCCCATGATTTATTAAAAAGGGTAGTCAGTGGTGTTACTAGTTCTTCCCTTAGTTTTTTTAGAAATCTGGGGTGAGTCCCATCAGGCCACATTGCTTTATCCACCTTCAGTTTTAAGAGTTCTTTCAGAACCCTTTCTTCTGTGAAAGAAACATAGAAACATTGAAACATAGAATTTGACGGCAGATAAGGACTGCTTGGCCCACCCAGTCTGCCCATTTCCCTACCTAATAGATAAGCTGCAGATCCTAGTTAACCAGCAGCCTACTTCTTTCTACATCCACCCCCTAGAATTGCCTTATGGCTGTCCCATGCATGCTTGAATTCAGCCATTGTTTTTGACTCCACAACCTCCTCTGGAAGGCCATTCCATGCATCCACAGCCCTCTCTGTGAAAAAATACTTCATTACATTACCTCTGAGCTGCCCCCCATCTTCAAATTGTGCCCCCTTGTTCTTGCACACCTCTTTTTTTGAAAGATGCTACCCTCTTGGACTTTGTTGATTCCTTTGAGGTACTTGAAAGTTTCTATCATGTCCCCCCTCTCCCTCCTTTCCTCGAGGCTATACATATTAAGCTCCTTTAGTCTCTCTTCATATGTCTTCTGGTGCAGACCCTGTACCATTTTAGTTGCCCTCCTCTGGACAGCTTCCATCTTGTCTATGTCCTTGTGGAGATTGGGTCTCCAGAACTATACACAGTACTCCAGATGGGGTCTCACCAGCTGTCTGTACAGAGGGATACCAACTTTTTGTTTTCTACTGGTGATGCCTCTCCCTATGCATCCCAGTATCCCACCAGCCCTCCTTACTGCCCTCTCACATTGCTTGCCCACCTTTAAGTCATCTGATATGACTACCCCAGGTCCCTTTCCATTTTTGTTGTTGTTAGTATCCTACCCCCCAATTGTGTACTCTTCCCTTGGGTTTTTGTTTCCCAGGTGCATTATCTTGCACTTCTTAGCATTAAATCTAAGCTGCCATACATTTGACCATTCCTCTAACCTTGCCAAGTCCCTTCTCATCCTTCCCACCCCACCTTGTGCATCAACTCTGTTGCAGATCTTTGTGGCATCTGCAAAGAGACATACTTTTCCTTCCAGTCCCTCTGCAATGTTGCTTACAAAGACATTGAAAGGACTAATATCAATCCCCCTATCCAGAGTGCTTCTATTGACTGGATTAGGTATCTTCCCCTGCTTTTCCATTGTGAATACTGAACAGAAGTATTCATTCAGTATCCCAGCTTTTTCATTGTCGTTCTCTGCCCAACCACCTTCCTCTTTATTCAGCTTCAGTATCCCTGCCTGTCTTTCTTTGCTCCCTAATGTACCTAAAAAGGTTTTTATCCCCCTTCTTAACCAAGTTTATTTATTTATTTGTTTTTGTTAACCAGGTAAGCACACTAGACAATGAGTGCCTATTTTCAGGTACGACCCGGGAGGTTACAGTACAGAGAAACATGGTACACATTCAGGGTGACATACAGGCCCGCAACTACAAGTAGGCCAGATGGAATACAGTACACAGCACATTGAATAGACAAAGAACAATCTCACCCACACACCGGTGGGGCCAGAGTAACAGCATAAAGACAATAGTACATGGTCAGAGCAACAAACAAGAATACAACTACAGGCTCAATATGAATAGGTTCACATTGTGCAGGGGCTGGGGAGAACAACAAGTAAAGGGGACTAAATGGAGGGGGGGCTGAATCCGCTGACACCCCATGCGGTGGTCGGGAAAACGGGCAGAGGGTAGCGAGAATTTGCAGTGGGCAGCATTGAGCTAGTGGGTGAGGAACCCAACCTGGAGGACCACCACAGCAGAGGCGAGCACGAGCAGCAGGGGAGTACTGTCCAATCCAGTGACAGGCCCTAGTGGGCAGGTCTGGAGATAGTGAAGGGACCTTCGGGAGCCCTGAGGGAGGGAGGGAGCTAGAAGGGGAGGGGATCCCAGACAGCGTGGGGGGGGAGGTGCTGTCTGGAGGGGGTGGTGGGGGCCAGGAACTGCTAGAGGGTGGGGAGTAGGGTGGCCACGAGAGCAATTAAGTGTGGGGGAGGAGAAGTGGTTGGGGCCGAAACCTACGAGGTGGAAGAGGTGACGGGCAGCCAGAGGTGACAGCCACTCGTTTCCACAAGGGCAGGTGGAGGCCCCTTTGAGGAATTTCCAGAGGAACATTTTGAAGCCAGAGTGGGAAGGGGCAGCTCAAATGGGAGCAGGGAGGGAGTTCCAGAATCTGGGGGCATAGGCGGAGAAGGCCCGATCCACGGTGAGGCAGCGGGTCCTTGGGACCTTGCAAGCAAGAGTCGAGAGAGCGAGAGTTGGCTATCTTTTCCTCGGTTTGGGCCTTTGCTATTCTGACTGCCTTCATCACTTCCTTCTGCTTTAACTGGTACAGTTCTCTGTTCTGCTCCTTCTGTGTTTCCTTATACTTCCTGAATGCTATCTCGTTCTCCCTCACCTTCCCCGTTACTTCTTTTGAGAACCATAGAGATTTCTTCTTTCATTTTGATTTGTTTATTTGCTTCACACATAGAAATATTGAAACATAGAATTTGACGGCAGATAAGGACAGCTTGGCCCACCCAGTCTGCCCATTTCCCTACCTAATGGATAAGCTGCAGATCCTAGTAAACAAGCAGCCTACTTCTTTCTGCCCCAACCCCCTAGAATTGCCTTATGACTGTCCCATGCATGCTTGAATTCCACCACTGTTTTTGACTCCACAATCCTCCGGAAGGCCGTTCCATGCATCCACAACCCTCCCTGTGAAAAAATACTTCCTTAAATTACCTCTGAGCCGACCCTCCTCTATCTTCAAATTGTGCCCCCTTGTTCTTGCACACCTCTTGTTTTGAAAGATGCTACCCTCTTGGACTTTGTTGATTCCTTGAGGTACTTGAAAGTTTCTATCATGTCCCCTCCCTCCTTTCCTCAAGGCTATACATATTAAGCTCCTTAAGTCTCTCTTCTATGTATTCCGGTGCAGACCCTGCACCATTTAGATGCCCTCCTCTGGACAGCTTCCATCCTGTCTATGTCTTTGCGAGATTGGGTCTCCAGAACTGCACGCAATACTCCAGATGGGGTCTGACCAGCTGTCTGTACAGAGGGATAACTTCCTGTTTTCTACTGGTGATGCCTCTCCCTATGCATCCCAGTATCCCCCAAGCCCTCCTTGCTGCCCTCTCACATTGCTTGCCCACCTTTAGGTCATCTGATATGACTACCCCCAGGTCCCTTTCCATTTTTGTTGTTGTTAGTATCTCACCCCCATTGTGTACTCTTCCTGGGTTTTTGTTTCCCAGGTGCATTACCTTGCACTTCTTAGCATTGAATCTAAGCTGCCATACATTTGACCATTCCTCTAACCTTGCCAAGTCCCTTCTCATCCTTTCCACCCACCTTGTGCATCAACTCTGTTGCAGATCTTTGTGTCATCTGCAAAAGATGTGCTTTTCCTTCAGTCCCTCTGCAATGTAAAGCTATAAAGACATTGAAGAGGACTGGTCCTAATACTGAACTTTGCGGTACCCCACTAGTAACCCCCCTTTCTACAGAGTGGACTCCATTTACTATTAATCTCTGTGTCCTATTCTCCAGCCAATTCTTTATCCAGGCTGTCATCTTGGGACCCACTCCCAGGCTGGCTAACTTGTATATTAATCTTTTGTGTGGGACTGTGTCAAATGCCTTGCTAAAGTCTAGGTAGGCCATGTCCACAGCCCCTCCCTGATCTACTGCTTTGGTCACCCAGTCAAAGAAATCTATCAGATTCGTCTGGCATGACCTTCCCGCTGTGAATCCATGCTGCCTTCGGTCCTGTGCCCCTCTGGCCTCTAGATAATCGACAATTCTTTCCTTCAGAAGTGATTCCATCATTTTCCCTACCACTGAGGTTAAACTAACAGGTCTGTAGTTTCCTGCTTCTGCCTTGCCCCCACCTTTGTGAAGGGGAATCACATCTGCCCTCCTCCAGTCCTCAGGTACCACCCCATCCTCCCATGATTTGTTAAAGAGGGTAGTCAGTGGTGTCACTAGTTCTACCCTTAGTTCTTTTAGAATTCTGGGATGAATCCATCAGGCCCCATTGCTTTGTCCACCTTCAGTTTTAAGAGTTCTTTCAGAACCCTTTCTTCTGTAAATGGGCTGGTATCAACTTCTGTATCCAGAGTGTTTCTACTGTTTGTTTTAGGTACCTCCCTCTTCCTTTGTAAATACTGAGCAAAATGTTTGTTTAGTATCTCTGCCTTTTCACAGTCACCCTCTGCCCACCCTCCCTCCCCTTCATTAAGCCTCACTATCCCTCCCTTGGTCTTCCTTTGTCTCTGATGTACCTATGAAAGGTTTTATCCCCTTCTTAACCGAGTTGGCTATCTTTTCCTCGGTTTGGGCCTTTGCTGTTCTGACTGTCTTCCCAGCTTCCTTTGCTTTAACTGACACAGTTCTCTGTCCTGCTCCTTCTGTGATTCCTTGTACTTCCTGAATGCTTTCTTTTTCTCTTGAACCTTCACTGCCACTTCCTTTGAGAACCATAGTGGTTTCTTACATCGTTTCATTTTGTTTATTTGCTTTACACAAAGGCTTGTTACCTCTGTGATGGCAGTTTTTGTTATTCCCCATTGTTCTTCCACCCCTCCTTCCTGCCCATTTGCTAGTGCATTCCTTAGGCACTCACCCATTTTGGCAAAGTCAGCCTTCCTAAAGTCCAGTACTTTTGCCTTTGTATGACTTGACTCTATTGCTATGTTTATTGTGAACCATACTGTTCAATGGTCGCTAGTTCCCAGATGGCTACCCACTTCTACATCTGTGATCCTCTCTTCATCTCCATTTGAGAGAACCAGGTCTAAGATTGCTCCCTCTCGAGTGGGCTCCAATACTAGTTGTCTAAGGCATGCCCCCTGTAGGGCATCTAGAATAACCCACTCTTTGAAGTGGCTGCTGCAACTGCACTCCAGGTAACATCTGGCATATTCAGATCACCCATCAGCAATATCTCCTTTTTCTGCCATTCTAAGTATACTTCTATCATTTCCTTGTCCATTTCCTCCCCTGAGAAGGGGTCTGTATACAACCCTGTGCGGATTGTGGTTCCATTGCTCGGTCTCCAATTTTACCCACAGTGCTTCTTCTCCTCCTGTTTTCCCTTTTGTTCTGTTGCTTTGATTCCTTCCCTTATGTAAAGAGCTACTCCTCCTCCTCTTTTACCCTCTCTGTCCCTCCTGTAGATAGTGTATCCTGGTATGTTTATGCCCCAGTCATGGTTTTGTGTGTACCATGTTTCTGTGACTGCCATGGTATCCAGATGTTCCTCCTCCATCAAGGCCACTAATTCAGGAAGCTTGTTACTCAGACTATGGGCATTGGTACTCATTGCTCTCCATTTTTTGATGGCTTTGCCTTCTGTTGCAACATCCCCCACTGACCTTTCTACTTCGGTCTTTTTCTCATTTAGTACCCTATTTTGTAGGGAGAGGCTGGGATATTCCTGCTGCTTATCAGTGCTTCCCCCCTTGACTAGTTTAAAAGCTTGCCAATGAAGCATTTAAACCTATTGCTGGAAAGACTTGTTCCCTTCCTGGACAGATGCAGACCATCCTGCCAGTATAGGCTGGTGTCCCTCCAGGTGGAACCTCAGTCCCCAATGAAGCCAAACCCCTGTTCTCCACACCATTTTTTCAACCATTCATTAAACTGCATGGTGCAGTACCTCTCCTCACTCATGCCATTGACAGGCAGCACCTCTGAGAAGGATACTGTGTGTGCTACTTGTCTTAGGCCCCTCCCCAATTCTACAAAGTCCTTCTGCACTGCTCTAATCTCATGTTGAGCCAAGTCATTTGTCCCTAGGTGGACAATGACATCCAGCTCAGACTCCCGTACAGCTGTTCTCGTGATCCTGAGGATGCATTTCCTCTCCCTCCAAGCCATGGCACCAGGCAGGCACCTTACTTCAGTTTTCCCTGCTCCTCCCAGTTCTATCCCCCTAATAATTGAGTCTCCCACCAGGAGCTGCTTCCTTTCCTTGTGGTGTCCTCTGCCTCCTTCCTGTGGGCCTCCCTTGTGATAGTTGTCCTCAGCCTCCTTAGTCTCCTCTGTGGGTGCATCCATAGGGGAGCGATGCTCCCCCAGAATGGTGTATGGATTGTGGAGTGGAACAACTGACTGGGTGTGCCTCTGTTCTACCATCCTCACCCTCCCTGAGCCCACTGTGGTCCAACTACTGTGCTTTCTTCACAAACTCTGAGGTAGTGGTGGTGGCTCTGGTGCTCCCTGGATGGGGGAGGTTCCCTTCCTACCATCCAGTGTGGCCTGGGGGAAGGTTCCCCTACTACTGTCCAGTGTGGCCTGAAGACGGGCAACTTCCTCCCTCAGGGCAGAGAGTTGTCTGCAAATAGGGCAGCATCTCAGCCTCCAGAAAGACTCCCAGAAGACTGCTGCCCCGCAGCAATTACATTGCACTACTCCCCACATGTTTATCTACTTTTTTTTTGTTATTTGTGTGTGTTTGTGTGTGTGATTGGTTTGTTATATAGAAATATATATATATTATACAATGTGCATGCTTATATTGTCAGTGCAGTGTGCTAGAGAGGATATGACAGTGATATGCACCTTGCACTCTTGAGGAAATGATGTCAGAACCCCAGGTATAAAGGAACTATTTCCAGGGTGGGTGGGGTGAGGTGGGAAGGGTTGGGCCTAAACTGTGCCCTCACAAAACAATTAGCTAAGAGCTCTGACCCACCGCTGCGATGAGTGCCTTCCTGTCCGCAAGATACCCTACACAACAATTTGACAGAGAAAATACCCTGTTAATCAAACAGAGAAAAATCCAGACATCCAAGTCAGACACAGGTAAAACCTCCCCAGCCCCAAAACAGCCTGGTAGTTTGTGCTCTGAAAGCAGTCAGCCCCAAAATAAGGCAGCTGTGCTTTAAACTCTTCCTGCACTGAAAATCTTAAGAATTGTAACAAAGACTGTCTTTTCCTGATAATTCTAAGTTCCTTGTTTCACCTTTCAGTTAGAAGTAGCCTCCACCTGCAGAATATCTGCTCCAAACCAAAGACAATTGTAAGGTTCACCTCCCTCTGTTGTGAGCACAACTCGCTTTCTTGCAAATCCTATGTTCAGTATTGCAGCTTCCAGCCAGAGATAGTTTGACTTGAAGAATGTTAGCTGTTGCCTCTGTGATGGTGGTTTTAATGTTTCCCAATTGTTGCTCCACCCCACCTTCTTGCCTGTTTGCTAGTGCTTTTCTGAGGCACTCTCCCATTTTGACAAAATCAGCCCTCCTGAAGTCCAGTACCTTCACTTTTGTGTGGCTTGACTCTACAGCTAAGTTTATCGTGAGCCACACTGTTTGGTGGTCGCTTGTTCCCAGATGGCTACCCACGTCAAGATCAGAGATCTTCTCTCCGTCCCCATTTGAGAGTACCAGGTCTAAGATTGCTCCCTCCCGAGTTGGTTCCAAAACTAGCTCTCTGAGGCATGCCCTCAGTAGGGCATCAAGAATGACCCTGTTCTTGGATGTGGCTGCAGCAAAGGTGTTCCAGTTAACATCTGGCATATTCAGGTCCCCCATCAGCAATACCTCCCCTTTCCCTGCCATCCCATGGATGCCTTCTATCATTTCCTTGTCTATTTCCTCCCCCTGAGATGGGGGTCTGTATACAACCCCTGTGCGGATTGTGGAGCCATTTACAGTCTCCATGGTGACCCACAGTGCCTCCTCTCCTCCCTGTTTACCCTTTAGTTCTGTTGCTTTGATCCCTTCCCTTACATAGCGAGCTACTCCTCCTCCTCTTCTTCCTTCCCTGTCCCTCCTGTAGACTGTGTACCCTGGTATGTTGACATCTCAGTCATGGTTCTCTGTGTACCATGTTTCTGTGACTGCCATGATATCCAGGCATCCCTCTTCCACCAAGGCCACCATTTCGGGGAGCTTTTTACCTAGACTACGGGCATTGGTACTCATTACCCTCCTTTTTTTATGGCTTTATTTCTTTTTGCCCCATCCCTGTCCTTACTGCCTTTGTCTTTTTCTCCATTTACCCCTGCCCTTCTCCCTATTGAATGCTCTATCTTGGTGTTTACCTCACTAACTACCCTGATTTTTGGGGGGACTAGAATTTCCCTTCTCCTTTTCAGTGCCTCCCACCTTGGCTAGTTTAAACACTTGCCAATGAAGCATTAAAACCTATCACCTAGGATCCTGGTTCCCCTCCTGGATAGATGCAGACCATCGCACCTGTATAGGCCTGCGTCCTTCCAGGTGGAGCCCCAGTCCCCAATGAAGCCAAATCCCTGAGCTTTGCACCAGTTTTCAACCAGTCATTGAATCCCTGCAATGGAGTACCCTAGCCTCATCCATGCCATAGACAGGTAGCACTTCCAGAAAGCACTGTGTGCTACTTGTTCAAGGCCCTCCCCAGCTCCACAAACTCCTGTTGCACTGCTCTGATCCCATTCTCAGCCAGGTCATTCATCCCTAGGTGGATAATGACATCCAGCTCCCTCCCCCTTGCAGCTGCTTCCATGATCCTGAGGATTCGTTTCCTGTCCCTCCAAGCCATGGCGCCAGGCAGGCATCTTACCTCCCTTTCCCCTCCCTCCCCCAGTTCTACCCCCTAACAATTGAGTCTACCCCCAGGAGTTGCTGCCTTCCCCGTGGGGTCCTGTGCCACCCTCCTGTGGGTCTCCATTGTGGAGGTTCCCAGCATCCTCCTTGGTCTCCACTGTGGGTGCCTCCATAGAGGAACCATGCTCTGCCAGAGTGGTGAATGAATTGTGGAGAGGCACAACTCAAGGGATGCACTCTATTCCACCACCCTCACCCTCTCTGAACCCACCGTGGTCCAACCACTTCTCTTTCTTGGCAACCTCTGAGGTAGTGGCAGTGACCTGGGTGGTCCCTGGGTGGGGGAGCAGGTTTCCCAAATCCATGCCAGGTCGGCATGGAGACGAACAACCTTCTCCCTCAGACCAGAGAGATGCCTGCAAATAGGGCAGCAACGCAGTCTCCAGAATGTGTCCTGGAAGACTGCTGCTCCACAGATAGTGTATTGCACCACTCCCCACATGTCTGACGGATTGTGAAGATTGGCAAGGTTGCATCTGAAGCCAGCATTATAAAATGTGGTACACCTCAAGGCTCAGTTTTGGGCCCACCTCTTTTCATGCTTTTTATTAACAAATTGCATACTTTTTATGCATGGCAAAGACAATATAGAAATCAGTTCACTTCTTCATCACAGTTTTCATTTATTGCAGAACTGGCTTCTGAATAAAAGATTAATATGGCATTGGCGTGGAGGTCTGAAGTACTGGGCATGAGCAGAAAAAGGTGGCAAAATAAATAATAGAAAAAAAAAATATTGAACATGCCAAAGACACAAGCAATGCTGTTTTGTTCACCCAAAAAATTAGGAAATCAGGCTTGAACCTTTGTATTTTGAAAACTGATGGATAACAAATTGAAATCTGTTGATGCAGTCAGATACTTTCTCACATACGACACCCACACAAAACACATTACAACCCATATGCATCAAAATATTGGGTCTTTGTGTTGCATACACACATTTTTAACTGCTGATTCTAAATTGAAAATTACTGAAATTAATTTGCTCCCTCTGCTGGATTATGGCTCCATTATTGATGCAGCACCCAAAACTGCTCTTGACAAAAAGGGTGCTGAATTACAAAGTAGCAAAATCTGCATCCTCTTCTAAATCTTAAGACACACCACTATTCTTTATTGGATATTCTAAACAGGTTGCAGCCTGAGCTCAAAGCCCTGTGGAATTTGGCCAGTTTTACTTTCAGGATCATGTACAAAACCAAAAAACAATGCTTATACGAGCAACTCAGTTACTGTATGTTGACTGGACCCACTCTCAATCAACTGCAAACAACCACTTAAAAGTTTCGTTCATGTTCACAAAAATGGTCAGAATTCCACTGGTCACTGAATAGCAGTGCTCTGGAATACTGTACCTCTTTCAATCAGATCTGCAATTACTCCTAATATTTTTTACAAGACCCTGAGAGATTTTTTGCAGGTTGCAAACATTTGTACATGATACATTTAATTCTCATCTATTATGTTATGTGGCATATTTTGTATTTTTCATTTTGTGCTGTAATTGTTCTGCATTGTACTATAACTATTTTATGTAACGTTTTATGCATTACACTCTTTTAATACTCTTCTTATGCCTGAAGAATGTGTTTTGGCACTAGTGCAAGATTACCATAGATAGATAGATAGATGGATATATGTATATGTATATATATATATATTTATGCAATAGGGGTGGACATATATTCAGTGTGATAAATGCATTTATCTGAGTCACTGTATGTATAAATAAATTTATACATACAGTGACCATTTATACATACAGTGCTGGACTACATTCTAAAGCCCCAACCTACTACACTACAGCTCATTTATCCACACAGTTTATGCGTTCACCCCAGCTGCCACCACTATTTTCACCTACTTTCACTTTACTCTCAGACATGGTAGCTCCTGCAAAACGTTGTCTTCCACAGTAGGCAACCACTTCATATATAATTTTATTTTTAATCTCCCCAGCATCACTCTGAATGTCCACTCACACATTGTCAAAGCAGCAAATGTACTCTTCCAGCTGTCCTAGCTTCACTGCAGCTGGTCCCACTCACACGCTCCCGCAATAAAGTTTCCCCATCACCTGCACTGTAACTCCTGCTCACTCCCCCACCACACAACTAACTTTCACAAGACTTTCCCGACTTTCACAAAAAAACAAATAAATAAAAATAACCGCAGCCATCTCCCCTCTCACTTTCACTTCGTAGAAGTCTTAACTTACTACTCTCCACTTCCTCGTACTGCCGCTCACTAATAGTCTTTCTCCCAGTCCCACTCGTCAGCCACACGAGAAATGCCACAGTGCGTCTATTTGAAGGAAAAAAAAAACAAACGTGCTTCAATCCTCTTCTTAATTCTTGCGAGAAACAAAAAAAAAAGCCGACAAAAGCAATTCCTCTCTCGCTCGCACACAAGTTGTCCGCCCCATCCACTCGCTAAACTCGGATGCCATTTTGTCTCATTTTTTTCAGTCACCTAATACAACAACCAATCAGCTGTTACATTCTAAACATCAATTCTCTGCCTGCATAGCAATGGCCATAACAACAGCACATATTCACGGTAGACAACTTCTTAAAATAAATAAACCCTAAACTCCCTCAAAATACATAAAAGCCCACACTTTAAAACAAAACTAAATTCCACACATCCTCTATTCCTATTGCATAAATGAAATATCTCAGGTCGACTGTCGATATATCATTTATCTGTTGTTGTTGCCGGTAGCCTGTATTCATCACCGTGGCTCTGCCACCGTGAGGTTACTTTGAGGTCAATGGCACCATGTAACAGATAAATGATATATCACACAGCTGACCCCTCGATATCCCATATATATATATATATATATATATATATATATATATATATATGGTATAGAGAGAGAGAGATACATATATGTAGCCTAGGGTATTAGGTGTTAGTTATAGCTAGTACTAGACCTTTAGTAATAGCAACTTATTTCACATTGATCCTGCATATTATCAGTAGCATCATCAATGATGCATGCTGTCCCCAATTCATGTACCATTGCACAGCCAGACTGCTTTCTATCTAACTTTGAAAAAGCACAGTGCGGGTTAGGGAGGGTTCATGTGATTGTAACAGCAATGTGTGCATGGCGAGGAATCGGTCTGCATCACTGATGACACTAGACAGACTGATTGGTCCGTCTGGCTAATGTCGTCATTAAACGTACCACGCCTTCTCCCAGGCACACTGCTACTACAGTTAGATGTCTGTCAGTCTGACTTTCTAAAGACATACTGTGGTATTGGGAGATGGAAATGGAAACCAGATGGCCATCTGAGATTTAACTACTATTGCCTTCACATCATGGACTTGGGGTCAGGAGGGGACCCACTTGCTACAAATGGCCTTTTGGGGTGTCTGTCAGGCAAGGGAGGGGTGTCTATAAAAAGATGGTGTTGGCTCCTGACACCAAGCCAGGAGCCTGGCAACATAAAGAGGACATTCTTTGTATGAAGATGGAGGGGGAGGGGTTGAGGGCAGGAGATACTGGATGTGGGGAGAGGAAGGCCATGCGACTTGCCCAGGCCATCTAGGGAGTTCTAGAGGTTAGGATTTTTTTAACAAAAAAAAAAAAGATTCCCAAGATCAAATACGATAAAAAAATAATTTTAAAATACTGTGCAGTTAGTTCCAAATAGTGAATACTTGGGAATGACTTAGTATTCCTACATACCTTGTAAGTTATCCCATCGCAGTCCATTATGTATGCCATTCATACAACATCATTTTAAAAAAGAATAACTTTTAAATCGGCCATTTGTATGAAGAATTCATTGTTTGTTTGATTTTTTTGCTTAATTTGAAAGCAGAACTGGGTCTTAATGATATTATCAAGCATTTTGAAAGTAGGTCTTTTATTCGTTAAAAATGCCATTCGGACATTAATGAAGTGAAAACAGATGCTAATAATACCTGGAGTTAAAATAAATGTATTTTTTCACTCCATGCATATCATCAGACAAAAATAACACGGTTTATTCCCAAATCTTACTGTATTTCCGCTAGTGTTTTATAAAGTGTATTAAATGGGAACAGTCAGCACAAAGGGCCCCACAATCAAGTGTGGTGCTGGTCCCAGAAGCACCAAGGGAGGTCGACAGTGAAAATACCGACCTCCCACATAGTGATGGCACAATACCGACACAGGTATTGTGCCACTGGAATGACGGGTGTTTTCTGTGGGTGGCTGTGCTCTCCACATCCCCCAGGACGGAGTTGTTCCCGGGAGGGGGCAGAACACTGAGGAATGGCTACACTCAAAATCGGGCCATTACAGCGACTGTCACTGTAATGGTTTGTTTTCGAATGTAGCTGTCATGGTGTCGAGCTAAAGGGGGTCACCGCTGGTCCCAACATGCACTTTGTGTGCAACAACATTTTAGTGTACTTACTGTTTACTGTAGCATAGTAGATTGTATCAGACTAATTTTGCTTAGTTCTGGGCTGTCATCTTCTGTAACTACAAATCCCAGAATCCCCTGCAGCTGACATCAGAGCGGTACTGCAGCAGTGAGAGATTCAATAGCCTGCAGTGCATGTTAAAGCTTTTATAATCTCCAATCAGATATTTTCTGGCTCTGCTTTTCTTCAAGGGCTAACTTGAGTCCTTTGTGATTGTACAAAGCCCCAGGAGGACAGCGGGACTAGCAAACAAGAGATCAGAACTTATATAAACCAGTCAATACATGGCTTGGTTTGCTTTATAGATACTGGCATTATATGATGGCTGAAGCATTGAGACTTGCTCTCAGTAGCTCAATACTATCTGTCAAAGTCCATGGTCTGGTCGTATATAGTGCAGCCACAGAATCTGCATTGAAAAGGGTCAGAATAACATTAAACAAGGCCTGCAGACTGGTTCTAGGCTCTGAGAAACTAATGCACACTTGTGACCTTTATGCTCAGACCAAGTGGCTCAACCTTCAGGGGAGGATAAAGTACCAGGTATACCTCTAGGGAAAAAAAAAACTCTTTTAGATCTAATCCCCTTAGTCTTGCAGAAGCTTCTCAAACCTGCCCTTAACACCCATCAGACCAGAGTAAGACTCGAAATGCCTTACACATTCCCTTTCAACACACAGCACTTGCGCAGCAAGCTTACTCCTATAAGACCCCACTTTGGCTCAGTGAACTCCCTTCTACCATAACTAACATTCCAAAGCTTGGGCCATTCAAAAAGGAACTACTGCAACACCTGACTACATTAGATATATGTGACTGCTCGGACTGATTCCCTCCATCCCCACCCCACCCACCTCCACGCTCCCCCTCCCTCTCCAATTTAAGGCCCACCACTATGGTTTCCCCTAACCCCTGCTGCTCTATCCTTACCACTCTAACCTAACCCCTACCACCCTCCCCCACCTGACAGTCCCCTGCCTGCTGTCAACTACTGTACCTATGCACCGCCTCAATTTCATTTTCCACTCCCCACCCTCTACCCCCACTGAGCTTCTTGTCCTTACCAAACCTCTTCCCTCATGACAATGCTAACTTCTGGCTGCTCCCTCCTTCCCACTTCCTTGACTCAGGAATATAATTCTCAATATTAACATTTCTTAATGCTGGTTGGGGCCACGTGGAGGGGTATACCGATGGCGCAGTGACGCAAATACCCCGAAGACTATCACAGCGACATTTTCGTCAGTTCGCTGTGATGGTCTCCAGGTATTCTAGCACTGCTGCCGCCAGGATGTTTGCCCCCCCCTCCCTGAACTAACTCCGAATGGAGTTAGTAATCTTTAGTGTGGGGGCATAGCCCCCTGCATGGGGGTGTGTGGAGAAAACACTTGTTCCCCCAGCGATGGCACAACACCAGTTGGCGGTGTTGTACTATCGTTGTGCCCACGGTCGACAAATTTCTTGTCACCACGGCATAGTGCAACCATGTGGAGGATGACAACAGTAAAGCTGACATACTGAACATATATTTCTGCTCAGTCTTTACTGAGGAAGAGGAGGGTAATGGGCCTGAAGGGAGTACAAGGGGTGGGAATGGCACAGAAATGGACACAAGTCCCTTTACACTGGAAAGGGTCCTAAAGGAACTGGAAGGAATAAGAGTCGATAAAGCAATGGGGCCAGATGGGGTGCACTGCAGGGTCCTAAAGGAACTAAAAGAGGTGGTGGCTGAACCTCTGGCAATCCTATTTAGCTGATCACTGGAAACAGGGGAGGTACCCAAAGACTGGAGTACAGCAGATGTTGTGCCCTTACACAAAAGAGGGAACAAAGAGGAAGCAGGAAACTACAGACCAGTCAGCCTGACCTTGGTAGTGGGGAAGATCATGGAAGCACTACTGAGGGAGAGATTGGTGGAAAATCTGGTTGGCAATGGACTACAGGACCCAAGGCAGCATGGTTTCACCGGGGGGATGTCATGCCAGACCAACCTCATTAAATTTTTCAACTGGGTGACAAGGGAGGTAGATTAGGTGAGGGCAGTGGACATGGCTTACCCGGACTTCAGCAAGGCCTTTGACACTGTGCCACATAGAAAGCTATTAACAAACTACAGAATATGGGAGTGGGCAGGACAGTAGTGCGGTGAGTGGGTAACTGGCTGGGTAGCAGGTCACAGAGGGTGGTGGTAAATGGCTGTCACTCCACAGAGTAAAGAGTGACCAGTGTGGTACCACAGGGATCAGTGCTGGGACCAGTCCTATTCAATGTTTCCATCAGTGACATTGCACAGGACCTAAAAGGCAGAATTTCCCTGTTCGCTGACAACATGAAGCTCTCTAACAGAGTGGACATGCCAGAGGGTTTACACAGAATAAGGAGGGGCCTGCAGAAGCTTGAAGAATGGTCAAGGGTTTGGCAGTTGAAATTCAACACAAATAAGTGCAAGACAATGAATATGGGCACAAAAACCCTGGAATAACATATCAGTTGGGGGGGGTGAATATATAGCATACACCAAGCAGGAAAGGGACCTTGGGGTTATCATCTCTGATGACCTCAAGGTAGGGAAAAAGTGTGACATGGCAGCAGGTAAAGCAAATAGGATGCTGGGATGCAGGGGCATCACCAGCAGAAAAAGGGAGGTCATAATTCTACTATACAAGACACTAGTGAGGCCCCACCTGGAGTACAGTGTACAGTTCTGGAGACCTTACCTATGTAAAGACATAGACAGGGTAGAGAAGGCTCAGAGGAGGGCAACAAAGATGATACAGGGATTGCATCACAAGTCCTATGAGTACAGGCTGAAGGACTTGAATATGTACTCCCTGGAGGAGAGAAGGGAGAGAGGGGATATGATAGAGACATACAAGTACCTTACAGGGAGGAACATGGTGCAGGAATACACTATTTTCCAGTGAAAAGGATGTTCCAGGACTAGAGGGCATGGGATGAAGTTGGAGGGAGAGCAAGTCAGAGGAAATGTGAGGAAGAATTTCTTCATAGAAAGGGTGGCGGACAAGTGCCCTGCCAGAGGAAGTGGTGGGGGATTTAAGAATGCATGGGACAGACATATAGGAATTCTGGAGGTCAGGGGTAAGAGGCAACAGACTTCTAGAAAAACGTAAAGGGAACTTACAAGCTCAAATGAGCAGACTGAGTGAGCCATAGGCTCTTATCTGCCGACAGTGTCTATGCATCTATGTATCTATTTACTACTTATTTTGTATATGTATGTAATTAACCTTTGTTTTCTTGTTAGCCATTTAAAACATGGGCAAAAAATTATCTAGTCCTCCTTCCCGGTCAACAAAAATTAAATCAAATCAAGTATTCATTCCGTACATAGTATTTGTCTTTGTGTGCCTGCTCTGTTTTCGTATTTGTTTCCGTTAACTGACATAGAACCTTTGTAAAAGAGCTCCAAGCTCAAAAGTTATTTATCCAAGACAATTAATAAATAAATAAACACCAACCTGCACTGCAGGCTATTGAATCTCCCACTACTACAGTACTGCTCTGACATCAGCTGCAGGGGATTCAGGGATTTAAGGTTACAGAAGATGTCACCCTAGAAGTAGGCAAAGTTAGCCTGATATACTGTACCATACTACACTAAGCAGTAAGCAAACTGGTATGTTTTTGCGCACAAACTGTACATTTGGACCCACTCTACACTTCAGTGTGGGGCCCTTTAAAGAATGCACTGTTTGAGTTTTAATTGGTTCTCCCAAGAATTTTAACCCACTTTGTCAGCTTAGCCAGCGAGTCAGTATAAAAGGCTTTACTTAAGATTCTCTGACCTCATAGAGCTGTTAGGTAGGATAAAACAGCCTTTTTTGTCAATAGACTAGTGATGCCATAAATACAGCAACTATGAGGTCAACTACAGACAATCTTTTGCTTCCAAAATATTCAGTGGAATAAATATTGGTTTATGTGACATATTCCAATAAAGGAACAAAGACAAAACCCCAAAAAGTTCAACTTATAATTCAAGTGTTGTACATATTGTGGTTTTAAACCTGTTGTTCTACCAGCCAACTGTACGTTCAATAGAATTCATGTCTGCATTATTAACAGAGTGCGTATACAACTTAACCGGTTACAGCAGGAAGGTAATGTTTTTGTATGTACAAGCTGAAACGCTGTTTTACTTGACCTGTTGTTGTTTTCATCCCAGGCTGATGTAGAGGATGGATTACTGCTGTACTGTGGGGAGAACGAGCACGGCCGGGGTGATTTCATGTCACTGGCAATCATCCGACATAGAGTGCACTTTAGGTAAGGCAATCAATATACTGTACGATTACGCAGATTACTGTAGGTCCAGCAGACTGGGTGACTTTACTAGGCCCCTACCTGCTTTCAGCAGCACTCAGTGTACTGTATAATAACATTTCTTTTCTTACTACAGTACATCAGCCTGGCAAAAATGTTTACTGTCATTCTTCTCATGGCTTTATAGAAATGAACATTTTTCCATCAGGAACCCAGGTGGTCTCTAAAAGAAAATGGTTACCAATAAACTAGTGGAGTGTTTAGGAGCTGAAGCCAGGAAGACAAGTGATGGACAAGTAGAAATTAGATTAAAAACACGGGACAGTGGCTTGGAAAACCAGGGAATGGAATTTAGGTGCCAAAGGGATAACGGAGCAGTTATGGCTTAGGTATTATGGATATGTAGTCTGGATGGGTATGGTAAATAGATGTGTTTAAGTTATACATCCCTACTGAGTACATGCCATTCAAGAATGAATGGTTTGAGGCCTTTACTGTACGTGCACCAGTAATCATTTTGTCTGCTTTTAGTTGTATTTCACCATTTTCTTTATATTTTGCCAACTGCTGTACTAGCTGAAAAGAATCCAATGGAATCCTTTCTTTACTCACAAGGCTGTACAGTAAGCCAAGCTATTCAAAGGAGATGCACCTGGCACAACTGAGTTGCACCGGTGCATCTCCAGAAGTGTACCCCAGGGCCAGATTCAAACCCTGGAGATGCACAGCACAACTCCAGATGCACCAAGGCATTTCTATAATGTATGCGGCGCATCTCCATGGTGTGTGCCCATGCATATGTGGCACATCACGATATTCAGGTGAGATGTGCAGCACATCTGCCCGCACATCTCGGAGATGTGCCACATAGATGTGCCCAAAGTTAGGTGCCTAACTGGTAGCCACCCGCAGGTGGGCTGCTGTATTGCATGACACAGCACAGCAGCCACCAGCCCCTGGATGGCTGCCCCCCATGCCTCGACTCCCCGAACTGTTTGGACACATGATATCTGTGCCTTGGTGGTCTAGAGGTCCCCCTCCCTGAGACCCATCCCCATAAATGTAACATCAGAAGAATCCCTAGTAGTCCAGTGGTCCCCCCTCACATCCCTGAGTCCCGATCCCCGTAAATGTCTCCTTACATTAATTCCTGGTAGTCAGGTGGTCTCCCCCACCCCCATCCCTGAGTCCCAGTCCCCATAAATGTGACTGTACATAACTCCCTGGTAATCCAACGGTACCCTCCTCCCCATCCCAAAGTCTGATCCCTGTAAATGACAATAGAAGGAAAACCTGGTGGTCTAGTGGTACCCCCACTCCCCCACCTACACAGAACCATCATCCCACTCCTCTCCCCCAGTCCCAGCAGTGCCCGTACATCAGTGGGCAGCAAAACACACACACACACCTCCACACTTTGTGAATAAATGTGTACAGTACACAGTGTCAACCAATGAGCTTGCAGGTGATGCTGCAAGCTGTCATTTGGCGGGAGCTGTGGAAGTGTGTGGGTGGGTTTTGCTGCCTGACAATGTACGGTCACTGCTGGGATGGGGGGAGAGGGTGGGATGAGGGTCCTGTGTGGGTGGGGGTACCACTAGACCACCAGGTTTTCCTTCTGTTGTCATTTACGGGATTAGACTCAGGATGGGGGTGGGGGATACCACTGGACTACCAGGGAGTTATTTACAGTCACATTTATGGGGATCAGGACTCAGGGATGGGAGGGGGGACCTCTGGACTACCAGGGATTAATGTAAGGACACATTTACAGGGATCAGGACTCAGGGAAGGGAGGGGGGCCACTAGGCTGCCAGGAATCGGTACGGATGCATGAGCAGGGCACCCAGCACATTTCACCAGGCCGGCCCTGCTCAACTCATGCAAATGGTGCCATAATGACGTGCAAATAGACCCATTTGGGTCTTGCATGCATAATGGCCCCATTTGCATGTTTGGGTTTGAATATGTGGAAATTGCACCTTGCATATCTCCAAATGTGCTGGCGCATTCACATTCCAGGTATTCCGACCTGTCTGGGGATGTGCTGGCGCATCGTAGTTGTGCCGCACACATTTCATGATATGTTCAGCCAAGAAGCGCCATTGCGCATCTCATTTGACTATATCACTTTTCTGCTCCGGCGCAACTTAGTTGCGCATAGCAACCACTTGCGCCATAGCCAAGCGCAAGTTTGAATATCGGGGCCAATGTGTATTTCAATGGGAAACTGCAAATATGTTTTCAGATTGTTATAGAGAAATAAAGCTTTCTACTACCAAAGTATTATAGATTTAACAGAAATTTGTGATTTTTTTCATATTCTGGGATGTTGTTGTTGCTGTTGTTGTTGTTGATGTTGTTGTTGTTGTTGTCATGATTTAGCAGGTAATAGTTTCATCCTTACTGGATTTTACCTGTGGAAAGGGAAGCCAATTAATGTTTCAAAACACTGTAAATCATACACATGGATCACAGTATTACATCTATATAGAAAAAGGCAAAGCTTGTTGCTGAATGAAGTATCTACTGCTTTTGAAAAAGGTAGACAAATACCTGTAGTTTCTCATCAAAATACATTGAGTTGCTAAGTAGTTGGCAGTTTCTGATATCACAATACCTGAATTCTATTAAATTCTTTTTACTAGCAGCATGAAAAGTGACAGTGAAAACACATTTCTTCCATTGCATTAATATTTTATTATAAAAGCAGAAAGTAATTACTAATACAGCAGTTTAGGGCACATCATTGTCGCTGTCACCTTTATCATACATTAAACTGGTCCAGACTCCAACTCAGGAGAGACCTGCATATTTATTTATGCTTAAAATTTCCAAAGATAATGTGCCTAAATATATTCAGGACCAGCTGAAGATCAGACCAGTTAAACAATGCCTGAGATCAGCGGAGAGCATATCATTTTATGTTTATAAATGTCGGCTGGAAATTGGGAGGGCCTCAGTTTTGTATAGAGGTGCCGTATTATGGAATTTAATTCCTATAGGTTTATGTGGCATTAACAATAGGACAGAAACAGGCCACTTAAAAGAATGGTACAAGGACTTGGCTATCAGCCCCCTACCATGATTTCTCACTGGAGTTACTTGACTGTGTCAACCCGAAGTAAACTGTCTCTAGAATTTATAAATGTTAATAATTCTGTATGTATCATGTTGATTGGTGTCTCCACATATAGGTCTATTAAGCTGTGTTTTTGTGACTGTATTGAATTTTCTATTGGATGGTCAGAGACGAAATAAATGGAAACTGAATGTATGTTTTTGGGACCTCCTCTAAAATGAGCATCGCTCAATGGAGTAATTTCCCCTTCCATGGTTTTGAATAAAATATACTACTTCGGGGACATATTCAGAGCCGGCCTGTTGTGTGCGAGCAACAATGCGTCTTGCAGACTAGATGCACCAGCCGGCTGTGAGGTGATATTCAAACAGCAGACATGATCGGGACTGATCGCTCAAACTGGTCAAATATCTGACCCTGGATGCACCATCCAGAGTGGCCACCCCCTTGTCCAGCACAGCACAACAAGGGATAGGGCTGGCACCCGCCAATGTAAACTGTGTGGCACATACCTGGATGCATCATGACCCCAAGGGCAATATTCAGCCCATACATGCTAACGAGGTCATTGGGCATGCATGGCACAAAAGGGCACCATGCATGCTCATCATGAACCCATTAGCATACAGTAGCTGCACTATGCGAGTTGCACCTGTCCAACCCCCACCCATACCCCAATCCCTGTACAGTGCAGACAGTTACACAGACCCCCATCATAGGCCAGTGATCACCCCCTGCCATCCACTGATCTGTGGTGTAGGGTGCTGTGTAGAGCCCGGTAGAAGCCCTGGCAGCCAGTAGAATCCTCCCCATCCTGATCCCTGAACACTGTTGTCATCCAAGTAGGAGTCCTGGTGCTGCCCTGGATGTCCTGTGGCACCCCCCACCCCAACCTCGATCCCCTACTGCGACATAACCCGTACCCATTCCCTGGTGGGCTCATGGCACTAATGGTAATCCCCCTGTTCCTGTAGTGTGGTGGCTCCCCCTAAGTCCCAAGCCCCGGACCCCGATCATGACTCACTGTCCCCGGTCCATAATCACAGACCAAATACTACATGCATACAACAATCCCATTTCACACAGTTTCCATAGTGTAGGGGTCCCCCACCCCAGTAGACAGGACCCTCTCGACACCCCCACACCCACTGTGCGGCGACTGTACACCTCTCGCTCACCACCATGGCCAGCTGCCAACTGAACAGCCCAGTATCTGTACTGTTCAGAATACGTGATCATTGGTTGAGCGTGTATTCTGAACAGTACAGGTTCTGGACTGTTCAGTCGGTGGCTGGCCATGGTGGTGAGTGGAGGGCTGTGCCAGTCGCCAGCAGGGGGAGTGTGGGGGTACAGTAAGGGGGTCCTGTCTACCAGGGTGGGGAACCCCTACACTATGGAAATTATGCGAAGCAGGAATGTTGTACAGTACACATGTAGTACTCAAACTGCGATAGTGGACCGGGGTCAGCGAGTCACGATCAGGGTTCAGGGATTGGGGTTTGAGGGGGGCTGCTACACTATGGACACCGGGTTCTCTGTTGGTACTTGTGAAGTAGGACATGGGGGCATGGGATGGGGTCCACTACATTACGGTATTGATGCACATTCAGTACTGTTCCTGGGCATTGGGGAATGGGACTTGGGGGGGGAGGCACCTGACAGCCGAGACTGGCAGGCAGCGGTGAACCTGTGTGCACTTCCAGTGCCCAACTGTGGCTGGCTGGCTGGGTTAGGCCAGCTTTTTGTGGCCTAACTGTGGGCCGCACAGCTCTGGACTCCGAGGGGTGCATTGTCAATGAATATGCTGCTGCGTGGCATATGCATGGGAACGCCCCATCCAATTGCATGGCATACATTACTATGCACCCTGGTCCATTCCCTTGGAGTTGGTGCATGCCACGCATTTGAATATCATGCTGCAGCACATTGCTGGAACTATGCAGCACATCTCCCCGAGATGCGCCGCACATCTCCTTTGAATAAGGGGCCCTGGTACTGCTACTACAACTACTACTACAATAAATAAATGATACACTTGTCTGTTCATTAGAAGTGAACACATGCTCACATGCTTTTTAAAATACTAAACTGTGATAATAGGAAGACAGTCAGTGTATAGTGTTTTACTAAGTAAATAAAGCATTGGGGCTAAGAGCACTTACATGCATTTTTAAGCAGAAAACAATGACTAGGGCTTGTATTTTTAAAGAGCTGTGACAGGCACAACAGCAAGTTGCATCACTTTTCCTGTGACAGCCATAACACAAAAGTGATGTAAATATGACTCAGCCACATTTACACCACAAACATGGCTGAGTCGTATTTGTGTCACGTTTCCATCATAGCTGTGTCACTTCTGCGTCAGTAATCTGGACACAGGTGCAGCAAAAGTGACAACTTAGTTTTGTGTCCATCACAACTCTTTGAAAATACAGACCTTGGTCACGTATGAGCCTCTTTAACCTCAGTCACACAAGTGCAAGTTAGAAGTAGAATGTATATTTCTGATCACATAATATAAGATTCCTTCTGAGAACCATAAAGAGTTGGAATGAGGCTCAATCTGGTGATTAAACCAGCATTTAAATCCTTGAGCTCTATTTTTAAACGGGAAACTATAATGCAATGTGCCTGCACCAAAGCTGTATGACACAAGTGGCATCTTGCATCATAGTTTGTGTCAATCCCAGTTTTCAAACACCAGCTGCAGCACAATTCGGATGCCATGTGGCAAAGCCCTCCTGCTCCACCCTTGCAGCAAAAGTGCCTGTGTGCCAGGTTGCACGGGTGGTTGTGCTACAGCAGGGCTGCACTATTCCATTATTTGTTGCTATTCTACAAGCCCTGCCATGGTCGCAGTAGGGGGCTGCCTTTCAACCAGCCAGTAGGTGCTCTAAGGGCCATGTACTGCTGCCTGGCAGGGTGGCAATTGGGGGGGGGTGCTGCAAGCAGGGGACCATGGAGCAGACGAAGCAATGTGAGTGACTGAGGCATGGTGTAATGAGCTAGGGATGAGGTGGCACCCTATGGAGGTGCCCTGTGCTATGACAGACAGCCAAGCGGGTGCAGTACAGGGGGCTGGCAAAAGTGGACCAGGACACAGCCCAGAAGGATACAGCCCTGACAACTGCCCCATAGGCACCACTGACTCCAACACTATTGATGGGCAGTAGTGGCTTTAGGTTGCGGGGTGCAAGTGATGGCTGGTAATGGCCCCCAGGTACTACAGCAGTCCCCTGGCACCAGGCCCCTTTGTGGAGGCAGGCTACGGCCCGCCAATGGTGTTGGAGTCAGTGGCATCTATGGGGAAAGTGCCAGGGCTGTATCCTTCTGGGCCTGGTCTCGGTTCCTTTCTACCAGCCCCCTGTACCCCAGTTGCGCCCCTGTTTGTCATGGTACAGGGCACCCCCACAGGGTGCTACCTCATCTCCTGCACATTGCACTGTGTCCCTGTCACCCCCAGAGTCTCTCCCTATTTTATCTACCCCCAATCCCCTTCTGGCAGGTGTTGTCCCCCACCACCACCTTCACAGACCCTCAAGTGTTGAGCCAGGTTAGGGGGGGTTGACAGATCCTTCTGTCAAAGCCTGCAGCTGCACCAATACTTTGGCACAACACTGTGAATGTGACAAATCTCAGGTTTTGGGTGCAAGGCGCCTCATTTTTTTAAATATGGCACAGGGTCCCTAATGTACCTCAAGATTGCCACATCCCTAGATTGCTGTAACTTGCAGTGATCTGAGTGCTCTTTAAAAATCAAGCCCAATGTTTCCTGACATTTCATCTATTATGTGCTTCTTCAGAGGATTTACAGTGGCCTACAGTACTTCTTTGAGAATACATTTTTTCTTTAGTTTCAGTCTGTTTGTCTCTAATACTCCAGGAAGTAGACAATTGTGTCTCCTCTAATGAAGCTCATAATAAGATGGGAGAAACATCATGAAAATAGATTAGAAAATTGTCCATCACTCGGTTATGTCTTTCCTGTTAATAAAGTGGGCTATTATACAGTATGTCTCCAATGAATATACAACGAAATGTCACATATAAAATCTGAAGGAAGCAGAACAGTTCCATAATTGTTCTTTGTTAAGTGGTGACAGAGGAACATGAACTCCTACACAGATTTTTAAAGGAGGGGTTAACTCTCTGGGAATTCCTGCCAAATGTAACATGATAGGCAATATTTCAGAGAATAATGGTAAGAAAGATTTCAGAGAACAGCAGTAAAAAGAGATATAAACACAGAGAGAAGACTCGTCTAACTACAGTTGACAATGTAAAGTATGGATATATGCATTGGGCCCCATATACAAAAGTGGCAGGCTGCTTCGCACAAGTGCCTGTGTCATGCAACTCAACTGTGCCAGCACAAAAAATGGTATGTTCAGAAGATGCACTGTAATACGCAATCACGCATGTGCAGCTGAATATCCTGAACATGCAGGATTGCGCAGTGGGAGATGTGTGGCACAACAGATGCCCAGAGCCCAGTGAGGAGCATACAGAAGTGTGCGATGAAAAGCCACTTGCGCGGCATGCAGATTTGCAATATTCAGTCAGGATATGCAGATGACCTCATTGCACAGTCTGTGCCCAAACAGCACATTTGCATCTCATTACTGGAATGTATTCAGGCAATTTGCATACCATTGGTATGAGCAGTTCCAGCATTGCAGGGCAGCACCACCACTCCACAAAGGAGATCAGGAGGTACTGCACCCTAGAAGGCAGGTGTGAATGCATGTTTGTGTGTGGGTGGACTGCACTGGCCTGAGCACAGTGCTACATACCCCCATCCTTTAGTACCATAATGTGTGCCAAGGTGTGTGACAGCTTTTTTTTTTTTATTTCAAATTTGGATTAATACCTTTGAGCCGGGGGCTCGTTTACAAAGGCTCCAAGTCAACAAGGAATACAAGGCATTTACAGGAGATGAAACATTACAGAACAAAACGACATCAACTAACAAGTAGAATTAGTGTGCAGTTACAACATTATGCAGGGTACAAGTGAGGAGAAACAGGACCACACATGCAGAGAAACATATTAACTGGTCAGAATGTGTGATGCAGCAGAAAACATGACAGTGCAAGCTCCAAAGACTGTGGAAATAAGTGCACCAATGTTGCTACTGTGTGCAGATACCTAGTATCCTATGTTATCATACAATTCTACATAACAGTCTCAGTGGTTGGTGTGTAATGTCACCCACTTTATGTGGGTCACAGGGTGTCTGAGTGATAACATGAGTGCTGTACCCCATACTGTGTGACAGTTGAGAGGTTTGCAATATTACTACCCATGGCCATGTCTGTGCCCTAGGTGGCCACACACACAACACTGGAAGGGTCCAGTGTCCTTGGGGGCATGCCCCTGCCACTTCCAGGCTGCAGTTGGTGCCACCCCTGCCCTGCGCTTCTCACAGTTGTGCACTGTCCACCACCAGTACACCACAGTGTCCCAAACCCATGGCCCCTGTGGCATTGTCACACTGCAGGTATGGCATCGGTAACATGTATGTGGTTCCCGATGGCATGGGTCTGGCATGGGTATGCTGTGTGCACCTCTAGTATTCCACCGTGGGTGTGTGCCACTGGGCTGTCCCAGACTCATGCCATGCTGTAATCTTTACTGCCATGCATCCTGCTCATTGTTGCACCAGACGCCACCATGGCTGCATGCCTCCACTGGGTGGCACTCTGACAGCCACATGGGTGCAGGCCATAGTACCTGGCACATGTGCCACACTGTAGCTGTCTGCTCCACTGGTGTGCTAGAGGGTGCCTGACTAGCATGTGGCAGCTGGGCATTCCTGACCTGGGTGTGGTGAGGGGGGTGGCTGCCTGAGTGGTACCGGTGGTGTCACCCAGTGACACCTGGTAGGTGTCCAATGAGCAGGCACAGCACAGCTATGGCTTTGGGTACTATTGTCCTGGCATGACTGCTGTGTGTGGGTGTCTGGAGCACATCCTGGTGCACCTCCAAAGGCTGTCTTTGGGTCACCTGTCTGCAGTTCTGCAGCCTGCCTCTGGGTGGCTGGCCAATTTAGACCATCCCCTTACATATCTAACTTTGCGGGCACAGTTTTGTGATGTGCAACACACATGCGCCGCACATTTTGGCTGAATATACACTTGCACAGTATATTCAGGTGCCTGCCTCCTATTTTTGCACCATATACATTATTTCTGCATGATCATGCATTCAGAAATGTGCGACGCATCGCTGCCTTTTGAATAATGTGCTTCTGTGCATTTTCTGAGATGCATCATGCATCTCCAATTTGGGCCACGCATCTCCTTTGAATATGTGGGCCATCGTGTTTTACAATACATTATATTTTAACATAGCATCTTTTATGCAAATGTGTCCAAAAATGCTTTATACTTTTTTCTCTAAATACTGTATGGTATTATAAAGAAAAAGATCTAATCTTAAGACTTCAGTTATGTCATTTTGTGCCATCACCAACATCCCCATACGAACATACGAAATTTGCCAGCAGATAAAGGCCTAGCGGTCTATCAAGTCTGCTTGAATGTGCAGCTAGCACCCCTTATTCTGCAGCTGCCCCTCCCTCCCTTCCAACCTTCCCCTTCATTGACCCTCCCCCCTTGTCCTGTCCCATCGCCTTTTGAAGCAGTCCACTGTTCTACTGGATACCACTTCTGCAGGTAACGCATTCCACCCAGCCACCACCCTCTCTGTAAAAAAGTGTCTCCTCATCTCCCTCCTGAACCTTTCTTCCTCCAGTCTCATATCTTGGCCCCTGGTGTCCTTCCCCTCCCTTACTTTGAACAGCCCCTCTGTACCTGTCATGTTTATTCCTTTCATGTACTTAAAGGTTTCAATCATGTCCCCCCCCGTCCCTCCTGAGTATATGTTCAACTCCCTCAGCCTCCTGTCATATGATAAGTCCCCCAGCCTCTTGATCATCTTTGTCGCCCTGCGTTGCACCCCTCTTCAGAAATGGGCATCAGTACTGCATGCAGCACTCCAGGTGCAGTCTAACTAATGACTTGTACAGTGGCAGAATCACCTCCTCCCTCCTCGAGGATATACCCCTTGCAATACAACCCAGCATTTTGCTGGCCTTTGCAGCTGCCTTCCTACATTGTGCCGAGTTGTTCATTGACCCTGTAATGAGCACCCCCAGATCCTTCTCCTCCTCTGTTTGGGCTAGCTGCACTTCCCCCAGCTGGTAACTCCTTCTTGGGTTCTTCATCCCAAAATGCAGCACCTTGCACTTTTTGGCATTAAACCCCAGTTGCCAGGTGTCTGACCAGGTTTCAAGCTTTGCCAGATCATTCTGCAACCCCTGCCATCCCCCTAGGTCATCCACCACTGCTCCTACCTTGGTATCATCAGCAAACAGACTGATCTTGCTCTTGATGTCCAATGATTTGTTTACAGTGAATATCCCAAACAACACTGGTCCCAACACTGAGCCCTGTGGAACTCCGCTCATCACTACCCTTGGGTGTGAGAGCTCCCCACCCACCACCACCCTCTGTTGCCTTCCCTGCAGCCAGTTCTCTACCCATCTCCAGCTTTCCACCTGCCCTGTGCCTACTAACTTACTTCCCAGCCTTCGATGCGGCACCGAGTCGAATGCATTACTGAAGTCCAGATACAGGACATCCACTGCATGGCCCCTGTCCAGTTGCCTAGTTACCCAGTCATAGAACTCCACCAGGTTGGTTTGGCAGGATCTGCCCTGATCTGATATGAAGCCATGCTATCTGCTGTCCTGTAGTCCTTTGGCTTCTAGGAGGGCCACCTGCCTCTCCTTCAGGATAGTCTCTATTAGCTTACCCACGGTGGATGTGAGGCTCACTGGTCTGTAGTTTCCTGGTTCATCCTTGGGGCCACTTGTGGAGGGGCACCACATGAGCCATCCTCCAGTCCTGAGGTACACACCCCGAATGTAGTGAGGCATTAAATAGGTCTGCCAAAGGTCCTGCAAGGACCTCTGCCAGCTCCTTCAGTACCCTGGGATGGATGCCATCCGGGCCTGGCGCCTTATCCACCCTCAGTACCTTCAAACCCTCCCGAACTCTGCCCTCTATGATTTCCCCATCTGTCACCCCTTCCCCCCCTTGTTTCTGCCATTTCTCCCCCCTTGGGTGTCACCCCGCTCTTTTCTTTGGTAAATACTGAGCAGAAGTATTCATTTAGTGCTTCTGCCTTATCGCACCCTGCTTCCACCCAGCAGCCCTCCTTCCTAATCCTTACTATTTGGTCCTTACAGCTCCTTTTATTTATTTATTTATTTAACTTTTGTTTACCGGGTAAGTACACTAGACAAGTATTATGCCTATTTTCAGGAACGACCTGGGAGAATACAACATGAGGAACAACAGTCAAGGAGACATGGCAAAGAGAGTACAGTTTTTTGTCACAGTAAACAAACATGTGGGAAATACATCTTTTGATGCTAGGGGAAACATATAGTAGTAAGCACATTTCAGATTATACACTCTAGACTAGCTAGTTCAACTGACGGATATATACAGGTCATCATACATAGGAGTGGAGCATAGCTCAAGGACTGGATTGGTCATAATATAACTTATAACATTGTCATATACACCCCCTAGGCTAGTTGGATCACGGACAGGTATATACAGCTCATCACATTTTTGTAAATATGCACATGTTCGACAGAAACAGAAACACTTGGTAGTACAAGTTTCTACCAAGTGACCAAGGTGCAATATGTCATGGTTATCCTATAACCATGGAGCAATAATGGGTGTAAAAATGCCCAAGGCTTTTTAGGCAGGAGTAGTCAGAAGTCATTGATACAGTGGGGAAAATATCTCCAGGAATTCAATGGAGACAACCTGGGGAGGTTCAGACAAAATAATTTGACACTTTACTCTAGGGAGGTTTGGGGCAGTCACACTCTGATGCTAGTTTTAGGAAACTCCACAGGGAATTTCGAAAACTCAGATAGGAAGGGGCAGCTTGGATATCCACAGGCAGCGAATTCCAGAGTCTGGGCGCACTTATGGCAAACTCCTGATCCCCCATGAGGGTCCGGGTAGGAGGGACTTTGAGCATCCCTGATGTGAGAGACCTAAGTAGGTAGGGGGTGGGATTCAGTTTATGCAGAAGTGGGGCCAGCCCTTGGGGGGTGCTAGTTCTGATCAGTTTCCCAGAGAGGCATCCCAAACCAAAATCAAAGTATCTAGCTAGTGAGAGCCAGCAGAGTTTCTCATTGCTCTCAACGGTTGGTGAGTCGGGGGGGCAGCCAAGGCAAAATGACAAATGTTATTGTAAGCAGTGTACCACCGGGTGAGATGTGTCTTTGGAGAGCAAGCAAATAGGTGCAGCCCATAGCTGAGGGAGGAAAGGAGCACACCCTTCGCTAGGGCAAGCCTGGCTGCCGATGTAAGGTTATACTTGGCCCTATAGGCCAGAACCAGTTTGCAGTTTGCCGCCCTGCAGATGTTAAGGATATGATTACCCATGTCAAGTTGGGGGTCAAGTGTTACCCCCAGATATTTGATGGAACTCACTATGGGTAGTGAGGATCCATCTGCGCTGGTGACGTTTAAGCAGGCCGATGAGGCTTTGATTTTAGCCATTGAGCCAAAGAGCATAGCCTGTGTCTTTTTCAGGTTCAAGACCAGCTTGTGACTAGTAACCCGTGACAATACCCTGTTAAAGTCATCGGTCAGGTTCTGGTTTAGGGTAGTGGCATTCTGGGAGTGAGCCAGGATTACCAGATCATCTGCATACATGGTAGTAACCATGGGTAGTTGATTGATGAAGAGGGAGAAGAGGAAGGGACCCAGTACTGAGCCTTGAGGCACTCCGGAGGTCACCGGTAGGGGCTCAGAGAGGACTTTATTGAAGCAGGTATGCTGCTTTCTGCCATGTAGATAACCCATTAGCCATTTCATGGCATGGGGGGAGAGGCCAAGTGACCACAACTGTGCACCAAGCAGGTTGTGGTCAACAAGGTCAAAAGCTTTGGACAGGTCGATAAATATTGCACCAGAGAGTTTGCCCTGGTCCATGGCTGTCCAGATACTTGATGTAACCGAGATTAAGGCTGTGGCGGTGCTGTGTCCCTTACGAAAGCCGTACTGGGCTGGGGACAGAAGTTCATGAGAGTGGATATATTCTGAAAGCTGCTCAGCCACTACCTTTTCAAGGAGCTTGCTAAGGGTTGGGAGAATGGCAATTGGTCGATAATTGTCAGGCAGTTTGGGATTTCCTTGCTTTAGTACAGGGACAATCCTCGCCTCTTTCCAGATGTCTGGGATGGTCCCCAGCCCAAGGGATAGGTTGAAGATAAAGGCTACTGGTGAGGCAATGTGTGCAGCACCGAGCTTAAGGAGTTTAGGCTCCAGGTTGTCTAGGCCAGGACTGGAGTACTGGGAGAGGCCAGCTAGGCATTTCTGCAAGTCCTGAACTGATACAGCCCTGAGGTGGAACATTTGATGAGGATGTACCTAAAGAAGTCCTTCTCCCCCTTCTTAATGCCTTGTGCCAGCCTGAGTTCAATAGATGCCTTGGCTCCCCTTACTGCCCTTGTCACCTCCTTCGATTCAGTCAAGTACTCCTCCCTGTCCTCCCCCCTCCCTGTTTTCTTGTACTTCCTAAAGGCAGCTCTTTTCCTCCTTACCTTTTCCATGACCTCCTTGCTCAACCAGCTTGGTTTCTTAGCCCTAGCCTTCTTGCTCCGGGCCTTGCAGCAGGTTTTGGTTGCCTCCACTATCCCCAGCTTTATGAGCTCCCACCTCTGGTTAGTGTCCATACTAGATTGAATTCTGGCCAGGTACCCTTTTACCACTTCCCCCATCCTCCCAAAGTCAGCCCTCCTGAAGTCCAGCACTGTTGTGCCAGATTACACTCCTTCCTTGCCCATATCCAATGTGAGCCATACTGAGTGGAGGTCACTCCCTGACAGCGGTTCCTCCACTGTAAGTTCTCTCACAAAGTCCCCATTTGCTAGCACAAGGTCAAGGGTTTTTCTCTAACCTGGTTGGTTCACTGACCCATTTTTCCTGTTTGAACAAGAAGATCTAATTTGGGCACAGAACTTCTTCAGATATGTTTGTTTTTATTTTACAATGCATTTTGTGCAACAGAGATACAACATTTCATTTTCAGTAGGTCCTGCTTCTACTTATTCTTAGTGGGTAGATTGGAGCAGTGGAAGGTTAAGTGACTTTCCCAAGGTCACACACTTAGCATTTTACATTATTTGAGTTTGCGTTGTTTGAACCTGTGATGTCCTGGTTCCCAAGTTGTAGCTGTAACCACTAGACATATTGTAGCACAGCTGTCTTCATGGAATAATGCCTGAGTATGTGTTTCCGTCAAAAACATGCGTTTTGACAGCTTATATCTCTGTGCTTTTAGCCCCTAGAACTATGAATTTTAATGTGCACGTTCTCAGTCCTGGGTGCCAAATTTTATTCAATTGCTTTGGCAGTTCAGAAGTTATAAAATGAGTAAAATTACATACAAAAAAAGAACCTTTTGTTGTGCATGGCTAGTGTGAAAACTAGCTGAAAAATTACAGGTTCATTAGAGTTCATTCTAGAATACCATCCATTTGTGGTTTGGAGATGAACTGACCTGTTATTTTTAAGTTATAAGATTTAAAGGTTATAAAATTGGGCGCATGTGAAGTACACTGAAGAAAAATGAAAAAAAGAAAACGTTTCTACAGGCTTGGACTTGGTGATAGACCACAACTTTAAGCTGGAAAAACAAAAGAAAAGTTAACTCTAAAAATGACAGTTGTATGGTTCATTTAAAAAGAGAAAAGTAAATAGTTCAGCTTTTGTGGATTTATGACCACAGCTTTGCACGTCCATTAAAGAGGCCAAAACTGGGCCATGGAGGTGGAGGTCCAGTGTACTCCAGTCCCAGATCAACCAATGTAAAAATACAGGCCACCTTGTAACTAATCCAACATTATTCAGTCTATAGCTGTATAAAATACAGGCAACTACAAATAACACAGCAACAGGGCTGCTCAGCACATCATTACTGACTGTGTGTGTATGTGTGTGTGTGTATTTATAAGTAGGTAGATAGATAGATAGATAGATAGATAGATAGATAGATAGATAGATAGATAGATAGTATTACTGTTCACATTAAACATATGTGCAACCTTTTAGCAACCCATTCCCTTCAAGTATGTTCAGGCAGCTCATTCAGTGCTCAACAGAAGCCAGCTAACAAGCAGTCCCAGGATCACCTCTTCACCCAGTCCCAGTTATTTCCCACCCTTCTTCTCACTCTCCAGGCATTTTGTTTATTAAAAACAAATGTGATCGGTGGCCCATTGGCACAGTTGTAGCACTGTGCCTCACGACACCCAAAGTCTGGGTTCTGGAACAAAGCCTAGATCATCGGTAGCCAGCTTGGGGGGAGTGGAGTCATGCATCCAAATATATGCTCTTTTTCTCTGAGTAGAAGGGGAGCAGTTCCATGCTACCACTTTGCCCCCTGGGTGACCCACAGAGGGAAGAGCAACAGGGTCTGCAGAAAGGGGAGGATATCTCTGACATCGTCAGGTGTGTGCATACACACATCCAACATGACATCTAGCATGTAATATTCTGGGAAGGACAAAAGTAAGGAAAAATCCCTCAGCGATGCAAAATGATAGCCCTCTCACATCCGCAGTTCCCACATCATTAACTTGGGCTCTCCCCAGGTAACCAGATGCATCTCCCAGGGGACTTAGTACAGTCCAAGGGACCTATTGTGGAGGGCAAGCCATAAGAGCAATGTAGGGGATCAAAGGTAAGTCCTGGGAGGAGGCAGGTTAATGGGGTTAGGCTTCGACAGGAATCTGAGTGGGAGCTAAGGGCCAACTGAGAGATCGGAGCATAAAGAACTGGAAAAAAAAAGAATTCCAACCCCTTGCACTGTGCCAGGTGCTGACTGAGTTTTTAGAAAAATATCTGACTGGAAGACCAGGGTACCAGGGTAGAAGAGGTTGGGATTGACATGGGTGGGCAATAGGTGGATAAGGGGTGCTATCTACCCCTATTTGTTAGTGCTAAACCTCAATACCAAGGACACAAAGTGTCTTTGGCAGAAGTGTTGAAGTTGAATCGAATACAGGAGGTCTAAACTGAAGCCGGACTAAAGCTCTCAATTTCACCATTTGCTCACCCTTATACTGTGACTGAGCTGACTTGCTCATCCCAAATAAATAGTATTGGCTAAACTTCATGTATGCATCTATGTAACATTGCTAGAATCCATCTTTTTATGGAGTCATCTGTTTCTGAAACCCTACTCCTTGTCTTTATCATTTTCCACCTTGTATCAAAATGTGGATGCTTATCTTACTGGTAAAAGTTCAACCTCTGTACTATTGTCTGTACATTGACTGTTCTTTATTGCTGTATTTGAATATTTTGTTGTAAGGGTGCCTGAGCCTACAGAGAAGGGCGCCCAAAATAAATAAACTCTACTACGTATGTCTGTTAATTGTACTCAATGAAAGTTTAACTGAAAAACTAAAATGCTGATACCCATCGCCTTAAACATTCTTGGAATCATGAACACATCATCTCAGTCTTTAAAAGCTTACAGTGGCTTCCCAATAACATCAGAATACCATTTAAAATTCTTCAGAAAAGGAATTAGGAGGCACTTTACAAAAATGGTGGTAGCTGACTTGAATGACTTACCAGAGAAAGAAGTCTCCCTGAAGACAGTAGACAGTTTCAGTAGAAGTTAGGACAGAGCAAAGGGGAAAGTTGCATGTATGGGAGGGGGAATGTGGTGGGAGGATATCAGCAGGTAGGGAGGAGCAGATAATGGGAAGGGGGGGTCAATCCCTCCATAAGTGGATAAGAAATTGGTTGGAAAATAGGTGACAGAGGGAGGTGGTAAATGGAGTTCACTCCAAGGAAGGAAAGGTGACCAGTGGGGTGCCTCATGGATCAGTGCTGGGACTGGTCCTCTTTCATGTCTTTTTAAGTGGCATTGCAGAGGAGCTGGAAAGGAAGGTCTGCCTCTTTGTGGATGGCACCAAAATCTACAATAGAGTGGACACTCCTCAGGGGTGGAAATGATGAGCAAAGACCTGAGAACTAGAGGAGTGGTCAATGGTATGGCAGCTGGGTTTCAATGTGAAAAAGTGCCAAATAATGCACTTAGGGCATAGAAACCCAGGGACAAAATGGATGAAGTGGTATTGACAACCACCAAGCAGGAAAGAGACCGGGGGGTAATCATACTGGATGACCTAAAGGTGGCCAGGCAGAGCAACAAGGCAGTAGTGAGGGCAAGTGGGATGCTGGGATGCATAGGAAGGGGTATCACCAGCAGAAAGAGGGAGGTGGTATTTCTTCTGTATAAATCGCTGGTAAGACCTCACCTAGAGTATTGTATCCAGTTCTGGAGACCACATCTCTGAATGGACATAGAATGGACGCAGTCCAGAGGACGGCAACTAAAATGGTGCAGGGTTTGCATTAAAAGCCTTATGAGGAGGGACTAAAGGACCTCAACATGTATACCATGGAAGAGAGGAGTGGGCAGATATGGTACAGACCTTTAAATATCTCATGGCGGTAAATAAGGTACAGGAGGGGAGTGTTTTTCAAAAGAAAAGGTGGTCAAGAACAAGGGACATGCTATGAAGCCGGAGGGGGTAGATTCAGGAGAGATGTGAGGAAGTACTACTTCATTGAAAGAGTAGTGGATTCCTGAAACAGCCTTCCAGCAGAGGAGGTGGTGGTGGCATAAACAGTGGTGGGGTTCAAAATGCATGGGTTAAGCACAAAGGAATCATAGTGGAAAGGAAGGGGGAGGGAGAAAAAGCTGTACATCAGGCATGGTCTCATGTAGTAGTATAGGTAGGGAGAAATGGGCTGACTGGATGGGCCAAGCAGCTCTTATCTGCCATCAAATTCTATGTTTCTCCGACTCATCTTCTTTACTCCTGTGACACTCATCTGTCTGCTCAATGTTCCTATCTAAACTATCCGCTGTTGGTGGTAGATACTTTTCATCTTCTGCACCTTCAGTCTGGAAAAACCTTCCCATCTCATTTCATCTGCTTCACTCTCCTTCCCTTTGAATGTCAGCAAAAAACCCTCCATTCCCTTGTCTTTGAGTTTTTACCCTTTCCTACTGTTGTTACCTTGCAGCTTAACATTTTCTTCTGCAGTTATTTTCCTGGCACTTTCTATGCAGTATTTTGTGATACTTTTGCATGAGTAACACTACATGAAAGCTAGAAAAGGGTGTGGTTCTATGAGATGGGATGTCATTAATATTTTCTGCATACATGATAGTACCTATTTATGGAATAGTCACTTTTCCCATTGTTAGCAGAGGGTCATGAATAGTCTGAGGTGACATAGCTGCAGGATTGGCTTCATAAGAATAACACCCATTGATACAGTTTATATTTGCTGATATACCTCAGTATTTAAAGCAATAAGACCTGACCAGATGTGGGGTATTAATTAATTTATTTATTTTTTGTTGACCAGGTAAGTGCACTAGATAAATCCTGCCTATTTTCAGGCACGACCCAGGAGAGGGGGATACAGATGAATGCCAACTGATCTTGAACCAGATTAAGCTGTTGGTGGTATTTTTAGTGAATGAGGGAAAATTTGGCCAGGACACCACGGAAATTCCCTTGCTCTTTTCGATAAGTGCCATGGGATCCTTAACATCCACCTGAACTACCACCAATCCAGGCAGATGGGACCTCGGTTTAACGTCTCATCTGAAAGACGGCACCTCAGAAGTGCAGCACCCCTCTCATGCTGCACTACAGTGTCAGTACTGGGATATTAACCCAAGTGCCAGTTGTGGGAACTGAATCCACAGCCCCTCTGATCTCCTGGCTTCTGAGGCAAGTGTGCCTACTGAGCCACTGACACTGATGCCAGTATTTGTGGATACCTTTATGCCAAGGGGTGCAATGAGGTCCTATTGATACAGTTTACATGTGCCAATATACATCAGTATGTAAGCAGTAAGACCTGACCAGGTATGGGGTATTGGTGAACACCCACACACCCAAGGGCTCGATGAGGACCAACATCACAGCTGGAGGGCCTTACAGCTCCTGGAACTGCAAGTATCCACTTATGACCCATGCCCTGAAGGTCTTATTGTGCTTAGTAAATGTGCTGGGTGGATTTTAAAAAAAATCTCTAAAAGATAAAAAGGACACAAAAATGCAGTAAAATATGGCTTAGAAAATGTAAATTGTACCTCCACAGATGGTTTCTATGTGTTAGTCATCTGGTTTTCTACACATATGGTAGAAGGTTTGTTCGCTTACCATGGGACATAAAAATTCAGTACTCTGCACCATTCCTCTAATTGAATGCCACCCCCAACCCCCAAAGCATGGATTGTTAACATGAAATGCACAAATTCAAAATTCTGCAAAATTCCACTGGCATACACTCACACAGACACACACAGGCCTCATACAGACCCAGAGGCTCAATTTTACGTGGGACAGTTTTAGCAGCACAGATTGCTCTGTCAAGCTGGTTAGGCTGGGTGTATGGGTGTCTCATGATCATCAAAGAAACACCAGAATTGAAAAATCTGAATAGTGCTTAATTTTTTTAGATTTGTTTATGTGTATGATAAAGGGATCATGAGTAGAAAGAACATTCATTTATGTATTTTTTTTTATTTAAGGGAGTTTTATTTTTAGGGCCTTGTTGAAGTTTATATATGGGATATACAATGGTGACCTGTCAGATAAATGATTTATCTACACAAGTACTGTTTGACCTCGGGTAACTTCACGAGTGGCGTAAGCCACGAGTGAGGTGTCCGAAGTCAAACAGCACAAGTGTAGATAAATCATTTATCTAGCAGATCACCATTGTATATTTCATTTATGCAGTAGGGATGCTTCTTATCAGCGCAGGAACATTTGGTTTGGACTCTTTATCTTCTTTTGTTAAAATGATAATTTCTGGGACTTTCTAGGACTTTCGGTTAACTTTCCTAGTGTATGTTCGCCTAGCAGGTTGGTTGCTGTTAAATGAAACACCACTCATTTTGTAGAGAACTTCTTGCTGAACAAATGTCATGGTCACAGTATCATGCTACCTTTTTTGTTTTAAAGTTAGTCGCATTTGTTTGATGAAAAAGTGAAACAAAAATTGAATTTTATGCTGTTTTTTGCTAATTATAAAAAAACTAAAAGGTATTTATTAATGAAACACCACTCATTTTGTAGATATTTTTGTGCTGAACATTTTTCATGCTCATAGTACCATGCTATCATTTTTAGTTTTAAAGTGATTCACATTTGTTTGTCGAAAAAGTGAAAAGAAAATTTAATTTGATGCTGTTTTTTGCTAATTATGAAAAAACTAAAAGGTATCAATGAATGAAACACCACTCATTTTGTAGATATTATCATTTTTCGTTTTAAAGTTATTCACATTTGTTTGTCAAAAAAGTGAACAAAAAAGCTTTGATTGACAGTTTGCATTTATCCCACATTTGTGGGATAAATCTAGGGTGGCTAGATTTATCCCACATATGTGGAAATAAATGGATTTATTCAATTGCTTTTGGTTCCACACCTATTGCATAAATATATATATATGAGTAAAGGTGGCCGCCATGTCCATGACAGAAATCAAAAATGAGGGAAGTAGCTCATGTATTCTGCATGTGATGTATCCAAATTCTAGATCATGTGTTGAATCTTTTTTTTTACAGAGGGGCATTGGCACATAAACATATGCTAATGGGATGGCAACAGCCAGGTGTTTAACTTGCCCATTTTCTTAACATCAATATTCTTATAACCATGTTATAGAGTACTGATGTATACTGACAGCTATCAAACTTTGACACATGGTTGGAAACTGTATTAACAGGACAAACGCTTGTCGACATTACTCCAAGTTTTTAATTAAAAAATATATAACCCTAACAGTTTAGAAGTTGGCCTTTTTTTTTCTGCCCTCCTCATACTCGCTGGCCCCCACTCCTTCAGGCTCCACAAGTCCCCCACTAGCCCCATTGTCCCTAACGCAGCCCTCCTCTAACTCCACAAATCACAGCTGAGCAGGATATCCAAGCGTATCCCTTTACATGAGGCGGGTCCCCTCCTCCAGAAGGCACCCGAGGAGGGGATGACCCCAACACACTCTATTTTAGGGCCCAGGGATGCTGCCACAGAGAAGGGAGCCCCTGGAAAGCACTGGAGGCATTCAGGGACAGAGAGCTGTCATCTGGCGGCCAGCGAGTGGTATTTCCTGCTTTTTCCTAGGTGCATGACATCCGAACATCAAGGCATTAGCCGACGTCTGTCACGAACCACCCAGCAGTGAACTCGTGTTGCCCTACCCTTGGCCTCCACCAGCAGTCGCCCAACACTGGGTCGTATCCCTCCCTCCCTCCCTGGAGACAACGAGCAGTCATGGGATGCTCAAGTTTTCTCCCCCCAGCTGGCCAGCCAGTGACCCGAGCTCATTCCCGAACCCGAGTTGCTGGCATCGCAGAGCGAAACTAACTCCTGAGCCGGGCGGGCCGAAGTTGGCCTTTTAAAGAAAACAAAATGAGGTGCTGCATCAGCATGTGGTCTGAAAGCAGAATAGAATAAAATGTTAGTCGCATCGCTGAAATAGAGTCAAAATCGACATATTATGATATCTCTTCAGGAAATATCTAAAGACATATTTCCTGAAGAAGACCTAGATATTTCCCTGAAGAAGACCTAAGGTTGAAATGTCGATTTTTAACTCTATTTTCAGCGTGCATTTAATAGTACCATTTTGTTTCACTTTTTAAAGAAATAATCCTTAGAAAGGGTTAACTTTGAAAGTGGTAGTTTTTTCTTTAAATAAAAACTTAGGAGGCACAGCGACATGGATAAGTTATATCAGTGCAGTTCTTATTAATTGATAGTCTATTATCAGTAATTTTAAATAAGCAAAAAAGTACTGATGATATTTTAAAATACCAATGATTTGGCTGGCTCTGTAGTACGCTCAGTATGGGGCATCGCTCTGACATGCTGGTGATACGGGTTCATGCCGCCAAGCCCGTATACCAGAAGTGGAGGCCAGCAGGGAGGTAGTTGATAGTATCCTTCAGATGCTTCCCTCCCAGGGAAAGGGTCGTCATGTGTCAGTCTCATAGCAGCTCCTTGTGGTGGGTGACAGAGGCATTCCTGGTGGCATGGGTGATCACACTCTGCTGAATACCCCTGGCCCCCTGAAATGCTACAGTAGCCATGCCCAATGCAGGAAGTGGCTGACTGCTCCAGAAACATGGAAACATGGCCACCCTGCAGCACCAGATGATTGCCATTGCCTTCAGTAGGCCTCCTGCATGCCACCAACCACCCAGCACACCATGCCTGGCTCCCGACTGACTACCCCAAAATAACAGATGTCTTCCTCCCCCATCCCCCCAGGGGGCTCCCCACCAATGGGGAATGTAGTTGGAGCTCTGGGTGAAGCTGAGACAGGCATGGCAGCAGGTGTTTAGTCTGACAGGCAAAGGGAGAGCCATCATCTGACAGCCTGAAGGAGTGGGGCTGCAGGGGGGCCCGGAGGAGCAACAAAATATATATATCAGTGATTACAAACTGCATCACTACAACTTATCTAAGTTGACAAGACTTTGTTTTTATATAAATATAAAATTAAACTTCTAGCCCTTTGGTTCCAAGGTTAGCCTTTTTCAAGAAATTATTTTTAGAAAGTTCTAACTTTGGAATTGCTAATGCTAGTGCAAGTTAGCCAGCCTGGGAGTGGGTCCCAAGATGGTAGCCTGGGTAAAGAATTGGCTGGAGAATAGGACACAGAGAGTAATAGTAAATGGAGTCCACTCTGAAGAAAGGGGGGTTACTAGTGGGGTACCACAGGGTTCAGTATTAGGACCGCTCCACTTCAATGTCTTTATAACTGACATTGCAGAGGAACTGGAAGGAAAGTATGTCTCTTTGCAGATGACACAAAGATCTGCAACAGAGTTGATGCACAAGATGGGGTAGAAAGGATGAGAAGGGACTTGGCAAGGCTAGAGGAATGGTCAAATGTATGGCAACTTAGATTCAGTGCTAAGAAGTGCAAGGTAATGCACCTGGGAAACAAAAACCAAGGGGAAGAGTACACAGTGGGGGGTGAGATACTAACAACAACAAAAATGGAAAGGGACCTGGGGGTAGTCATATCAGATGACCTAAAGGTGGGCAAGCAATGTGAGAGGGCAGCAAGGAGGGCTGGGGGGATACTGGGATGCATAGGGAGAGGCATCACCAATAGAAAACAGGAAGTTATTATCCCTCTGTACAGACAGCTGGTGAGACCCCATCTGGAGTACTGCGTGCAGTTCTGGAGACCCAATCTCCATAAAGACATAGACAGGATGGAAGCTGTCCAGAGGAGGTCAACTAAAATGGTGCAGGGTCTGCACCGGAAGACATATGAAGAGAGACTTAAGGAGCTTAATATGTATAGCCTCGGGGAAAGGAGGTAGAGGTGGACATGATAGAAACTTTCAAGTACCTCAAGGGAATCAACAAAGTCCAAGAGGGTAGCATCTTTCAAAAAAAGAGGTGTGCAAGAACAAGAGGGCACAATTTGAAGATGGGGGAGGCGGCTCAGAGGTAATTTAAGGAAGTATTTTTTCACAGAGAGGGTTGTGGATGCATGGAACGGCCTTCTGGAGGAGGTTGTGGAGTCAAAAACAGTATTGGAATTCAAGCATGCATGGGACAGTCATAAGGCAATTCTAGGGGGTGGGGGTAGGATGAAGTAGGCTGCTGGTTAACTAGGATCTGCAGCTTATCCATTAGGTAGGGAAATGGGCAGACTGGGTGGGCCAAGCGGTCCTTATCTGCCATCAAATTCTATATTCTATGTTCTATACAGAAACTTGATTTTTTAATGCATGCTAGAAGCTAGGACAATGTCGCAGAATAAATATATTGGTACAGTTTCAATTATTGATAAAGATTCATCACTTACCAATAACAGCAGATCTTCAAAAGGATCACCATAGAGCAATGGTAGATTGGACTGTAAGCCAACGATGTCAAGGTCTTTGAAGAAACGTTTGCAAGATGAGGCGACCCACATCTGTGTCCATGTGCACTTGGTTTGTGCATGATGTCTCCTATATAAACCAACCAGGGGTTCTACTCCGGGTATTTCCTGGTTCCCAAGAAAACCAGAGGTTTCTGACCTATCCTGAACCTCAGAGGACTCAATAAGCTTGTGGGATACAAAATGTCCTGCATGCTGTCTCTGACTTCCCTTCTCCCTCTTCCATCAGAAGGGGACTGGTTGGGCATTCTGGATATGGAGGGTGCCTAGCTGCACATACAAATCAGGAGGTAGTGGCTGCCCTGCTTGCTGCTAGGAAACCTTTCACTAGGCACACCTACTTCCTGAAGTGGAAGCACTTCAACTATGTGGGGCCAGGTAGTGCCCCTGGAACCCTTCATTAGCCCCGTGCAGAGGGTGATGGACTACATTCTGATTCTATCTCAGTCTGGATTACAGTATTTCTTGGTGATGGCTTACCTCGCAGTTATTTTGGCTTTTCATGCCCCTGTTGAGGATTGGATTGTCTCACAGCTGGCTGTGGTCGGCAGGTTCTGGAAGATTCTGTTGCATGTGGCCCCTACAGCCTGCAGATCTGTTCCAGCCTGGGACCTGAACCTTGTACTCAAATGGCTGACTAAGCAAGTAATAAGGGGGCAGAGAAAAGGGAAATTGTTTAACCAGGAAAGGCACACTAAGCTGAAGCTTGTTTTCAGGTTCAACCTGGGAGCACAAGCTTAGGGTCACATGATATGCAAGTTAGGGCTATGGGATTCAAACCCAGGTCTCCAAGTTTGCAGCTCAGAGCCATAAACCACTGCACTATACTGCCTCCATATATTTACTGGAGGCTGTGGGATTCAAACCCAGGTGTTCAGGCTTATAGCCCAGAACCTTAGCCACTGCCCCACATCGCCTCCCAAAAAGTAATAAGACATTACAGGGTGTGGATTAGGCTGAGAGAACCACCCACCCTGGGATGTAGTGAAGCCTGGCACTAGTGACTTATAGCCCCTGGAAGGATGGTTATCTCAGCCTAACCCACACACTGGAGTGTCTTATTGTACTTATAAAATGTGAAAACTGAGAAAAAAAATTAAAAAAGACAACTTTTTTCCTGTTAAAAACAGGTATTTTCTTTTGTCAAGAGTAACTAGTAGAACATAGTCCTTCTCTACCTGTCAGTCATCTGTCTTTCTACATATTTATTAGATGGAATGTTTGTTATAGAATAAAGGAATTCAAACTTCTGCATAATTCCTCTGGAAGATCGTTCACCCTCTCACATGTAACATAAGTCTATAAATGGAGCCATGGTCGCTGTTTTATCTGTGGCAGAGTAAAGAGCAGAGACTGCCCTGGCAAGCTTGCAAAGATAGCATGAAGATTTTTCTTGGTCACCAAGAATGGTCACAGATTTTAAGAATGCATGGGATAGACACAAGGGAATCTTAGAAGCAAGAGGGAGGTGTAAGCCGGAGTCCAAGAAGAGTCTCCAGTGGCACTATAGGTGGGAATTTAGGGCAGACTAGGTGGACCAAGTGGTCTTTATCTGCTGATGACTTCTATGTTTCTATGTGAAGAAACACCAGGAATGAAATCTATGGATAGTACTTCATTTTTTTTTTTTTTTTATAAATTTGTTCATGTGTGTAAGGAGGGGTTCATGAGAAGAAAAAGTGCTTATTAATTAATGTATTTATTTAGTCAGTAATTTATTGAAATTTAAGGGAGTTTTACATTTTAGGGCCTTGTTGAAGGGTTTCAGTAAGAGTAGAGGTGGCAGCCATGTTTGTGATGGCAGTCGGGAATGAGTGAAATAGGTCATGAATTGTGTATGTAATTTGCCCAAATTCCAAATCCCACTGGAACATTTTTGTACCTGGGCATTATGCTGAGATAAATGTGTGGGTGCCAGGCAGTGTCAGCCAGTCAGCTGGCAGGATTTTTCTTGCCCATTTTATAAAGCCCCTTTCAAGCCTGCATCTTCGTGTGACAAGAAGCAGCTGTCCTGGAAGGCTTTATTCTTTTTTCTTATTACATCAGCCAGGTGTGTGTCTGAAATGCAGACCTTGGTTCTTTATCCCTCTTTTCTGGTGTTTCACAGGAACAGCATGGTGTTACATACACTCCCAAATTCTTGCATAAGGTGGTATCTGATGTTAAATTGAAACATATAAACATAGACATTGATGGCAGATAAGGACCGCAAGGCCCATCCAGTCTGCCCATTTTTTCTACCTTATGAATGTGTCATAGACCTGTGCTCTATCGATGGCCTATCTATTCATGCTCATCTGTATTGCTCCCTTATGCCTATTGAATCAGTCCATTGATTTGCCTGTGTTCTTCCCGTCCTCTCATAACCCAGGAAAAGTGCTGTTGCACTTCCTAAACATCCACAGGATCCTTGCCACACTACCGTGACTGTAGCAAGGACTATGCCCAGACCTCTCAGCTGTATATTTCTTTTAGCCTGTTCACTAGGGGTAAGCCTGTCTTCATATAGTGCCTCTCGAAATGGATCGCCTCCTACAGTTTGTTGTGCTGTAGGCAGGCAGAGCAGGACCTACCAGGTTCTGTTGCAGGTAAAGCAACATGGGGTATAGCAGTCTTAGTAACCTGTCGGTCTGTTTCAGATACTAACATCTGCAGAGCTGCTACCCGGCACATGATTTGTGCTTTTACTAAACATTGTAGTCTGGCTTTGATTTCCCGCGAGAGGGCCAGATTTGGCCTTGCTGTTTTACAAGGACTGCTCCCTAATTGGTTAGTCTGCTGTTTTTTCTCACCCATTTGGAGTTGGTACTGCTTGGTAATCATCCCATGTACTGTGGCTATATGGAGATTACCTAAAGGAAGATAGGTTCAGTACTGACCAGCAACAGTAGATCTTTGAGGGGATCTTCATAGAGCTATTATCTTTCTGCACACTGCCTCCCTAATGTGGTAGACCCCACCTTTCAGCTCCTTGGCATAGCACTGTATAGTGAGTGTATCTGGTGGGGGTAGCAGCAGTCCTGCTGTTGGATGTTTCAGGGCTCCGTTCACTGATGGCAGAAAACTGACGTAGTTGCTGGCCACCCACGTTACATAGGACACTGTGCACTGACGGTGTGCATGTAGGCATGCCAACATGGGCAGCTCCATCCTGCAAAAGCTTCCCATAAGGTTCTGATGCTGACCGTTTACATTCAAATGTATTATGGCTCGATGGCGATATCTTCACAAAATATTTTAAATGACCAATAATTGTATAATTTTATTGATATATTTCTAGCATTTCCAAAGTAAGCCTTTTTCAAAGTAATTATCTTTAGAAAAGGCAGATTTGTTCATGTAAAGACTTTTGACTGGAAAGGTATAGTGAGTTGTGAGCAGCTTGTTTCCAAATGTATCCTGGGTGTAGGGTAAAAAAAGTATAGAAGAACAACAGATAATGGTACAGTGGTGTAAAATAAAAGTCCATACAAAAGCAAATGTTAGGGCTAGAAGTCTGCATCAATAAATGATTTGAAATTATTGATAATCAGAATGATTAATACTTCAAAACTGCATTGATATAACTTTCATGATGTCAGACAGACTCCAAGTTTTATTAAAAAAAATATGGAAAATAAATAGTGATGTTGGAGCTCTGTTAGTATTAACCAAACTAAATGTTAGGGCTAGAGCAATCAATAAACTTAAACAAACTTATACAAAATAGTGATGCTACTGAATAGGAGTGTAGCAACCATTTACAGATGTGCAAAGGAGATATTTCAACAGCAGATGTCCGTACGGTAGTACAATAAATGTAAATGAATATAATGGTTAAACTGCAATAAACTGAGACCAGATATTCTGAGGCATTTATGCTTTTGTAATTTGTAATGTTGCTGTGTATCCCTGTGATCCACTCACTTGTTGATATTGTTGTCAGTTGTCCATCTAGGTTTGCCAAATTATAACCTTCCAGGTTTTGCCTGAAAATAGACAATTTCCTGTCAAGTGTACTTACCTAGTTAACAAAAACTAAATACATGTGCAGAGCAGACACTGTGTGTATCAGGGGATGGTACAGCAGAAAGCAGGGAAACATATACATAGACAGTTGAGGACAGACAAGGATTTTTACACATCTAGCCTGTCCTGTACTATATTTCTACCTAGTCTGACAAGCTCTCTGACTGAATTTCAACACACTGGGGATAGCCTTTGTTCCTGACAACCCCTCTGTACCTGCCCCATTTGCCCTTGAAACTTGATTACTGTTCACCTTCATTACCTTCACCAGTAGCCTGCTCCACCTATCAGCCACCCTCTTAGAAAAAAATAACTTCCTCACATCCTGTTAACCTCCCCCAATCAATCTCTTTGCCTAACCCTGAAATTTAAATCACTTTTTGGTATCCATCCTGTTAAATCCCAATAAAAATTTGGTTTCCTTGTTTAATCAATGGTGCATGTGTGCATGTGTGCATATGTGCATGTGTGTATATGCATGTATGTATATTTATACAGATCTCTGCAAAAAACTTTTTTAATGCACCGTTAGGGTTGCCTACAATTATACTTTCTCAAAAAGTAAGGAAATTCTCTACAAAAACGTTGTTATGGACCATTAGGGTTCCAGCATCAAAAGTAGGAAATGACATCTTAAGTTCCCAACTTTAAGACTCCACCCCCATCCCCACCCTCTGTTTTCAACCATAAGTCCCACCCTTCATGCAGGAACAGGCATGAGGGTGTGCCTATAGGGCTGCGAACCCTAATGCTCACCCCATTCTCTTATGTTGTACACATCTTAGCTTACTTACTCATGGAATGGGGTGAGCATTAGGATTTGCAACCACAAGGCTCCCCCCTCACACCTGTTCCTGCATGCAGGGTGAGGGTGGGGTCTTACAATTGAAAACTGCTGGGGGGGGTGAGGATTTAGAGTTGGGAACCCTAAGATGGCATTTCCCTACTTTTGATGCTGGTCCTTTAACAAAGTTTTTTTGCAGAGAATTTCCTTACTTGCTGAAAAAGTATAATCAAAGGCTTATTTGCTTATGGGAGGGCTCTGCATTCCCAACATCTACAATTTTTGAGAGATAGTAACTGTATCCTTGTGTGTGGGAGCATAGGGCCCTATGGGCTCTGCGCTCCCATGTATGGATAAGGCCTGCACCCCCAGAACTCCATAATGGTATTCCTATGTGCATCTGGGAATGCACCGTGCCCTCCATCCATAATCTTTGAGATATTGTAATCATATCCTTATTTGTGTGTTGGAGCCCTTCCATCCCTCCACAGATGTGTACATTTATGTAGCTGTGGAAGGGCCATGCACTTTCATTTATAGGACAACAGTGTCCAAATTGTCAGAATAGCATTCTTATTACCCTACCTGATGTACCCAGTACAGAAAACTTTCATATCCCCACCAAAACATAATTCCATGCAGCTGCAACACCAATCCGTGCCACAGGTGCAAAAACACATTTTGGCCAGGATTTGAAAAATGACAGCTGTGACATACATGAGGTGGGATAACAAGAAGGCTGTGTAATCAAAGACATAAATAAATAAATAAAATAACTAAATGTTGAAAATTTGGGGTAAAATATTTAAAATGTCCAATGTGTAGCAAAATTGCAACAAATGGGCATAACTTTGCAATTTTTTATTATTTTTACCCAAAATTTTTAACATAGCCATCTTATGACCCCACCTCATGAATAAGTGTGATGAAAATGGTAAAATCCTGCCTGAAAGGTGATTTTTGCCAATCAATTACAAAATGATCTTTCGGGCGGGAGTTGTGTCATGACAGTCAGTCGAAGAATGGGGCTATTCTAGATGCCCTACAGGGGGGCATTCCTTAGACAACTAGTATTGGAGCCCACTCAAGAGGGAGCAATCTTAGACCTGGTTCTCTCAAATGGAGATGAAGAGAGGGTCACAGATGTAGAAGTGGGTAGCCACCTGGGAACTAGCGACCATCGAACAGTATGGTTCACAATAAACACAGCAATAGAGTCAAGCCGTACAAAGGCAAAAGTACTGGACTTTAGGAGGGCTGACTTTGCCAAAATGGGTGAGTGCCTAAGGAATGCACTAGCAAATGGGCAGGAAGGAGGGGTGGAAGAACAATGGGGAATAATAAAAACTGCCATCACAGAGGTAACAAGCCTTTGTGTGAAGCAAATAAACAAAACAAAACAATGTAAGAAACCACTATGGTTCTCAAAGGAAGTGGCAGTGAAGGTTCAAGAGAAAAAGAAAGCATTCAGGAAGTACAAGGAATCACAGAAGGAGCAGGACAGAGAACTGTATCAGTTAAAGCAAAAGGAAGCTGGGAAGACAGAACAGCAAAGGCCCAAACCGAGGAAAAGATAGCCAACTCAGTTAAGAAGGAGGATAAAACCGTTTATAGGTACATCAGGGAGCGAAGGAAGACCAAGGGAGGGATAGTGAGGCTTAATAAAGGGAGGGAGGTGGGCAGAAGGTGACTGTGAAAAGGCAGAGATACTAAACAAATATTTTTGCTCAGTATTTACAAAGGAAGAGGGGGAGGTACCTAAAACAAACTGTAGAAACACTCTGGATGCAGAAGTTGATACCAGCCCATTTACAGAAGAAAGGGTTCTGAAAGAACTCTTAAAACTGAAGGTGGACAAAGCAGTGGGACCTGATGGGATTCATCCCAGAATTCTAAAAGAACTAAGGGTAGAACTAGTGACACCACTGACTACCCTCTTTAACAAATCATGGGAGAATAGGGTGGTACCTGAGGACTGGAGGAGGGAAGATGTGATTCCCCTTCACAAAAGTGGGAGCAAGGCAGAAGCAGGAAACTACAGACCTGTTAGTTTAACCTCAGTGGTAGGGAAAATGATGGAATCACTTCTGAAGGAAAGAATTGTTGAGTATCTAGAGGCCAGAGGGGCACAGGACCCAAGGCAGCATGGATTCAGAGCGGGAAGGTCATGCCAGACAAATCTGATAGATTTCTTTGACTGGGTGACCAAAGTAGTAGATCAGGGAGGGGCTGTGGACATGGCCTATCTAAACTTTAGCAAGGCATTTGACACAGTCCCACACAAAGATTAATATACAAGTTAGCCAGCCTGGGAGTGGGTCCCAAATGACCGCCTTGGTAAAGAATTGGCTGGAGAATAGGACACAGAGAGTAATAGTAAATGGAGTCCACTCTGAAGAAAGGGGGTTACTAGTGGGGTACCGTAGGGTTCAGTATTAGATCGTCCTCTTCAATGTCTTTATAAGTTACATTGCAGAGGATTGAAGGAAAGTATGTCTCTTGCAGATGACACAAAGATCTGCAACAGAGTTGATGCACAAGGTGGGGTGGAAAGGATGAGAAGGGACCTGGCAAGGTTAAAGGGATGGTCAAATGTATGGCAGCTTAGATTCAGGGCTAAGAAGTGCAAAGTAATGCACCTGGGAAACAAAAACCCAGGAGAAGAGTACACAATGGGGGGTGAGATACTAACAACAACAAAAATGGAAAGGGACCTGGGGGTAGTCATATCAGATGACCTAAAGGTGGGCAAGCAATGTGAGAGGGCAGCAAGGAGGGCTGGGGGATACTGGGATGCATAGGGAGAGGCATCACCAGTAGAAAACAGGAAGTTATTATCCCTCTGTACAGACAGCTGGTGAGACCCCATCTGGAGTACTGCGTGCAGTTCTGGAGACCCAATCTCCGCAAAGACATAGACAGGATGGAAGCTGTCCAGAGGAGGGCAACTAAAATGGTGCAGGGTCTGCACCGGAAGATGTATGAAGAGAGACTTAAGGAGCTTAATATGTATAGCCTCGAGGAAAGGAGGGAGAGGGGGGACATGATAGAAACTTTCAAGTACCTCAAGGGAATCAACAAAGTCCAAGAGGGTAGCATCTTTCAAAAAAAGAGGTGTGCAAGAACAAGGACGCACAATCTGAAGATAGAGGGGGCAGCTCAGAGGTAATTTAAGGAAGTATTTTTTCACAGAGAGGGTTGTGGATGCATGGAATGGCCTTCCGGAGGAGGTTGTGGAGTCAAAAACAGTGGTGGAATTCAAGCATGTATGGGACAGTCATAAGGCAATTCTAGGGGGTGAGGGTAGGAAGAAGTAGGCTGCTGGTTAACTAGTATATGCAGCTTATCCATTAGGTAGGAAAATGGGCAGACTGGGTGGGCCAAGCGGTCCTTATCTGCCGTCAAATTCTATGTTTCTATAATGTTCATGAGGTCAGGTCTCCAAAAGGCTATGTTGGAAATTTGGTGTCAAAATTTAAAAAAAATGGCTGAGTTAGGAATAAAAGTTGAAATTTCCATTGAAATCCTTTGAACCGCATTTACCTTCGTTTCTTGTATTATGTTGCCGGTTCCAGCAGTAAGACGTGTCTTCAATCGGGAGAGTGGATCTCGAACCTGGGACCTGTTCAGGTGAGTGAGAGTGTGTGGGAGTACTAGGGAGTGTGGGGCTGTGGGTGCTGAGTGGGAGGTAAGAGTGGGGGTGTCTAATCGGTGAGGGACCTTTTTTATTTTAGGGGAAAAACATCTAGGACAGTTTCCTTTTTTAGAAGTTGGGAAAGACATTGGTGGGTGGGGGGAGGTGCCACTAGACACCAGGTGAAAAAAGCAAAGGAAGGAGGGGGCATAAATCAGAGGGTGGAGGGGTGCCACTAGACACCAGGGGAAAAAAGTACTAAAAAGTGGGACAGCAATTGGAGGGTGGGGGTGCCACTTGATACCAGGGAACCAATATAGGGGACACTTAGAGTTTCTTACAAAAAGGGGGATAGCAAACAGAGGGTGGGGGGATGCCACTAGACACCAGGAAAACAATGTTCTGATCACAAAAAAGGATTATTTTTCATGACTCATAGTATGAAAAATAATCTTTTTTTTTTGCATAATGAGTCACGAAAAACTATTTATTATGTCCAAAAAAAATGAAAGCCATTTGCTACAAGCTAACTGCAGAATCCAACTGAGGAGGTCCAGATAAGCAAACTCCATGCATTGGTTTAAAATGAAGCCATAATTGTTTTGAGTTATTATATTTTGTTTCCCTCACTAACTGTAAAAAAAAATAGTGGCCACACAAAAAAGGATTACCCATTTGCGTCAAGGGATTACCCATTTGTGATATAGGATCCGTTTTTTCAGGGACATCTAACTGCTCCCATTGAAAATAATGGGAAACTTTAACATTGAATAACTTTGGAGCTGATTAACATTTTTTCACCAAAACTTCAAAAGGCGTATCAGTGACCTAAGACATATATACCCTGATAATGTCAGACCAAACCCCCAAGCCATTTTTTTGCAGCAGCGTAACAAAGAATTTTACAAAAAGTAGTAATTTTCACATTTTTGACATTCCGTATCTCCACACAGACACATGCGACTGAAACAAATCTTATCACATCAAGAGATCTTTGGTCTCTGAAAGGACTTGCAAAATGTCATGCATAGTGGTCAAACAGTTACTGAAGTTCAAAATGTCAGCTTTAACATAGATGTGATCATTGAACCATAATATAGTAATACCACTATAAATACTGTCTGTAAGGCTAAGTAGGATATTCAATGTTAAACCCCTAACTTTGCACCTTAGCAGCTTTGGTACTGTTTGACGAAATCAGCTGAAACTTTGCATGTGTTGCCTACGAAGCAAGATGTAAATCTTTGGAAAGTTCTGTGATGACAGCTTGTGCAGTTTCTGAGATCTGCATATATCATTTTTCTGTAAAAATACATTTTTTTCCTATACTTATATGGAATTTCTTTTTTACTCTCCCCTACAGCCTACATGCGGTGGAATTTTTCCACAGACTTTCAGAAAACAGGTGTGATGTCCTAAGGTAGTGCCTTTGAAAGGCTTGGTGAAAAAATATTAAATGGTTCCAGAGTTACAAGGCTTTAAAGTTTTGTGTTTTTCTGTTCTGAGCATGCTCAGTAGGGTTTTTGGGATAACGTTCTGATATGACGCCAAATATTCTGTGTCACAGGACCCTTTTTTGGTTTCTCACCATGTGCGTCTCACAGCACAAAGCACAAGGAAAATACATAAAAGTGCCATCATTTTAAAAACTCCAGAACCTAGCTAAACAAGCTCAGTTTAGCTAAATTCTGATGTTTGTTTGTTTTCTAAATAAGGGCCAGAAATATCTTTTCTTTTTGCATCCCAAATCTTGGGTGCCCAGTTTAGTGAGAGGAACTGTTCACTCACATTTTCTGTATGAGAACAATTGGACTTTCTTGACTTCTTCAGCCACAGCTGGAACTCATGCTGTGGGCTACAGTAAGACACCATTTCCATGGTGTCTAGTGGCACCCCCCCTACCCCACAACATAGCTATGCACAGAAGTAGAAGTCACATAAATGTTACTGGCTTATGTAATGTACAGTAGATGAAGTCTGTTGAATTCTTGTATTTCAGTTTTTCCATGCTTCTAAAACAAAGGCAGAAGCAGAACTAACACTGACAAGATGACTCTCATAAGTAAATGGTTTTAAAAAATGTCACAGTCTGTGTAGATGGGTTCTCCTGATTGAAGGAATTACTTAGAATTATGGGTACACAGACTCTTCCTTATTCCATTTCTGCAATAATTGCCTGCCACATACCTTGGCAATTTCTGTGTTTTCTAAAATGCATATACAGGTACTGTATTACGTTTGTTATTTTATCGCTTACAAATCAAAATGTTCATTTAAGTCTGACTGTATATTTTCATTTACTCACCTCTGGGCTCAGTCAATTGGGTTTAAATGGAAGGGGGGAGGAGGAGGATAAAAAAGTCCTTCAGTATGCAAATTACAGTGTTTAGTTTTTATTTATTTGTTTATTTGAATTTTGATAACCAGGTAAGCCCACTGAGACCATGCAGTCCCTTTTTCAGGGGTGACCCGGGGGAGGATACAGAGGATTATGATAGCAAAGTATTAGCAAAGACAAGTACATTCAATATGAATAACACAGCATAAAAGGCAGTACACGATACTGGGGCAGACTAGAATAAATACAAAGTCATATACATACAATAACATTGGGGTCCTAAAGCCCAGTACATTATATACAAAGCAATATACATACTATTTCATCACTGATATGGGAGGTAGCGCAAAACTTGGAATCCCAAAGCCTAGTGCAAAGAGTATCAGAGGTAACCTAGGTACATAAAGTAAGAGAAGTGAGCTCAGGCAATAGGGAAGTGGAAAGTTATAGACAATGCAGTCTCATGTAATTAGTACCCCTATATGTACTGTGGGTAATCATGATTGTGCAGGGATAGAAATATTCAGCAGTAAAGCAAGAACTAGCGTGTGAATAATGTACAGTTATACTGAAAGGAAAGGAAAGGATGAGCAGAAGGGGCTAGCCAGGATGAGAAGGCATGAGTACAGAGGTATATTGCGTTGGTTAAGTAAAGCAGGAGCAAATTCCTAAGGCATTTAGGTGGTTGTATAAAACTTGTTTGAGAGTACTGTAGAACCAGAGAACTATCCATCCCATGATGTGCCTGGTGAACAAAGCACCTTCATAATGCAGTCAGGATTCAGAGTAAATACATAATTAGAAACCTGTTGAGATTCAAAGCTGTATTTACATAATTTTCCATATACCCTATGTTTTTATAACTTTAATTTCCATATAAAAACAGGCATTTGCAACACTATTATTATTGAGTTCCACTGTTACTAAGCTGTGTTTTTTTTTTTCAGTTAATTTTTTTATGGTCTGGTTCCTGGAAGAGGGCTCTGCCACCAGTGTAACTTTGAGGGGAACACCAGCTTGTACACAAGTGTGGAGAGCATCACCACTGGGTCCCCCCACCCAGTAAGTCTTTCCGAGCACACTGGCACCTATGGTCAGACAGGTGGCAGTACTGCGCTGGAGCATGACTGCCCTCCCTCCCTGGAGGAGAGCATTCTGAGTCCCCCTCTCCCCACCAGCGCTCAAAGACCAGGTTCAATCTGAACTCAGGTTGCTGGCGTGGCAGCAGTTGTGGCTGTCCTGTGCTCCAACCCTCCACACCACTAGGCACACCACAGTTGTGAAATGTGTTAAATGGTGAGCTCCTGTCACTGCAGCTAAGCCACCACCAGTGATTAAAAAGCAGCACCAGAACAGGTAAAGATAGACATGGCTATTAAACAAAATATAATAAGTAAAATACACACTAAGAGCCTGATTTTCAAAAGGCTGATGGCCCCTCTGCAGGTGTGGAGGGCCAGAAAACCATGGAGTGCCCCCTGCATACAGGATGCATGTTATCTGGGTACTTTGTAGCATTGACAACAAGGAGGTGCATGCCCCACCATACACAATCACACTGTTGTTCCTCTTGATAGATGGGTGAGCAGGCCAAGGCAGACCTTGGGGCATAGGCTAGTAGGAGCCAAATCTTAAAAATACAATCTATGCAGTGTGAAGGACCAGTGGAGGGGGTGGCCACTATTCCAGCCAAGAGGCAGCAATAGGAGTTGTGTACCTACTCTACCCAGCCATTCCTTACCCTCTGCATCTGTAGCTGTGGCCACATTGAAGTGCAGGTACCACAGGGCCCTGCACTTCCACAGCCCACCAGGCAGCCCCATGAATTCTTAACATCTGTTGGTGCACTGAACTGCAAGGCCCAAAGTTTGTGGGCCCTGGATTTCTGTAGGTGGACAGAGTCTTCTTTTCATGCAGGGCATCTGCACTTGCATGAATGAGGACACAATTCCACTATCTCAAAAAGAAAGGCCATTCTTTACAAAATACTTTGTTAATGCACCAGTTAGGGTAACTTAATGCCACAAAAGTAGGGCAATGTAGCGTTAGGGTTTCCAGCCCTAATGCCCCATCCCCACCCCCCCAAGCAGCAAAAGGAAGAAAACATTAGGGTTTTGGGTCTTTGGAGTCTGGTGAATCAGTGGTGGGGTCTTTCTTGTCAACCTTAATGCTCCCCCCCCAGCCCCTAGCCTCCAATCCAAAGCATAAACTCTCAAATGGAGAGGGATTAGCCCAGCCCGAGTTGCTATCCAGACTGGTGCCATCCTGTGCCACACAGTGAGGTACACAAAGAAATATCCAGAGTCAATATGCCAGGCAGCTGTAAGTTCAGGGAATGCAAGGATGTTGCTCCCTCTGTACAACTGAGCTACAGTTTGTAAACCTAGATGACACCATCTGAGTAGTCGCTGATGTAGTTATACCAAACATGGGATCCTACCCTTCATTGCTGCTATAAGGTTAGCGTAGGAGGATGGCATTGGTGAATAGCCGATGTGTTTATGGGCCGCTGTCCATACCTTAATCATAGTGGCAGTGAATGGGTTGGTCACCACAGGTGGAGAGAGGGTCTATAGGGACCTGGAGAGACATTTTGAATGCATATTTCCTCTCAGTTCATCATCAATGAACAGTCAAGAGGGCTTAGAAGTCCTCCCTCCCACTGGTAGGAAGGCCAGTTGTGATGCCCCATACAAATTCTGGAAGTGAGGTAGGCTAGCCCCATGAAGCTTATTAGGTAGGTGTAGTATACTCCTTTTGATGCAGGTAATTTTTCCCTTTAACAAGAATTTATGTAGCATTAAGCTAAAGTGTTTGAAATGTGCTAACAGCACATGTATAGACAAAAACGGGTAGAGCTATAGGCATTTGGGTAGAAAGGACATTTTAATAGTATTAATTTGGCCCAATAGAGATAAGGGCAGTGATTGCCATTGGTCACAATCCTCAGAGAGTTTGAGAAGGAGGGGTTTATAGTTTTTAGCATAGTGGAGGCTGAGTCTAGAGAGAATACAGATCCCCAGATACTTGATTTTATCCACCAGTTGTAGGTCCCCAAAGTCTGCCATGAGCTGAGTTCTATCAAGTTTGCCAATTGGTAGTGATTGGCTTTTAGTCCAGTTTATTTTATGGCCTAAAAGGGATCCATATTCATGCATGAGGGAGTGAACTTTGGGTAGGTCCCTAGAGGGGTTCATCAGGTACAATAGTAAATCATCAGCGAATTAAGCAGTTTTATGCTTACATCCCCTTCCCCTCAAAAGCTCTGGATACCTGTGTGGCTTGGAATTGCTGCTGCCAGCAGTTCCAGGGACATAACATATAGTAGGGGGATAAGGGACACCCCTGTCTCATGCCCCATCCCAAGGAGAAGGAGGGGATAGGTTCCTCACTGACTGAGATTTGAGCACTGGGGGAGGAATATATCACCTTGATCCATGGGATTAACTATGGTCCCAACCCCATTCACTTCAGGGTCTCAAACATATACACCTACTCTATGCAGTCAAAAGCTTTCTCTGCATCCAAGGCAAGGACCACTGCCCCATGTTGTGTTTGCTTTTTGGGCCAATCATGGATAATGTTTAGAGTTCTAAGGATGTTGTGTTTCCCTTGGTGACCCTTGCCAAATCCAGTTTAGTTTCAGTGGATTATATGAGGTAGGGATGACTCTAGGTGGGTAGCAATGAACTTGGCAAAAACATTGTAGACTGCCATGAGGCAAGAACTGGGGCCTATACAAGGTGCATAATGTGGGGTCCTTGCCTGGTTTAGGGAGAATGGTGATTGTAGCAGACTGCGTAGAAGGGGGCAATACACCATGCTCCAAGCTTTCTGCAAGCATGTCCATTAACAGTTCGATCAAATCAGTAGCAAAAATTTTAAATAAATCGATAGGAAGCCCATCAAAGCCCAGAATCTTACCACTCTTCAGGTCTCTAAGAGCCTGGCAGATCTCCCCCTCACTTAGAGGAGTGTCAAGCTTGCAGGCCTAGGGGGAACTTATGGGCTGGATCCTAGTCATCCCAAAGAAAGTGTTCATCTGGTGGGCAGTGAGGGAAACCTCCAGGGTATAGGGATTTATAAAAAGCCACAAGTTCAGCACCAATTTCATCTGTACCTAAGATTAGCACACCCATCTGGTCTCTTACTTAGCCAGTGTTCCTCTCTCCCTCTCTCACCTAGATAGCTGCCAAGTGAGGTACTCCCCCCCCCCCCGCCTTTGTCACCATCAAAATATGCTCCTGCCTGGGCCAAAAGTATAGAGTGCTCAATGTGGGAGCTACTAAGCAGATTAGGCAAGGCAATAATATAATAATAATAATAAAGTGTATTTTTAAGCTCCAAGACAAAGTTTATTTCTAGGGCGCCCAATCCCAGAGGCTCTGGGTGCCTTACATCAAAATGGGCAAAGGAAAATGCAACAATAAACATCATAAAATACAACAATAAAGTAAAATAATAATACAGCATTATATCTCATTAAGTCTGGTTTTAAACCAGATCGGATCTCGTAGTCTGGGAAGGCCAGAGCAAATAAATGGACCTTGAGACTGCACTTAAATGACTCGACAGATGGGGCCTCCCTGACAGATGATGGCAATACGTTCCACAGGACTGGGCCGGTGACACTGAATACCCTGTCGCTGGCAGTTCTGAGTCTAGTCCTGGGAACTTCAAGGAGGCCCCTGGACGAGAAGCGAAGAGAGCGGACTGAGGTGACCGGTGTCAGATCAGTCAGGTAGCCAGGGCCTAGTCAATGTAGGGCCTTATAGGTGAGTAAACACACCCTGAAGATAACCCTCCACCTGACCGTCAGCCAGTGCAGTTTCAGCAGCACTGGGGTCACATGATAGGACCCTGAAAGGCCCGTCAGTAACCAGCTGTGTTCTGCACCAGCTGCAGTCGGTGGAGGGTACCTCCAGAGACTCCGAAGTAAAGAGTGTTACAGTAATGAAGCCTAGATATCACAAAGTCATGAACCAGCATTGGCAGGTCCTCAGGTGGAACAAGAGGTTTGATCCTGTCAATGTTCCTCACGTGGTAAAAACCAGTTTGGACAACAGACGACACCTGAGATTAAAATGTCAACCTGTCATCCAGGAGCACAACAAGATCTCACACCATAGGGGAGGCTATCAATGGTTCAGTCCCAAGAAAAAGACCTGAGGCCACACCAGATGCACTCCCATCACACCCTCAGCCCGGCTTAAGCACTAGAACCTCCATCTTATTGGGGTTCAGTAACAACCAGCTGGAGGACATCCAGTCATTGATCTCAGCCAGGCAGGTGTTAAGCACTTTCACAGCATCTGATTTCCCAGGGCAAAGGACAGATACAATTTGGTATCATCTGCATAGCAGTGAAAACCCACATTGTATCACCGAATGAGCTCTCCCAGGGGCAGCAAATACACTGCAAACAGCATCGGCAACAAGATTGACCCCTGAGGTACTCCACATGGCAGGGGCCTCAGGGAGGAGGAGAAATTCCCCATCACCACCCACTGTATCCTGCCAGAGAGGTAGGACTCAAACCAGCTGATGACAGTGCCAGTGAGTCCACAGTATTCTCTGAGATGATCAAGAAGCACAATGTGGTTTACAGTGTCAAAGGCTGAAGATAGATCAAGGCGAACAAGAATTGACTTGTCTCCTCTGTCTCTAGCCCTGAGAAGGTCATTTTGCACCCTGACTAATGCTGTTTCGGTGCTGTGCCTGGCTCTGACATAAGATTGGAGTGGCTCATAGATATCAAAGGTTACAAGGTGCTCCTCAAGCTGTTGCACCACAATCTTCTCAACAACTTTTCCCAAAAACGGGAGGCTGGAGATTGGTCGATAATTCACCAAGATATCTGGGTCGAGAGATGGTTCCTTCAGAAGGGGGCCTCACCAGAGCCTCTTTCAAGGAATCCAGGAAGATCCCTCCGACAATGAGTACCAGATAATCAAGGTGAACACTGGGCCAACAGAACCAACACATCTCATCAACAAAGTGTCAGTGCCGGGTCCAGTTCACAGTATGCATGCTTCAGCTTTAAGATGACCTCAATGACCTGAGCCACCTCCACTGGCTTAAACTCCTCCCAGACAGGCAGAGCGCCACTACCACATACGAGGTGATCACTGCGAGTCACTATGTGACTCGCAGATGGGATCCCCTGCCAGATGGAGAACACCATGTCAGAGAAGAACTGAGCAAACTCATCACACAAGATGATTGAAAAGGCTTTTTTCGGCTGCAGACAGGCTGGATGAAGAAGCCAGTCAACAGTCCAAAAAAGCAGAGATGGTCGGTTCTTCCCTGCAGCAATCTCCCTGGACAGGAACTCTTCCTTCTTATGGTTGATTGCCCCCTAGTACTCAACATAGTGAGCACGCAGGGCCAATTTGTCTGCCTCTGACTGGGTCCTACGCCAGCAGCACTCCAACTTCTGGCCCTATAATCTTCATCACCTTGCGGTCCCCATCAAACCAAGGAGACCTCAAGTGAGAGGATTTGGGTCATACACGGACCAGTGTAAGAATATCGAGCGCCCCAAATACTGTCCTATTATAGGCGGTCACTGCCTCACTTGTGCCCTCAGCACATGCAACACCTATGCTAGGTAGATTGGCAGCCGTCAAACATCCCTCTAGGGTCAAACCCCTCAAAGGGCGGCAGCTAACCATCTCAAATGGAGGAGGGGCACTCGGGGGGGGGGCGTGAACAAGAACTTCACTGTGCAGTGATCAGACCATGTGACCTGATCAATCCCGAGGTCACCTACCTGGAGCCCCACTGAGAACACCAGGTCCAACATGTGACCATGGTGATGGGTCATGGAAGTAACTTCTTGTGTCAGACCCAGAGATGAAATCATCTGGAGGAGGTTGGAACCTAATCGCGAAGATTTGTCGTCGGCCCAGGTTACAAATTAAAGTGCCACTTCAACTTTTGCACTACTCTGTATAAGGAAGGTCAGTTTATATGGGCTGCTTCACAGGCTGCAGTTTTAGTTCTGAGCTGGTTTAGTTCAGTGTCTTCCAGTTTTTTGGCATGTGTGGAGTAAGCAATGACCTGCCCTCAAGTGCAGGCTTTAAGCACTTTCCAGCAGCACCCATGGGAAGTATCACCCCCTTTATTGTGGTGCAAGAATTCCTTGATTGTACCTTGCTTAAAAGCAGTGAATTTCTGGTCCATAAGGAGTAAAGGATCCAGTCACCAAGGATGTCATACTGGGGTCGAGCCAATGGCCACTACAGCCATTGTTAGTAAGACGTGATCGGAAATTAAATTGGGAGAATAATCAATTGCTTAGATGTTAGAGAGGAGAGACGCACTAACCAGTAGCCTATTCTGTCTGGCATAGAAGTGGTGAGTATGCGGAAAAAAAGCTGTACTCATATCCAGTAGGGTGGTTATGTCTCCATGCAACAAATAAGTTATATGTAGACTCCACAACTCCCAATCCCTTTGCATTTTTAGAGAGTGGGATGGGGGTAGGATTCGATCTATCAAGGATTGTGTCCTGCGCACAATTAAAGTCACCCCCAAGGATCCACGGGCCCAGCAGAGAAGCCAGATCTACTGCCAGCTTCAGAAAAAAGCCTGGATCTTCAGTGTTTGGAGCATATATGGATCCCACCAAGATGTCACCCACACCAGCCAGAATTACATGAGCCAGGGCATGTCTACCAGCCAAATCAACTACCTTATTATGTACAGTGACCTGGACACCTCGAGGAAACCAAATGGCCACTCCCCTAGCCTTGGAGGAAAAACAGGAGGTGATCCACTCCCACTCAGGCTTGTATTCTTTTTCCCTGCTTCTGCATTGGACATATGTGACGCCTACATTAGTAGGACCCTGACCTCAGCTCTTTTGACCTTGGTCGTCACCCATCTGCATTTTACAGCTTTTTAAAATGCCCATTAATGTTCCATGTGGATACATTAACCATGTTCACCATTTGGCAACCATTTCAACAGTCTATTAATAGCCAGAAATGTGTTCGAACAACTGAGTGCACTGTTGTAAATGTAGTAGTATAGCATAAAAAACAGCCAATATGAAAACCAAACATTTTCTCCATAAAAGTCTCTCCTTCCCTCCCTGACCCCAACCCTCCCACAGATTTTTATCCCCTCCCATTCCCTCAGCTGGCACAGGAAATGGTATCCCACTGTAAACTGGTGGGTAAACACACTGATAAATGGAAACAAGAACATGATGAACAGTTGAAAATACTCCCCCCCCACCCTCTTCTCACTGAGCAATTAATTGCCCAGCAGAATTTCCCCTGCAAACATCTGGTGGTTGAGTGGATAATGTTTTCATGAAGTGTGGGCAAACATAGTAAAGAACAATACAGAAAATGCCCTTTGGTCTCAAATTAATAAAACCAGACAAGTGTGTGTGTGGGGGGGGGGGTCCCCTCCACCTCTGCCCTATCCCACATTACCGAATAGAGGTTTTAAACTTGAGTGTAAAAGACACTTGTCTCTCCTGTATCTATTGGGACTCTCAGTGCACTGATGACCACTTATTAGGTGGAGGTTACCATTTACAGTTTCCACTGGTAAGGGTGTATATAGAACTTTTCAGCAATGCAGAAACAGCGATGGTATTGCACTCTGCAGGGACCAGGATAAAGTGTTCAGCATATCGGTTCACAGTTTTGCCAACAGTCTCAAACGTGTTGGTGTAGTGGGGCAGGCACCATGGCATACGAGTATGATGTAATGGAAAGCAAGTTTACAGAGATGACCCACCAGACAGTATCAAGCACAAAGTTGAATAAAGCATTTGGCCCATAATAGAAATGCACTGTCTGGTGAATATTCCATCTGCCTCGCTCCTAGGCAGTGGAGATGGCAGCAATGCCACCTCATGTCAGGAGCATGCTTGACTGAGGAGACAGGATCAGCTTTGCATACCCCCTTCGCATGAAAATCCCGTTGTTACCCATGTCCCCAGACATGGTTTGGAGAGCACATGAAAGGCATAACAGCACAGATAAAAATGGAACAGAAGGTATGGAGCTGGGGGAAAAACACATGGAGTGGCCCCTGAGGCATAAGATGGTGGCTCATGGCCAACTAGGATATTTCTCCCAGGATGGATAAACATGTGGGCAACCTCCCTTTGATAGTATCAAGCAGAGTGAACAATCTTAAAATAGTATATCCGGCGAGGGAGATCCCAACATCTGAGAGTCGAGCATATGGCCAGCTCCTTGCCCTCACTCCTTGAGCTGGCAAAGTAAAGAGAATAATAAAGTAAACACCAACTTTACATGTGGCCAGGCCCCCTGGAGAGCACCAGCAATTCCTTGGGTGCCCCCCCCAAATCCAGCATTAGGTCCCAAGCCTCTAAAAATTAAACACGAGCAGGCATACATGGTGTCACAGCTGGAGAGATCCTCATGGGGGACACACTACTTCCCCGATATGGGAATGGAATCAGGCCACACGGTGGCTTCAGATTCGATGGACAAAAAAAAAAAAATCAAGGAATCATCTCTTAACTGGAGTGGTAGATCAGTTCTGCGAATGGCCATCCTGAGCAGCAGCTTCCTATTCTACAAAATGTTCAATTCCAAATAATTCATAAAGTATCAAGGGAATCTTCCAGGCCACTCTACATGTGGCTTAGCAGGGTAGAGGAATGCAACATCCCAGCCCATGGAGTGAAATTGAGATTTAACATGGTTGAATTTTTGCCACTTTTTCTGAAGCTCCCTGCTGTAATCCTGAAAGGTTACACATGTCTGTTTTCCATGGAGATAGGGTCTTGGGTTTTAGCTGCCTTAAGCAATGTTTCTTTATCAGTATACCAGAGGTATTTTATAAGGCAGTGTCGAGGGCAATCACCTGGCTAGGTTGGGGGGGCCCCATCCAATGAGGCTTTTCAATTTCAAAATTAAGGGCTGTTGATTCCAATTTGAGGTGCATAACCAGCCATTGGTGCAGGCCCTTTTTGGGATTCTGCCCCTCCATGCCCTTCGGGAGCCCCATGATACAAAGATAAGACCTATGTGACCAATTTCCCTGGTCGTCCACTTTAATCTATAATTCCTTCAGGGCCTCTTGGGGTGTACCGTGGGGTTGTCAACCTTTACACACACCCCATCCTCATATACTTAACACATCTCAGCTTATTTACTGATGGAATGGGGTGAGCGTTAGGGTTGACAGCCTCAAGGTACACCCCATGCCTGATTTGCGAAGACTCAGGAGAAATGAAATAGTAATGGCTTTTCCTGTTGTTGCCTGCAGAGTGGGGGTGGGGTTGGGAACCCCAACACCACATTTTCCCTACTTTTTTCACTTTAACGCTAACTGGTCCATTAACAAAGCTTTTTGCAATGAATATATATTTATAAATATATATATATATATATAAATATATATATATACACACATATATATATATATATTCTATGCAAAATAACGTCATTGATGCATCAGTTATGGTTCTTCTACAGTGAAAAAAGTGAGGAAATTTGATTTTAAGCGCCCCACCTCTTGCACCCAACCCCCACCCCGTCCCCACCAACAGGCATCGGGTGTGTTAAGGGATCATTCTAACTCTCACCCCATCCCATGCATAAACAAGCTGAGGTGGTGCAGTGCAGGAAAATGGGTGAGAGTTAGGCCAAGAACCCAATGCACACCCAATGCCTGTTGGTGGGGGTGGGGGCGGTAAGTGGGGAACCCTAAAATCAAATTGCCTCACTTTCTGCACTGTAGAAGAACCCTAACTGATGCATTAATGACATTTTTTGCATAGAATTTCCTTACTTTTTAAGAAAGAACAGAAAAGTAAAAAGTTGTGCAAGTTGCGGGCCACATTACACACCCAATGACTAAAAAGTAAATTGACAACAGCAAGGCCAGCCACCAAACAAATGTTAATCTTGTAGAACAATAGAAAATGCTGTCCACAAATGTAAACTGCGCTACACAATATCGCAGCAAAAAATATATTGTCCAACACAAAAATACGGCTGTTAACATCTACAGCACATGCCGTCAGCATCCTCCAAATTTCAAGTAAAAAGACCAAACTGTGTCCGAGATATAACATATCAAAGTTTGAAATTTTCATTTGTCAGAGTGGCACAGTTCCACACCTGTTGACATTTAACACACACAATGACTGAAAACTATATCCATGACATTAAGGCTAGGCACCCTATCAATTTCAAGCCACCAGCACAATCCAAAACACTGTCCACAATATATAAAGTGCATCACGCAATATCTTTGCAAATAAATTTTTCCTGACACATAAACATGATAATTCACATCTACAGGACATGCCATAAACACCCTCCAAATTTCAAATAAAAAGACCAAACCGTTTCCGAGATATTCAATGTTAAAGATTAGTAAAATTTCCCTATCTATTCCATTATAAAAAATCTGGCCATCTTGTCTCCCCCCCCTTGCGATCAAAGATGGCAATCAAAGAATCTCATGATCAAAGAATTTGCAGGCTCGTGATCAAAGAATTTGTAGGCTCATGAACAAAGAATAAAAAATGCTATAAATCAAAAAATTTAAGTAATTGTGGTAAACCACTGCCATGGTTCGACAGAACGAAGCCCCCTGAGCAAAACTCACCCTCATTTGACTTTCTAGGGCACTCCTGGGCTGAGAAAATTTATTTTTTAATCTGGCCATCTTGTCCCTCGTTCGCGATGCACGATCGCAATCAAAGAATATCGCGATCAAAGAATTTGCAGGCTCGCGATCAAAGAAATTGCACGCTCGCAAACAAAGAAACAAAAATAATGTTTTCTATATCCCTGGTAGTCTAGCAGTCCCCCCAATCTGTATAAACACATAATCTTCTGCATATCCCTGGTAGTCTAGCGGGCCCCCCCCCCATGTGCATTAAATAACATTTTTTTCTATATCCTGGTAGTCTAGCAGTCCCTGATCTGTAAACAAAAAATGATGTTCTCCTTATCCCTGGTAGTCTAGCGGCCCCCCCCCCAATCCGTATAAAATGTATACTGTTCTGTATATCCCTGGTAGTCTAGCAGCCCCTCAATTGGCAGCGCTACTGCAAAGACGTGCTCAGAAATTAATTTCTGAATGCCTCTTCGCAGTAGCGCTACTAATGCACACAGTCGGCGGCTGGCTGTGGAGGTGAGAGGTAGGCTGTGCCAGTCGCCAGCTGGGGACGGTTGGGGGGAGAGCTGGGTGCACTGGCTCGGCTGGGTAGGGGGATGGGGGGCCACTAGACTACCAGGAAATGGGTGATCGTAATTTATTTTATGATGATCGGGGGGGTAGACTACCAGGGACATGGAGAACTATATAAATTTTATACAGATGGGGCGGCGCTAGACTACCAAGGATAGGAAGACCATTATTTATTTAAAGCACATTGGGGGGGCCGCTAGACTACCAGGGATATACAGAACAGTATACATTTTATACAGATTGGTGAGGGGGCCGCTAAACTACTGAAAAAGGAGAAGTAAGAAATAAAGAGTTGTATAGTAGGTGAGAGGTCTGTGAGGGATACCACCATGCCAGACATAGTAATCTTTAGCATGTGAATAGACTTAAAGAAGATATGTACTCACAAAGAAGGGAGTAGTCATGGCAAGGTCTAGGTCTGATCAGTTGTACATAGTAACCTATAGATGGTATCCTATTTTTTGGAAAATTTAGAGGAATTGTCTCTTAAAGATGGTGCTAATTTTTCTAACCTGAGAATTTCTAATATGTTATGTCTCCATTCTTGAATGGTAGGTGTCGTGTCCTCCAGCCAATATTTCAGAATAGCATGTCTAGTGGATGTACATGTTAAAAGAAGGGTGTACTTCTGTTCCTTTCAACCAGTGGATGTTCTTTTCAAAATGACCCAAGATGCATGTATTCAGTTGAATGTAATTCAAGATCATGGGATCATTTTGGAATAGAGGACCCACTTCTGCCCATAATGGCTGGACAAGGGGGCAATACCAGAACATGTGCAGCAAAGTAACAGTGTTAAGTTTGCATTTATGACAAAGTGGGGAAGGATACAAACCCATCATAAATCTCTAAACAGGAGTGTAATAAAGGTTGTGTAAGGTCTTAAAATGAATTAATATGAGAGCCACTGTACTGAAGGTTTTAAAAGCCAATGGCCATATGTATTCCCAATCCCAGTCTTTGGCGGAAGTCCCCAGAGCTTGTGACCACCACCTAACTGACTCTGTTGTGTGGAAATAGAAGATGATATTTTCATGCACCCCAAAAAAGAGAGAGAGTTTTCATTAAGTGGTACAGATAAGTCAAGTCTGTTCAGAACTGTTTGTTGTAAGGATGTATAAAATGCACCCTCCATAGGGGAAATACCAAAGTTGTCTACCGGAGTCAACAAAGACAGGAAGGAATCATTCTTGGTAATATTCTGAACTGAGTGAATGCCCTTGTGTCTCCAAACTCTATTATTAAGAGGTTTCCCATCACATTCAGTTCAGTCGGCCACGAGCCTCAGAGGTGTGAGGTGGGCTGTGCCGGTCACCAGCTCTGCTCACTAACATTTTGCTGGCAGCTGTGGGGTCTGGGGGGTGTGTGGCACAGATGTTCTATACAAACTGGCATCATTGGGGATAGGTAGGGGGCATGACAGTTATTTATTGTTCATGTACACAGGCGGATGGGGGCATAGGACTTCATTTTTAATCATGTGATCATGGTGGATCAGGATTGGGACATGTCACTATCACTGGAATTATGTGCTCATGAGGATCGGGTTAGGATATATTTAATATTGTGAACATGGGGGACTGGCATCTGTATTGCTGTAATCATAGGGATTGGGGAAGGGCATGACATCTGCTTAATGTCAACATCGAGGATTGCAGGGGTAGTGGGGGTTCTTAATTATACAGGGGGCAGCATCGGGGATGGGGGGGGGACTGCTTGCACTGATGCAAGTAACCTGTGACAACCCCTTCAGTGCTCCAGGTGTTTGACACATGGGAGAGGTTGCTGCAGGTGTGGGAACGTAAGCACTGGGACCACTCCTGTACCAGAATCTGGTGCAGTGTCCCTGGCGCACTGTGCTTCTGTGCAAGCTGCTGTTTGCCGCATCTTGCCCTCATTTAACCAGCCTTTGAGAATCAGGCCCTAAGGGTTACTGTCAAACCATTAGAAGAAAAGAAAATGTAATATTGACCAGCATAAACAGACATATTGCAAGTAGGGAAAGTTTAAATCTTTCCTCATGGGCAGGATGCAGAGAGCAGTATCAGGAATTTTACTTCTGCCTCTCTGCCTTTGTCTTGTGGGGTCCCTCTGGGCTCCGTCTTATCCCCAATGTTGTTCACAATGTATATGCTGCCATTGGGGGATATTATTAGGCAGTATGGGCTGAGATTTCTCTGCTATGCGGATGACACAGCTCTTCATGTCCTTCGCACCTGGGCAGGAGGAGACATTCTCTGTTTTTAACAACTACCTAGCTGAGATCCAAGGCTGGATGAAGACCAACTGGCTGAAGTTAAATTGGGACAAGACTGAAGTATTGGTGTTAGGGTCTGGTCTCTAGGGTGGGAGGGTGCAGGCTGGTGAGACCTCAGGAGTCTGGCTCAGGGACTCCTAGTTGCTTACTTCAGATCGGGTGAAGAATCTGGGCGTTGTGCTTGACTGCAGTCTGACACTGAAATTACAGGTGTCAGCTGTGGTCAAAGCCTTATTTTACCATCTGAGAAACATCACCCAGATTAAACACCTGATCTCCCCTGGTGACTTGCCAACTCTGGTTCACATCTTTGTGACCTCTCACCTAGATTACTGCGATGCCCTATACCTAGGACTACCAAGGGTAGATCTCCACAGACTGCCTGACCGTTGAGAGTTTTAAAGCGGAGTTAAAAACTTTTTTATTTGCAAAAGCTTATGGCATATGATTTTATATTGTTAATGTTGTATTTGTCAATATTTATTGTTATTTGTACAGCACTTTGATTTGTGGAAAAGCGCTTAAAATAATTTTTTACTTACTTACTGTTACAGAATGCAGTGGCCAGGTTGTTGACTGGCTTACCTAGATCTTGTCATATCACACCTGTGCTGCACTATCTGCACTGTCTGCCGATAAACTGGCGGATCTCCTTCAAGGTTGGTTTGCTGACCTATAAAGCCCTACACAGCCAGGAACCCAGCTATCTGCAAGATCTTCTTCATCCCTACCACCCCCGCCCTCTTCACTCCACTGACAAGGGATTGCTAGCGATTCCCAAGATTAAATTGAAGTTATCTGGGGCTTGGACATTTGCTTTTGCAGCCCCAACCCTGTGGAATTCTCTACCTTGTAAGGTTAGAGAGTGCCAGACCATTGACCATTTTAAAGTGCTGCTGAAAACATTTTTATTTAGCCAGGCCTTCCCTGAAGAGAGTTTAATTTAATGATTTTAGTACTGACAACTTTAAAATGAAATGTAATAAAGTATTTTATTTTAGAAATGTTTTCGATAGTATGTAAAGCACTTTGATTCCCTGACATTTGCACTAAACAAATAAAGCTTTGATTGATTGATTGATTGATTGATTGACTGATTGATTGAAAGACAGGTCATAGTCCCCCTGTATGTCTCACTAGTTAGGCCTCACATGGAATACTGTGCCCAGTTTTGGGCACCTAGTACAAAAATGGAAACTGAGGCACTGGAGAGAGTCCAGAGGAGAGCCACTAGGATGATCTGGGATATAAGTGGGCTTGAATATGAGGATAGACCCGGAAACTTGGGAATGTTTACACTGGCATATAGGAGACATTGAAGTGACATGTGTCTGTTGTTTGGGGCCTTAGCAAATAATGATTTGTGGGACTGCTTACATCTAGAAATGAAAGAACAAGTACATAATATGGGGTCACATGCCTTACAATTAAGTGAGGAAGTGTGTCATACCAGGAGAAGATCCTTTTGGTATAGCCAAAGAGTGGTGGTGTTATGGAATTCACTGCTTTGTGAGGTAGGTGGAAGCACAAGTATGACAGAGTTCAAGAACAGATTTGATTGGTACTGTGTTAACAACAAAAGGGGTATTTCAATTAATTCATGGTGAGCAATATGGATATTTGTATACTACGCTCTGTATCAATCTATGAAACCTGGAATTAAAACAACATCATAAACAAGTACTATCAATAGTCTATTTTTCAAATATTGATAATTTAAATCAATAAAAAATGCTCATTATTCGTACCTTTTTGTGTACTTTTTAAAGATTTGCAGTTCACTATCAGACCAAATCAACACATTTTCACTTATTTTATAATCATCATTTATTTGCAAAGTAGCTAGTACAGCTAAAGCACATAAATTGTAAAAAATCTTCATTTTATGTTACGCAAACTCAATATCATCTGTAGCTTTCATATGGTTTGCCTACAAATGTTGCAAAAGAATATTTTAATTAAGTTTCTTTCTCTGTAAGTAATTTTAAAAAGTGTATTTTCAATATACTCTTGCTCCCCTTGGGAGGAAATTTTTAAGTGGGTTTTGTTTACACAATAAGACAAGTCCACGTGGTGAAACTACATATGTCAGCTAAGTAGGGAGACTGAGATTATTTTGGTTGGCAGTGTTTTTTAAAAAATATTGACACAGATGATAGCTGCACAAAACCACTCATACAGATGAATCCACGGAGGATTTTGCATCTGGCCCTTTTATTACTTTTGAAAGCATCAGTTACTCAGCTATTGCATTACTGATATTTCTTGCTTGAAATCAGGCTCATGCTTACACTACTAGCTTGTTGTAAACTTAGGGAGATAAGGGCAAACATTAGAGTGTATTTCATCTCACAGAGGGTGGTCAACATGTGGAATAGCCTACTGAGTAAGGTTGTGGTAGCTAGCATTGTTCAGGATTTCAAAGCAGGAAAAGATAGATTCCCAAGGGAAAATAGCATTGCGGGTTACAAAGCATGAGTAGGCATAGCATTCCAGCTGACACTTCTGGATTCATGTATATAATCAAACTGGGTATAGTCAATGCCGTATGGCAGAAGATGCTGATAAAAAGGAGTCCTATGTTCCCTCCACTTCCATTATACTATGGTTCCTGCTGTATATTACGTTATGAATGTTTCACATGCAGGGTACCTCATTGCACAGTTTAAAGCGATCAGAGTTGTTTGCTGATGAATGCAGTTCATTTGCAAAAGCCAAGGAGCTTATAGAAGGTGATTGATGACTATAGCATGCAGAGATTAAAATATGGACTAGCCAAGTAGGGCTGCCAAACTATTGCTTGGTCTACTAAAGTATCAGTGATGGCTGACCAGGTGCTTTTTATCAGCAAGTCTTTTTTTCTGGAATCTGTTGTAAAGCAACAGTTTACAGTGAATGATTTAGGTCTCTGTCTATATATTTATTTCACTTTCTAACCTGACCAAAAAGCTAGATGTACCATAGTTTAAAGGACATGGGATGCTGTTGTACCTTCTGTGGTACAACAGCTTTTTATTTAGTTGGAAACTCATGCTAGCTGTCATTAAATTTCATCCGTGCAAGTGCTGTCCATTCGGCACAGTGCCACACATACATGTCTCCTCTTCTCAACCAGAGAAGCTTTCCACTTTGTGTTTTCACTTCAAATAACAAAAACGGACACCTCATTCAGTGGCGATAAAACCATTTAGTTCATGTACAAGTATCTGTGTGTCAGAAGAACTACAAAATAACATAACATTTATAAAAGCTCCGGTGCACAGTGATCAGCACAGTCCTGACTAGGGCTGTTTACACTGCCTGATCTGTACCATTGTGAGAGGTACAGAGGTACAGATGTGTTGCATTGGTACAGGTCAGAAAGTGTAAACACCATGGGGGGCATTGCTGGCAGTTGTATTGTGCCACAGAGTAATTGGTGTTGTGGTTGGGAGTTGTACTGGTGCAGGCACTTTTTGATGGCATGTTAACATGCCGCTCCATCTGGAGTGGTACGTGACACACCACACCAAGCAGAACCATCTCCCATCTACAGCTGACGTCTTGGGTGACAGCTATGCTGTTTTATCTTTCAAAGCATTGCAGAAACATTCAGCTGTACTGGTCCCTTAAAATATATCCATCACAGCAACCATCAGCACTACTGGTCCCACCTTGATAACAGCTACTTGCATCATGGCAACTGTCAGCTGTATTGGCCCTTAAAATAGCTGCATCACAGCAACCATCAGCACTACCAGTCCCTCCTTGATAACTGTTACCTGCATCACAGCAACCATCAGCACTACCAGTCCCTCCTTGATAACACCTACCTGCATCACAGCAACCATCAGCACTACTGATCCCTTAAATACCTGCATCACAGCAATCATTGGTACCACCAGTCCCTCCTAGATCATGGCTACCAGCATGACAGCAACCATCAGCACTATTGGTCCCTTAAAATAACTACATCACAGCAACCATTGGCAACACCAGTCCCTCCTAGATAATGGCTACCTGCATCACAGCAGCCTTCGGCACTACTAGTCCATGCTTGATAATGGCTACCTGCATCACAGCAAACATCCATTGCACTGGTCCCTAAAAATATCTGCATCACAGCAACCATCAGCACTACCAGTCCCTCCTTGATAGGTTATCTGCATCACAGCAACCATTAGCACTACTAATCCCTCCTTGATAACAGCTACCTGCATCACAGCAACCATCAGCACTACTGGTCCCTTAAAATACCTGCATCACAGCAACCATCAGCACTACCAGTCCCTCCTTGATAACAGCTACCTACATCACAGCAACTGTCAGCTGTATTGGTCCCTTTAAAATACCTGAATCACAGCAACCATCAGCACTACCAGTCCCTTAAAATACCTGCATCACAGCAACTATCAGCACTACCAGTCCCTCCTTGATAACAGCTACCTGCATCACAGCAACCATCAGCACTACCAGTCCCTCCTTGATAACAGCTACCTGCATCATAGCAACCATCAGCACTACCAGTCGCTTCTTGATAACAGCTACCTGCAACACAGCAACCATCAGCACTACCAGTCCCTCCTTGATAACGTCTACCTGCATCACAACAACCATCGGTACTACTGGTCCCTTAAATACCTGCATCACAGCAACCATCAGCACTACCAGTCCCTCCTTGATAACAGCTACCTGCATCACAGCAACCATCAGCACTACCAGTCCCTCCTTGATAACAGCTACCTGCATCATAGCAACCATCAGCACTACCAGTCGCTTCTTGATAACAGCTACCTGCAACACAGCAACCATCAGCACTACCAGTCCCTCCTTGATAACATCTACCTGCATCACAGCAACCATCGGTACTACTGGTCCCTTAAATACCTGCATCACAGCAACCATTGGTACCACCAGTCCCTCCTAGATAACAGCTACCTGCAACACAGCAACCATCAGCACTACTGGCCCCTTAAAATACCTGCTTCACAGCAACCATCAGCACTACCAGTCCCTCCTTGATAACAGCTACCTGCAACACAGCAACCATCAGCACTACTGGCCCCTTAAAATACCTGCATCACAGCAACCATCAGCACTACCAGTCCCTCCTTGATAATGGCTACCTGTTTCACAGCAACCATCAGCACTACTGGTCCCTTAAAATACCTACATAATAGCAACCATTTGTACTACTAGTCACTCCTTCATAACAGCTACCTGCATCACAGCAACCATCAGGACTACTGGTCCTTCCTAAATAATAGACACCTGCATCACAGAAACCTTCAGCACTACTGCTCCTTCCTAAATAATGGCTACTTACATCACTGCAACTATTGGCATTACTGGTCCCTCTTTGATAATGGCTGCTTCCATCACAGCAACCATCAGCACTACCTGTCCCTCCAAGGTAACGGCTACCTGCATCAACGTAACTGTTGGTGGTGATAACCCAACCTCAGAAGTCAGGTCTAGCTTGCGTGAACAAGCTGACTGCTGTACTGGAGCTTCTCATTTGTTTGTGTACACCCACAAGCCTCTAAGAGCCAACTCCCACAACCCTCAACCCCAGTTTGACACTGGAACTCACCCTGCAGAAATCCACAGGCTGCTACATGTAAACGTTAAGCAGCAGTGTTTCGAGAGGAGCAGTGTCGAGCAGTGCAGACTGGAGTTCAGGAAGTGCGGTAAGTGTAAATGCACCTTATAAGTACTTCTGTTTGCATCTACAAACAGGAGCTGTTACAGACATATTTGCGCTGATCACCCAGCGCTGTGTCTTTTAAAACTGTAATGTTATTTTGCAGCTGTTTTGATACAAAAGTACTATTACAGGAACCAGGTGGGTTCTTAGCAGCTGAGTACAGAGTGTTTTTTTTGTTTATTAACACTGAGACAAATATGGAAAGTTTCTCTGCTGAGGGGGAGGCAACACAATTTTTGAAATGAAAATATATACTATATAAAATTCATTGCAAAAATGCACCAGTTAGGGTTAAACTGACAAAAGTAGGGAAATGTGTCGTTAGGGTTTCCAACCCTAACACTCCAATCCCACCCTGCAAGCAGCAAAAGGAAAAAAAATGATGGTTTTGGTTGTCCTGAGTCTTGGCAAATCAAGCCTGAGGTCTTCCTTGGCGTTATCAACCCTAACAATCACCCTATTCCATCAGCAAATAAGCTCAGATGTGCAGACTATATGAGAATGGGGGAGCATTAGGACTGATGACCCCAAGGACAACATGTAACTATGGAAATCGTCATTATGTAACTACACAGCAATAGCGGTTGCAATTAAATTACCTTCCTGCTTATTACGTGTATGTTACATGGTAATACCAATAGTTTCCCTGATATTATACAGTTGCTATCATATGACAACCATGTAATCTGTGCCCAAAATCATAAAATGACACAAAATTATTAACATGAATTGATGCCTTATGAGAAGCAGTTGGCCTGTTATTGGTAAAGCAAGTTGTACCTCGATGAAGAAATAGAGAATGAACACCAGAGGTTTATTTTTGATTTGACCACCTACTGCAGGTTGTGAAATCATTGAAGGCTTGAAGTTTCAGAGTGTGACTTGCAGGTGTAGGGAATCTTTATCACCCTTCACTTGCAAGACACATTTAAAAGACATTTTAGACACTTTTGGTCTCGTACATTTAAAGTGAATCAATGGCTAAAGTGTATTTATAGCCTTAATAGCAGGGCATCTTTCCTGGTATACAAAAAATGGCAACCAAACTTATTCTGCTATGCCATGTGATAGTCTGTATTTAATGTCTATGTAGGTGTGCAGATTTGAGGGTCTCCTGCCTCTTCACACTGGTACTGCTGTCTCCAGTCACCTGATATCACCTGAAGATGAGGGTGAGCATGGTGACTCCATGCTAGTTCATCTTCTCCTGCTGGCAGTTCAGTGACTACTTCCTCAGTGGTAGTGGTCTTGCTCACGAGGGTCCACATTTCCACCCAGTGTCTCCACTGAGGCTGTGAGAATCAGTAAGATGCTATCACTCAGTACTGCAGCACACAGGAGCCTCTATGGTTATGCACTGGGGTTGCAGATCTGACCAGGAGTCGGCCAATCAACTACTTGCTGGTGCAGAAATGCTGATTTTGTGGGAGACCTAGATCCCGCAATGAACTACCTGTGTGTCTCTCAGGAGGTGAAGGCTGGAAAAGCCCCATTAAACCTAATTCCTCATCATCGTAACCACTATACTTCATTGATTGGCCATTAGGCGTGACCATTGATTTATTCTGAGGCCATAAGCCAAAGTCCCTAAAAACATATATTTTGATTTGTCAATGTATGTTGTGGATGTTTGGGTTTAATTTGTGTGTTACTTCGTTCAGTGCTAAATGGATATTCAACCTCTTTGCAAGGTGTCTGTCTCTGGCAGTGAACTTTAATGTATATGGGAGGGTGGCATACTGCAGTCTCAGTTGACCACAGCTAGTTTTATAATATGCTAACGTTTTTTTTTTTTTATCTGAACAGGTTTAACTGTGGTACTGGAGCAGCTGTCATTGTAAGTGAGAGCAAGATCAGACTTGGCAGTTGGCACAGTGTCAGCATACACCGGGATGGGCTGACTGGCTGGCTGCGGATGGACAATGACACTCCAGTTACAGGAAAATCTCAGGTAAGGCATCCTCTGCATCAGAGGCACACAGTTGTTTTGATGTCATAGTCAGGCCTGCAGCCCTGTAAGTGTTATTTGACTGAATAAATTATAGATTTTGACTGGGTAGTAACTGCCCGAGTAAGTTTTCTAGGTCATTTTATCCTGCCAGAGTGGAAAGTTAACACTGAAGTAATTCCCTCCAATGTATTCTGTCTTCCTGAATCCTATACTGCAGTATAATGCATAAACTGCCCTACTCGTCAGTCCCTGATGATATTCTGTGTTACCCTAACAGCCTGTACTTCTTGAGTGCCGCTGTTGCTGTCTCAGGTGTTAGAGCATTCGTCATTATAAGAAATGCAAGGACAGTGTGCCCTAGTGCTTACAGCACAGCACTATGAAATGGGGGATCCAAGGTTTGAATCATAGAACCAGCCATTGGTTCACTGTGTGTGACCCTGAACAAGTCACTTGACCTCCACGTGCTTCAGTCCACCAGGAAGACTCCTTCCAGCTCTAAAAGTGGGTAGCAGAAGGGTGGTACATGTCAGCTGGGCAGTCATGAGTATATCCATTGTAAAGTAGGTTTCTATTTACAGACATTACCTCCAGCATTCATGCCACTTTACTTATCCTTTCCCATCTCAATTCAGTAGTTTATTTCATTTTTGGTAACCAGGTAAGCTCACTGGGAACCAAGCCCATTTTTCAGGAGTGACCAGGAGGAGACAACAAAATACTGTTTACAGACAATTCAGTCACTGTGCACATGTAAAACAGAGTAACATTGCATAGAAGAATGATTTCCACACAAAGTGCAGTTCCAGAGCTAACTTATTTTATGGTATGACATTTACAAGAAATGTTATACCATACCATAGAATGACCTTTACAAGTAATGTGGCATTGAGCAGCAAGGGAGATTGTTGAATTGTGTTAGTAAAGACAATGATAAGTGGTGTTAATGCTGGAGATAGTGTTCGTGAATATGGGGCATTGTACAGTCCTACTTTTACACTGATGCATGCTTAAACCACATTCACAGGAGAGGAGTGCACAGCACTCTCATAGGACAAAGTCATTGACAGTACTACTTCATGCTGGGGATCAGAAGAGCTCATGCTATGTGTTACATCTGTCCATTTTGTTGGGCAGACTCACCTAGGTCCACTGCTGGAAGCCAAACTGGGACATGGGAACCCTGGACTCTAAAGGCAGCAACTGTAACTATTCATTGGAAGGGTTGCTCAAATCATCTAAAAGGCTAGGCTAGCTGGGAGGCTAGGCTGTGCTCTTAACTTGCCATTACTATCGATCTCTCACACTAAAGGATTCTGCTGTTACCATTGCTCAGCACTAGAGGGCTCTGTCATGCACTGCTCTCACATCTGGATGCTGGTGCTAGTCACTTATGCTCTACAATAATGTGGGCCTGATCTGCCCCGGGGATGCATACTATGCAGTGTTACCCTGGATAATCTGGAACATGATAGTACTCTTTATAGTAAGCATTATGTTTGGTTTTATCACTTGGAGTTTTAACCAGCCAGCCACATGGTGACGTCAAATCTTATTTCTCCTTCTGTTGTGCAGCCCTGTTACCTCTCATTGTGCTAATTATTTCTAACCTGTTTGCTTTTTCACATTTCTGCACTATCGTCACTGTAAAGGACTGCATTTTAAAAGTTATTAAACTATTTCCTAAACTGCAGTACCTTTTCTCTGTTTCTAGCAATTTTAAACCTCTCCCCACCAAAGAAAATCTATATAGAAATCAAAATCATTGTTCTACATACTGGCCCATCAGCCCAGTATCTCAGAGGATGCTCCCTTTTGCAGGAGGAAACTGCACCACATTAACACTCCCTAGATTAAAATAGGTGGTACTAGAGTGGCTGAGGGAGTGCTGACTGGCCATGCATTTGCTTACTCATGCACTGGAGCCATTTCCACCAATGTCTGACGTGAGAGAGATGAAAAACAGTGGAGAAACCCCAACCCAGCAGGATGACATTCAAATTTGCTACCCTAAGGCCTTGTTCCGCTGACCATGAGGACTCCACTAGATTCCAACACTGGAGGGTATGGTGCTCGAAAGGCTCCACCACAGGGAGGATTCCATGGGAGTAAGGAACCTCATATAAGGTGGTGACATGGCTAGAGGGTTGCTAGTGGGCAATTAGGAATGAGAGCAGGAAACAAGACAGCATTAATAGTAAATAAAAAAGGACTGTATTCTGTTTAATGTATGCATAATAATAATACTTCTCTTCAGATGAGAAGTGGGTGCTTTACTCCATGTGCTTTCCCACTTTACAGGAGCCTATAAGTGCTAGAAACAAGTTGTAGACGAAACCTCTCAAATAGTTATGTCCTGGATCCAATTATGTGTCATCACAAAATGTGTTAATGACAGCCTAGCTCTAGGGATTCACTTACTCCATTGATGTCCTTCCTGTGAACATAGACGACTGTGTTGTCTGCATAAAGCATATTTTTTGTTGTTTTGCAGATTTTTGGAATGTCATTACTAAAAATTATGACTAGAAGTGGACCTAAGACAGACATCAAAGGTGATGGTGTTTGTCCTTTGGGACTTGTTTTGTAAGTAGTTCTGGAACCACAGAGTTGTTGAGGAGCCCATTTCTAACTCCAGAGTTGGAGTTGGGTACTTGCCTCAAGATGTTCCTCATGTGGGGTACATTTTAAAACAGACACTGACTCTGATTAGGTGAGCCCAGGCTGAGAATGTGTCGCAGCTGCAGCCCGATAAGACACAGGGAAGAAACCATGTAAGAGCAAACTACCTTAGCCATCTAGTAAGTTGTTGAATTCCCTACGTGGAGCAGAAGTGGAGGGAAGAGTCCTTGCCAAAGGGCAAAGATAGGTGTCACCATGCTGGGTGAAGACCAGCAAGGTGGAGACTTCGTCCTCATAGCTAATTCTTCTAAGCCATCAGAAGTGCTGCAGTGACCATTGTGCAACTTGCATCTGGATCCAACACTAGGCAGCAGCTGCCTTGCGAGTGACCTGTTTATATTGTGAAGTCCTGTCAGGGCCTATAAGGTCTACAGAACTGTGAGTAACTAATCAAGGCCTTGGTTTTAAAACCTCTGTTTAGTTAGCTGTTTAGGGCTGGTAGGGTATTAGAAACCCTGGGCACGGATTGTGCCTTTTGGAGAGCCTAGGCAGAAGACAAGCTGTTAAGTCATCAGCCAGGGATTACAAAAGACTTTAACCTGCATGCATGCTTGTTCTATTTTTCAATGTTAAGTGCTTGCCAGCATCCTTGTCTACCCTGCATCATGTTTGCAATTATCTAATTTGTCTGTAGGGCATCACATTTACTCTAAGGGAGCTCATAGGAACTTTGGGTTGATTACTGGTACAGTATAAAGGGACTGGACTGATATGGGACTACTGATGCTGAGGGTTGGCCTGGGTGGTTGTTGCTTATTGTTGACAGCCTGACTAACCCTTCCATTTCCTTCTCCAGAGCCTTATTCCTTTTTCCCTAATGAACCTTGTAATTTCTTTGCGTTTTATTTATTAAATAACCTTTCCTTATTGTTAGCATTGTCCCTGTCTTTATTGTGAAGTGGATATTTGAGACTGGTAAACTAGCAATAATTCCCAACCGGTTAAGCAGTATTGTGCAATACCAGACTGCCCAGGGGAATAATAAGACCTGACATCACAGGCAGAGGGCTGTATATCACCTTGAAGGTCCGATATAGTCCATGCGCCCTGGTGGGTATTACTGTGCTCAGAAAATAGGTTATTTATGACATTTTTATTAAATATTCAAAAATGACCAAAAATGAATAGATGTGTTTTGTCTGGTAAAGTAGTCCCTCTACTGGTATAGCTGCTAGTAGAGGAAGCTGCTGTTTTTATTGTGCCAGATTTTCATTGTGCTTTTGATGACTGCTTTTTTCCTTGTCGCTCCCTACCCCCAACACTACCGGCTCGACTTGTCACAGGAGTGCTTTATTTTTTATTGATTTTCTTTGCATAGTGGCTGTCTTATGTGGTTCAGTGCCTCTGTAATTTTTGAGAGGGATTGTTGCTGGGTTACAGCATGGTTGTGAGAACGTGGCCAGAAGACTGGCGCTGTTTGAAATGAGAGGAGTTCCAAGATATGTAGAACTGTTCTCCCTCTGACCACAAAATAGTGGGGTTTTTTTGTTTGTTTTTTTATTGCCAACGGTCCACATGGGAGAATCATGGTTGGGTGGGGCACAGTGTCTATAGCAGTCACCATAGGAGAACTGCGGTCAGTCAGAGCACAGTGTCTGTTGACTGAAGCAGGTAGCATGGCTGGGATTGGTCTTCAGCGGAACAGCTAGGAGGATCAAGAAGGTACTGTGCAAAAGTGCAAATGCAACTTTAACATTTGTGCTAATGAGAGGAAAAGGCAGTTTGTGACATACAGTTGATGGGGGGAATCATTCACTTGCTTCCTTACTAAGCGAGGAAAAAAATTGTGCCACAGAAGAAATCAAATTGGGCGCATTGATATCTATTGTACAAATGCAGGTTGGCACTAGGACTAGTAATTTCCCAGTCTCTGTTGGCACATAAATGTACCACTTGAGAGAGGTCATAGTCAATATGAGGCCTGGCCATTTTCTGCCCATTTTCTAATACTGTTATATTTCTGGGGGGTGGGGGGTAAATTCCCATATACAGTTTTGTAGTAAAGAACTTTTCCAGATGAAGGCATCACATCATTTAATAATTCCCTAGCTATTAGCATCTGAATCCAGACACCAATGGATAAAGGGCCAAACCTCACTGTTTGCTATAAGGATGGTGTCACATGCTTTGTAGGAGTAAAAATGAAAAGGGGATGGTTTACACTGGAGCCACTACTGGTGTTTTCTGTTTACCAGATGGGCCACCCACTGAACTGCGACTGTTTAATTAGGATTAGTACACCCCTCCAAAGTTTGCAGTCTGCTATGGCACACCAAGAGTTAGAGAACTGGTGCAGAGGGGAGGGCATAGATATGAAAAGAACAGTTCTAGAGAAAGGGATCCTTGATGGGATGCACCGCAGTAGCGTCAGGCAGGTGCTACTGTAGGCTATAGAAAGGGTGAGGTAAGAACCTACAATCAAGAATCTGAGTGCCCTTGTAGAACATGCTAAGGGCATTGATATTGCCTGTTACTCTAACCCCAGGGGGTGCTGGAGATGTTTGGCACTTCACTAGGTGGTGGAATGTCCTGATACCACCCTGACTCAGCCACTATCAATGGAAAACATGGCATAGGTAAAGACATGGATAGCCAATGTGGGAAAAACTGTGCAGTACCTACTAGGCTTTCCTGACCTCACTGGACATGTAGTAACCTCAGCAGTCTTTTCTTTATGTTGGCTCCCTGTTGGAGAAAGCAAATAAACCCCAGCAGGGAGTTCAGTCAGTACAAAATACTTAGGGCCAGTGGGATGCTGGGGTGCATAGGGAGAGGTATCGCCAGCAGGAGGAGGGAGGTGGTGTTACCACTGTATCAGTCACTGTGCAACCCCACCTTGGGCACTGTGTCCAGTTCTGGAGGTTCATCTCAGAGAGGACATGGGGTGGAGGCAGTCCAGAGGAGGACAACTAAAATGGTGCAGGAGTTACATCAAAAGCCCTATAAGGAGAGACTGTGGGATCTCAACATGTACACCCTAGAAGAGACTAGAGAGAGGGAGGGATATGATAGAGACATACAAGTATCTCACAGGGATGTACAGGGTACAAGAGGGGAACCTATTTAAAATGAGGAAGTACACCAGGACAAGAGGGCATACAATGAAGCACAGTTGACAAGAACCTTGGAGAAAAAGTTGCATATGGGGTAATCATCAAGACAGGGGATTGAGGAGGATAGTGAACTAGGCAAAGAAATAGGGAAGAGATTTGCAAAAGGGAAGGTAGTGGTTACACAGAATCTCAATCTATCAGACATAGACTGGGATAATAAAATATTATAAGGGGGGGAAGGAAGACTCAAAAATTCAAAAAGCGTGTATAAACAACTGTATGATTTTATTTAAACAAATGCTTGAAAGCTACCTATTCTATCCAGCCAATGTTTCATGGCTGAAAGGTCCACTTCCTCAGGGCCTATGGTGGTCCTGTTTTGTAAAACAGAAAAAAAACCATATTAGTATACTTAATCTTAATACATAATTTTTTTAAAGAATAACCAATACCTTGTCTTACTGAGCCCAAATCTTCGATTATATGCACCCAATTAATTTGTCAAAATCATCTCTATGTTTGTCCCATTAAAATAGGTGCCCAATACTCCTCAGCAACCTTCTCAACACCCAGGTGGTCAAATCTGCTGACCTTCAACCACCATATTCTCCATATATGTGCTCTTTTTGTCAAACAGATTATTTGTGCTCCTAAACTTCTTTAGCTATCATCATAATATTTACAAATCAACCATGTTTATATTCCCAAATCTCATCTTTGCGCAAGTCAATTTAGCCATATTATTTAGTGCTTACACCTAAATGGACATGGGTATATGCATGTTAGTCTGAACTGACTTATTAAGAATGCCTTGATAAAAGCACACTTGTTGGTGTCCTTATTATAAGGGATATTATTAATATTGGGACAATACTGAAATTAATGAAACACTCATTAAACATCCTGAATATAATGTTTTTCCAATTACTCAAGTAGTGCTGTAAATTATATTAAAAGGTCACATTGGAACCTCATGATACTGCATACTCCACATGCGTGTTCAGACATTTTTTCTAGTTATTTCTCGTCTCATGCTGTTTACTAAATATAAAAGGAAATTTGCCCCATGAATTTCATACAGTATTATTAAACCAGTTTCATATTTCTAGTCCTGCCTTTTTTAACTATATGTTAGTACTGATAACAACGTCTCACTAAACTGTATGAACTGTTTATCATTAAAGTAATGCATCTGTCAATGCCATCATTCATTTACCACCGTCTTTTGTCAGGATGAAAACACCTTACTTTGCCACAATAATCTATAATCTCTACACATTCTGTTTAGTGTTTTACATAAGATTTACCTTCCCTTGGCATATTTCCAAATTTTTGTTTTGTTAGTTTGGCTTTTCCGCTCCATCTTTACGTATAGTAGACTGTGCGGTTAAAGGTGTTTCCTTATATATGGGAATTTTTTACTCCCCCCAGAGGCGTGACGGGGCCGGTGACATACTGACATTAAGGAGGAGCCTCTAGGAATTGTACAAAGAGTGGAGAACTAGGAGTTAATTCTGCCCAACCTTGCAAAATGCACTGTGACAGGAGTCACTGTATTTATCCAGAAAGGGATGAACCCTGTGATGATTATCAAGACCCCAAAGGATGACAGTTTACCAAATGGGTTTTTGGTCGAGAAAGTACTAACTGTCCCGCCTTGATGGGTGTCCGGCAGGTGACATGGTAAAGAACAAGACTGGGAAGAGCATCACCCTAAGGAAAGGTAGGTCCATGGCACATATCTAACATGTGGATATTGTGACCAGCATGGCTCCTTCACCAGCCAAGCAGACTATTAATGACCATCACACAATTGATTTCAGAGCTTCTCCTGTGCCCAACAACTGAAGATGGAAACTTAGTGGCAAACTGGCCCAGAGACCCATTTTCTTTCAATGATTGGGTTGTGGGATTTGTCCAGGGAGAAAAACGTCACATCTGGCTTAATGACAGGTGTCCTTTTTGGGAGATAACTCAAAGACCAGTACTTGCTGATGTTGAAGGCATCTGTAGACTCCTGTAACAGTTGATGGCAGTCAGAATCATAAAGGAATCCAGGAGCCTCTATACATCTTCAGTCATAGTGGCCCAGATGGGTGTGCATCA